>JAREIK010000781.1:600000-1107500 GCA_029783825.1 Sapria himalayana | reverse complement strand
GCCACGTAGGGGAGGCCTGTAGTCCTTTGCCATCTAATAGATTCTACCCAGGTTTTACCACCATCCATGGACACGTCTACTCTCTCTATCCCTCGCCCACCTCCAGATATTGCATAGCCACCAACTATCACCTGCACAATTATATACATACATCAACTATCACCATCCATGTACACTTATTCCTCTCCCTAGTTTGAATAGAATTAAGTCTAGGTTTGACTAGAATTAAGTCTAGGTTAGTTAGAGGTATGGTTCAAACTACTCTCTCTCCTCTCTCTCTCTCTCTCTATATATTAAATTTAAATATTCCAATTAGATGATCCAAACACTAACATTCAAAATCTTATATAAATATTAAGTTATGTCATCTAGAAAGTTCTTATGTCACATATATGTATTGAAGGTCATATATTGATATGATTTTGTATGTTTTCATCCATGATTGTATTATAATTCTCTCTCTAACTCCTCTCTCTCTCTTTATATATATATATATATATATATATATGAATTTGAATTTATTAATTTAAATATTCCAATTAGATTATCTAAACACTGGCATACCAAATCTTATATCTTAACAATCTTATACTAGGTTGACTATAAAGTTATATTTCACACGTAAGTATTAAAGGTCATATTTTTATCAAGGACTAGGAGTGGTAGGCATTGAAATTTCGAGACTCTTTAGACATAATTTATCTGATTTTCAGAAATAAGATTGTTAAGATACTATCTTTTCCTAGATTCGGCACTGAGCGAGAGCCTTGTGCCATGGATGCAGGCTTTGTGACACGAAAGGCACAATATGGTTCGAACCAAAAATAGAGGGTGAAATTCTACGGAATCATCAAATGTATCTGAAACCATGAAAATGTAAAATGATAATAAAAACACAATCCAAAACATAGTTGAGATTCACCTCCCCGGGCTTGATCGTACTCACTTCCTCCAGGGAACAAATCGCTGACTAAGAATCAAAAAAAAAAAAAGAAAAAAAAAAGTACGCGCAAGAAAAGGAACCAAAATTGCTGCTCCTGGAGAAATAATGGGTAAAAAACCTGGACAGGAAAATCCATCTGCGGCCTCCTGGTAGCCCAAATAATGTTGTCCCAATTTACAAATGGAGGAAACATCTTGTAGTCATTTTGCATGTAAAAACCCTGAGAGAAGACTGACTGTTATTGTTTGCGGGAGGAGGCTGCGCGACTTAACCAACTCCATTAATGAACCACCGACCTGACATTCTTCTGCAGTCAGGCTGATCGAATCCAGCCATTTGACAGAGCGGGCCCCTATAACACCTGGGACAACAACTCTTAATGGGTACCCATGATCCCTGCCGAGAGGCTTTTGTTGCATCACATCACATCAAAAAAAGAAAAAAAAAAAACAGAATATTTCAGCAAACAGTTGTGTTTAGAATTTAGATGCAGAGTCTGTCATAAGAATTTTAGCTCTCCAAATAATATTATCTATCACGCCTCAATAAGTTCAACAAAGTATAAAAGTCGTGCCCAATACACAAGCCTCTAGCATTTATATGATAGTAAGTTTTAAATTTGAAACTTGTTATAGAGATTAATATCTCTAGAATCAAAGAGAATGTGTTTGATGAATCTCGAACCAGAGACATACTATCATTAGATGATGGCATTTATCATCTTGCTAAGATATGAGCTGTAGCATTTATATATATATATATATATATATAGCAGAAGAATTTTCTAAATGATCAATCATCTCAGTATGATTTTCGTACAAATAATTAAATTTCAAAATTTTTATAAGATCTGACATGTTGAATTCATTCCAGTATCATAATTTTTATTAGTTAATCGTCAAAACTCATTCACAATATTGTTTTACTTAGCTACCTGAATTATAATTGTCTAAATTATACAATTATCTCTTATTACGCAATCATTTAAGTACATTCACAATATTATTAAGGTTTACAATATGAATTTTAGTTTTTTATATATGAATTTCTTCGTAGAGATCATGTCATGGTATAATGGCAAGAATATCTATCAAATGGCAAAAGATTTCATAATTGAAACTTGTTAGAGAGGTTAATATCTCTATAATTAAAGAGAATGTGTCTGATGAATCAAGAATCAGAGACATACTGTCATTGGACAAAGGTATTTGTCATCATACTAAGATATGACCTCTAGCATACATGTAGAACATAAGAATTTTCTAAGTGATTAATCATCTCAATATTATTCTCACATCAATAAATTTAATTTCACAATTCTTATAAGATCCGATATGTTGAATTCACAATATTATCAGGCTTAATTATTTGAATTATAATTGTCTAAATAATATAAGTATTTCTTATTACGTTCATCATTTAAGTACATTCACAATCTTATTAGGATTTACCATATGAATTTTATTTTTTCATATATAATTTTCTTTGTAGAGATCATATCTTGGTATAATAACAAACATAACTATCAAATAGCAATAAATTTAAAATTTGAAACTTGATAGACACAACTAAGCAAAAACTTTGTGCATTTGGTACTACATTTTCATATATAAGATTTTTTTTATCAACAAGTTCATGAAAATTTCATATTTAAGGAGAATGTGATCAATTTTATAAGGAGGAAGAGGTGAATTCATCAAGCCAACTTTGAATTGGGCTTTAATTATATGATAATTATTTCTTTCCTAAATAATACTTAAAAGACTCATAGAAGAAAATCAACATCAATAACCAAAGTAAATAAGAAGGCAGTTGTAAATTGATAATTATGAATTTTCTAACCTCTCCATTCATCTCATAAGCAAGTAAAACATCAGCTTCGGGGTTTGTGGCATGCCACAAGGGGATGGAAGCCTTGTAAGGTCCTCCATTCTCCTCCTACACTTATTTAATAATACAAATAATATTACACTTGAGAAATAAGCCAAGGAATCATGTAAGATAAGACCCCAAAAAAAAAAAAAGAGAGAGATGATGAACAAGAAATGGTACCTTACACTTATCAACACTGATAAATTCAACATGTCTTCCACCAAATATAGTGGCATTGGCTAATTTAGGTATGCCGACGAGATCAAGAACATCAGCCAACTTGGCACCACCCCAGATGGCTAGTAAGAAGCAAGAGAATCAACCATGAGCACTATTAGAACAATGAATTGTGATGAAAATTAGCCAATTTCAAAGAGATTAATATCTCAACAACTTTACCTCTGAGAGTTAGAGAGACTGAGTGAAGAGCCCCAAACCTAAGAACTACCACCCTCTAACAAAGATACTTATCATTGCAGCAATGCATGACATCATATGTATGTTGCAACACATGTTCTTAAGTGGATCACACATAACAATGCTATTCTCATCCAAACATATTTAATTTCAGAATTCTTATGAGATCCAGTGTGTTGATATTTACGTAGTTACACGACAGTGAAGTGTGATATCAACCCAAAAAGAAAAGCATACCGTTTCCCACGGCAGAGACGCCCCAACCAACTCCTTTGACTGTTTTGACATTGCTCATGGCCGTCCTTCGATTTCCAGCACACTGATTAATCAGATTCGTGAGAATTTATATCCAGCACACAAAAAGTAAGTAGACTGGGGGAATTTTATATCCACGAGAAGCCCAACACCACGACGATTCATGAGAACTTTAAAAAAGCTCCCATGGACATATGAAGAAAGTTGAGATACAGCGCTGATCATGAGCAAGCCAACCTAACATGGGAAGCTAGGGATACCTGCAGGGTGGCAATGACGCTGTGTTTTGGAAGCCCCCTGTGACATTTAAGGACTGTGTCAAACTTGTGGCCCAAAAAATACTAATAGCAAGCCCAAAAAATAAGACTAACTAACTTGATGTCTCTCATGAACAGCTCTCTGGGGTTCTGGATCAAACCATTGATAGAAACGGAATACCTGTGTTTGGCAAAAGCATAGCAGAAACAGAGGCGGTGATTCTAAGGAGCACTTTTTTTTTTTTGCCTTTTAAGTGTTTTTGACAATATTTAGGGAACACTTTTAAGCTATGTTGCACGGACACGGATACGGACACGGAGATACGACACGGCAGGATACGGGGACACGGCAAATTCTAAAAAACTAGGATACGGATACGACTAGGATACGTCATGATAAAAAAAATAAAATTAAAAATAAAAATTATTAATTATAAATATTAGGTATTTTAAAATAATTTAAAATTCTGTATTTTAAAATAATGTAAAAAAAATTTAAACCCTCTAACATCCCCCACCACCACCCTCCCTTTACAGTTTCGATTTTCGAACTCTCCCCCCTCCCGATACAGATTCTAAAACCCCCCATTCCCTTTATAGAATTAGGTTACCTTAGGTATTGTCGGCACCTCGGCGGTGTGCTCCTCCCCTCCCCGTTTGACGCAATGACAATTGACAACTATTTCTCGCAATCGGCTTGTCGGCAACTCACTATCGGTGGTATGCTCATCAATTTGTTGGAGATGTAGGAGTAATAGTTAATATATAGTGTATTTCTGACGCGTTAGAATCGTAAAAACGCGTCAGTTGGTAAACGACGCGTCTGTAGGTAAACGACGTGTCTGTTGTTAACGACGACTATTTCCAAACAACGCGTCGGATGTCTCTGACATGTATCCGACCCGTGTCCGACACGTGGACACGGCGACACGGGTCGGACACAGCGACACGACAGTTCCTAGGCGTATCCTTGCAACATAGCTTTTAAGAATGCGAAGAATCACTTGTACTTGATACTTAATTCTACTAAAAACAATTCCGAGAAAATAATTTCGCTAAGAACATTTTAGCAGAATTGAATCACTGCCAAATAGAAAGGTGACACATGTCATGATTGTATGGTTATGTTGATGTGTACTAAAAATGAGTTTTACTATGGGTTATGGTGGTAGAGATGAACATTAAAAGGTGTTGTTTTTAAATTACTAAGAATTAATGATTTTTAATTTGCCCTTGGGCTCACCAATTTTCTATCATAGTCCGCATCAACTTTTGAAAGCATAGGAGAGCATAAAAACAATGTACAATATAAGAACCCTTATATAATAAGCAAAATTGATTGGGACAATCAACAAATTGGATTCTCCCATAAAAAATGCAAGAAAATAAAAAAAAAAAAACTATTAAGTTATAAATTACGATACTTCTCATCCCTTCTAAGATGATATATAAAAATTCAGAACATCAAGTTTAGGAGAAAAAAAAAAAGTAAATTGAGATTTTTTCAAAATTTTCATGAACATATCAGCTAGCTATCTAGATATATATGATATAACGATTATCTCATCCTGTTGAATGTTCTCCTTGAGAAAGAAATAACCTACTTTAATATATTTTGTCTGCTCATAAAATTTTGATTTCGAGACTATTTATTATAATCTGACTATTATAATAAAAAAATAATTAGAGCAAAAAATAAATAATTAATCTTCTCGAGTAAATATCAAATTCAAAATATCTCATAGATAATAATTATCATCATTACTTAAAATATATATAAGATATCAAAACAATCATATATCTATTATTTTTTTGTGCGACAAGATTAGAAATGTCCAGTAAGTCAGGCGACCCAAGCCATGCATGAGGGACGGTACGAAACATCATGTCTGGCATAGAATGACACAATACATAGCCATGGTTGTTCGCACCTAAGAAGCACGGACACGGACACGGATGCGGGGATACGACACGGCAGGATACGAGGACACGGCAAATTCTAAAAAACTAGGATACGGATACAGCTAGGATATGGCATAATAAAAAAATAAAAATAAAAATAAATATTATTAATTATAAATATTATATATTTTATAAAATTTATTAAATTAAAATTAAATTAAAATATTTTATTATATATAATAAATATATATTATTAATTTTATAAAATAAAAATATTTTATCTTATTTTATAAGATAATATTTATATTTATTTTATTTTATAAAATAATATTTTATAATTATATTAGATAAAAATATATATTTTTTATTTTATTTTATAAAAATATTTTATTTTATGCCCCTGCCTCAAGCACGCCCGCCCGCCCCTGCCTCTCCCCTCGATCACGCCCGCCCCTGCCTCTCCTCTCAATCACGCCCGCCCGCCCCTACCTCTCCCCTCAATCACGCCCACCCACCCCTCTCCCCTCAAATCGCGCCGCCCCTGCCTCTCCCCTCAAATCGTGCCGCACCTTTTTCTCCCCTCAAATCGTGCCCGCCCCCTGCCAGGGGCCAACATCGGCCATCGACGTCGTCGGACGTCGGGTATTATAGACGTGGATACAGCTGCCGACGCAACCATCCAATACGCCACGTGGCGTATCAGATATGGATTGTGCAATGATACGCCACATGGCATATCAGACACGTATCCGTGTCGTATCCACGTGTCCGAGTGTCGGACACGTGGACACGGCTACAGGGAGCCGTGTCCGTGCTTCCTTGGTTCGCACCAATCGTGCCGAATGAGATCGGTTTGTGCCAAGTCGAGCAGGTGAGGAATAGCCCACATGACATCCCTCACATGGCCCGATCCTATTTAGCACAATTAGCCGATAAAAGGCAAAACACATGCATGTCAAAAGCTTGCCCTGCTAGTGTGTTAACATAAGGGGCACATGAATGCATGTGCCCTTATTTTAATACTTTTAAAAAATTAGGAGCACACATTCACTCATCCATTAAAAAAAACACAACCAATTGTTTATAAATGAGCACCTCCTTTCGCATTCTTCCTAAGACTCGACGGCAACGACAACGACAACGACAGCACTACCCAGCTTAAGCTATATGAGGTGACTAGCCCAAGTAGCCATGGCCCAGGCCGATTTGCATGACTCATCATAGCTAATTGATATACTTGAGCAGTCTGGTCGTGACAAGCCTTCCTTCTCTGAAGTCATGACAGCATGGCCTAGTTGAAGAAATTATGCCTCGGCCAGCAAGGCATGGCACAGTTGAACAAACCATATCGTGCTCGGCACAATACATTGGACACCTCTAGACACAACTGCATCCAAGAAATGTATAAAAACCTCTTGTAGACATCATTTTGATGCAATCAGATGTCTAACTCAAAATTAAATTTCTGATTAACTGCAAATGATAATAATTATTAAAATAGATTCAAATTCTGGAGACTTCTTTACATTCACCTAAATGTGATAAGTTGTGTTTGTCTCAACATGTTAATGAAAATATAAAAAATAATTAATTATATTAACTAATATGCAATATGTAATCTAATAAAAATAGATAGCTAATTTTTTTTATAATTTTCTTATAAGTCGTAAAATTAATTAAAGTCTAAAATATGAATGGCATAAATAACATTAGTACCGGTATCAATATGACTATCTATTGGAGCATAACATAAAATTCCAACATTCATAAAATTATGAAATATATAACTCATATATGACAAGAAAACACTTCTCTTTTATTTGAAACTATAACTAAAGATATTTTTCGAATTGAATAATTTCTAACTCATAATTTCATGAGTCTAAAATTTTATTCATGTGCACAATGAACAAAATTACTTTATCATCAATGCTTCCTTAAAAAGTGAATGAAAAATTTACAATACGTGTTTAGCCCAAATGAGATAATTATTTGTAAAAATTTCATAAATTAAGCTCTCATCGATTACTTTGCATTATACAATATCTACGACAATCTATAAATTTATATTTGTTTGTACTGCTCGAAACTAAGGTCATTGTTTTGTAAGCACCTCCTACTCAGTCACCATAATAAAATATATCCATTCATGATTAGCCAATATATCCTCCAATTATTAGATGATGCTTATGAAATTAGAATCTTTATTGAGGAAACTATTATGAAAATTAAAGAAAAATATATCCAAATAATTCACACAAAACACCTGAGTGAACATTTTCACTATCTTTACAATAAAAAATCATATGCAACCAACAAAAAACTTTCCTGCAATGTATGATACTAGTTCTCAAGTATCATTAAAATAAAAATTATTTATCTCTTCTATCACAATCAAGCATCATCCTGGATACAATAGCATTTGAAAAAAAGATCTGAATAACTTAATACTATCAAAATAAGTAGTACAGAAAATAAAAAATATAAGAATAAAAGAGTACGACAAAACTTATGAAATCCAGTATTAATTACAACTCCTCTATTCCTTGTGAATGACAATCAAAATATCAAGATCAAAGAGATTAGTTATATGATCATCTAGCTTCATATTAGACTCGTCTCTAATATGAACATGTTATATATCCTATTTTCCAAGTATATACCCTAAGTTGTGATTTATGAAGTTTTTCAGTCTTTTAACTCATAATGAGAATAGATTGAATTAACTCATAAATTATTATGTCATCTAAACCAAAAAGAGGTTTATCTTACTAAAAAATCTCATTTTTTACATTAGATATCATCATAATACGGATCAACAAGTTCAAATATAATCATCAAGTAAACTCTTTCTACTAGCTAATGGTTCAAGTGATACTATAGGAAAAAATAATAATGAGTTCAAATGCAACTTCTAGCCTTGCAATCTACTTGGGCTCACTAAAAAATAATTAATACTAAAAAAAAAATAACATCAACACTTACTGATAATTTATTTGTTTCTAATAAAAAAAACTTATATTCTCAAAATATTTTAGTATCCAATAATTGCATATATCAATAATTTGTATAAACTTATCACATATAAGGAGGATATCACGGATAATACTAATACTCCCAAAAAATTCTAGGATGCGAGATGAATAGTATCAAATATCTCTTCATAATACATGATCTAAAAAATTATATGGTAAGAATAGACAAAAAAAACATTCAATTGATGATGTAGTTTACAAATAGAACTACATCTCCCAAAACCACTTTGGAACACTCCTCAAATAGGAGTATCTAAATTATTTCAAATACATGTCGATTTTACCTTTTAGCTATCTCATTTTGAAAGGTATACTAGCATAAAAATCTAGTATATAATCTTGTGATCAATATAATAAGTCTAGAATTTGCCTGACAAATATTATAATACATTATTATATCTTATTTTTTTATTTAATATTTTTATCAAATTAAAATACACATGTAATCATTCATGAAAAAAAAAATACTCATATATATCATTAGTCATCATTAATAAAAATAATCATATACTTAAAATTCTTTATGATCATATTTTTACTATGTCCTTATATATCTGAGTATATCACAATGAATAAGTCTTTGCTCATACTAAACTGTATAATAGAAAACTTTAATATATTTTTTAACTGACATATTTAATACTCTAGGATAAAAATATCTTCAAGACTTAAAAAAAATATTTTCAGCTTAAACTTTTGATAATAAATTTGAGAATATACAATTAAATAAATCAACATACTAAACATCTAAAAAATCACACCATAAAAAGAGAAAATATATAATTCACATTATTTAAATTTAAATAAAATTCTCTTAAAAATCTTTTGATCCTGCAAATAAATATTAATAGAAAATAAAATAAAATCAAAATTAAATTACTTAAAAAATAATTTACTAAAATAAATTAAATAATTAAAAATAAACACAACATAATAAAGCAACAAGGAATCAACTATATTTTGTATTGTCTATAAGTATATCAATATTCTTAAAACAAGAAAAGAATATAGTAAATCAAAATTAATTATTAGTAATGAGCATTGACTCATGATCTATAAATTTTAAATGTGAATATAAATGATAAAAATAGTAATATCTAAAAAAAATAAAATATTTGTTATTATTTTAAAGACAAGTTTTATATACTCTCTAATAAGTATTATGATGAATGAATTATATAATAACACTTATATGACTGTGTTATTCTATCTAATTCTCTCAATGTACTTATCTTTGAATATATTCATATATATTTTTTATATTCATAAATAAGAAGTGACCAAGATTACTACACTATATATATTATTAATTTTCATAATTAATAACTATAATTTTTACCTCTTCCATCAATAAATACTTAGCTCAATCAATCAAAAATGACCAAAGAAAATGACCCACCAAGAAACCTTAATTTTGGTTCAGTCCAAATTAAGGATGCCAAAATTTAAGGTTTCTAAATAGTTTCAGAAATTATAATTTTTTGATGAAGCAAAAGAGAAAGCCTTGCTGAAAAAAAAAAAGAAACAACTTGAACCACACTTTCAGGTTTGGCAGAATCTACCACCACCGTCGATGGTTTCCACCACCGTCGTCATCAAAAAATGGCACCACCATGTTCTTCATAGCATCGCATGCGGTAGATGTGTGATGGTTGTTACCGACAGCAGACAATAACGTGCATCTCCATCAAAAACCAGCCAAACTGACCGAATCAAACGGAACCAAACCAAAACCATGGTTTTAAGGTTCATAGGTTTGGATCAGTTTAAAATTTTGGAAAAACTGACATGTTGGTTCGGTTCGCAATGCAAGGTTGAAAACCGGTCAAACCAAACCAACCCAAACCGAACTTCACTCATTATTAAATATCAAAACTTTATTCAATACACCTAACCCTACCTTTATCATTTAGTGATCATTAATTCAACCACTAAAGAATATTATATGATGTCCACTTGCTAATGTTCGATTCTCTCTAAAATGACAAAAAATATATTAGTAATTCTTACTTCAACGGTCGCTTCTAAATCTATTTTTAGTACAAATGGGCGTATACTTAATGCATTTAGGAGTTCATTATCTCCTAAAACAGTAAAGAAACTTGTTTGTTTGCAAAATTAATTGAAGAAAAATCACATAATCAATTTGCAATAAATTTTAAATGAGATTAAAAAATATGAAAAAATTACACTATGTATTATACATAAATCTTATGATTTGGTAATTTTCATTTGTATGATATATATAAAGTGACTAACTTATTTTCTTTGTTATATATGTTGTTATAAATTGAAGAATCAAGTAAATTTGTGAAGAAATATTCAATAAAAGAGAACATGTGATAATTTGAAAAATGACCTTTTTTTATGTTTGGTGAATTATATAAAATTTAGAATTTATTAGATAATTTATAAAAATATTTAAGAGAATTTGTAGTAGTTAATTTTATTAGGTATTTTAAACTATTATTCTTATCATGTTTATTAAATATTTTATTATAGAATTTTTATTTCAAGTTTATGAAAAAAATTTAGACTATTTTATTCATAATTATTTCTTTTAAATGCATAAATTAAGTTCAAACCACAGTTCAAACCGTAAACCAAACTAAACCACAATATTAGGTTTGGTTGGTTTGAGTATTTTGAATAGTTTGGATCAAATTATAAATTTTTCAAATCAATAACATAGATTTTAATTAAATATTAAGTTCAAACAGATCCAACCCAACCCACGAACACCCCTATAATGTACTTATCTTTCCTCTCCCTAGGATTTGTAACCCCTACATGTTCTATGATTTTTTTTCCCTAGAGTATTAGCTTGGATACCAAGTAAAATCAAAATAACACAAAACAAACTCATAATAAACTCAAGTAACCAATAATATACACAAAAAGCACATATATATATTCAATAAACTAATTGGAATAACTCACATATTTGATGTTATCATTAAAAATATAAAAAAATAAAAAGTAAAAATAATAAATAATAAGTAACAATGCTACACATTTTTTAATTCAAGGCATTATCCAAGCCTGCCCTAAACAAATCAAACTTCTATAACCTCACTTAAGATAATCGTCTTCAATAATCTAATTAATTGAATGACATTCAATTTTGATATATTTTATTTTCTTATAAAAATTACAACGAAATATAATACTTATTTCTAACTATCACATGAAATATTATTAATGATGAAAATTTTTAGTTTTTTCAAATATGATGTCATGCTCATGTAATATGATATTCTAATTGATCTAATAACCAATTCTTATACACCCATGCTATTCAACTTGAATACAAACAAGATAAATAATGTTCTAGAAAATAAACTAAATAGATCACTATTTTATTTTTATTCCCTAATGTGCTTTTTATCATCATCAATATCATTATTATTATTATTGTGATATATTTATTATTTATTTTTTGTTTTACTTTTTGTGGGAATGCCCAACTTATGTGTTATCCCAACCATGATATATGTGTGTGTGTGTGTTTTATTTTTCATTTTTTTATAATTTTTTAATGAAACTAATTTTTTTGATTCTACTTTCTCCCTTCTCCCTTCTCCCTTCTCCCTTCTCCCTTGGCCAAAATCATAATTTCTATAAATCAATAAAAAACAATAAAAATCAACAATAACAAATATAATAATCATATAGTAGTCATTAGCTTTAACTCTAATTTGGATACTTTAATCAATAATATATTAATGTGAAAATATTATCCTTTTAAATGTTATTTTTCTTTCTTATATATAATTTCTAGAAAATAAGAAATAAATAATTATTTTAAAAAATCAACAAAAAAAATATAGGATCATAAACAACTATACTAAAATTATTTTGGATCAAATAACTTTTGAGTGACATTAATGTGACTAAACATATGATTTGCACTATCACAAATAGATAATTCCTCAAATCAATTTTAATCCCAGTTTTATAGAGGTGTCAAACGGGCCGGCCCAGCACGGCACGGCCCGTTTTTCACGTGCCCCGCCGTGCTACCGTGCCGTGCCCGGCACGGCACGGTTTTTTAAAGTCGGGCACAGCACGGCCCGTGGGCACGGCAAGGCCGTGCCGTGCCCGGCCCGCTCGGGCACGGTTGGCTTGGACCTGGTCTCCTGGACCGGCTCAACCGGGGTCCGGGTCCCGGGAGCCAACAGCCAAGCACGGGCACGGGCGCACGGCCCGTGCTTGGCACTTGGCAGATTATAAAAAAAATTTTTTTTTTTAATTTTTTTATTAAGTTTCTGTTTAACTTTATTTAAGTTTATGTAATAAATAAAAAATAAAATTTTTTGTAAAAAATATTACATTTAAAATTAAATGTAAGTATGAAAAAAAAAAAATTAGAAAATTTATTTTTTATTTCAATTAAGTTTAGCATATTTTAATATTATAATGTATTAATTAAATATTAAGATTTAAAGTTAATAAATTTTAAAATAAAATTTAAATCTTAAAATAATAAATAAATACATTAAGTTAGTAAAAATTTTAATTAAAAAAAATTTAAACTACGCAAATAAAAATTACCATTCATGCTTTTGAAACCAATACTCGGAAAAAAAAAGTATAAGTTTCAACTTCAACACAACGTATAATACAAAGTACAAACAAAGCGTATAAATAAAAAAAATAAAAAAATATCGAAAAAAAAGAGCAGATGAGAATCAATCGTCAAGCGGCATATAATGAGAATCATCAGCCGCAACATCAAGATCAGTATCATATGGGTCATCATCATCGGCAATCAGCTCCTCCGCCATCGTAGTGGATGTAGATGCGACTGCAGTGTCTATCACAGTCCCAGCTTCAGCACGATCACTGATGCTAAATCTCGATTCATCCCAATCCTTCAAACATGCCAAGGCCTCAACCATATCTGGACGCAATCTCGATCTCCTATCCGAAATGACGTTCACTGCAACAGAAAAAGCAGACTCCGATGCTACGCTCGACACCGGAGGAGTCAGTAGATCCCGTGCCATCCTAGATAGCATGGGATAGGCGGACTCATATGATTTCCACCACTGTAATAAATCAAGATTCTTATTGTCAGAAGGTGATAGGATTGAGCAGTAATCGGTATCTAAGTACCGAGACAGCTCGCTCCTATGTGAAGGTCCACCCCTACGTTTCCCCCTCGCTAGGTTAATGGAATAAGCGTCATCTCCGAACAAGGTATCAGAGTCCGTACTCACAGTCTCAACACCACCACCACCATACCTAGTATCGTAGTATGTGAACAGGTCTGTCAACTTCTCGTAAATGAACCCTTCAGGTGGCTCTTCCAGGTTCATGCACGAGGAAATAAAAGTCAGGGTGTTTTCAACCCCTTCCACCTTAGCCCTAGGGTCCATGCATGCTGCGAGGCAATAAAGAGATGGAATGGTGGACCAGTACTTCAGGTACTTGGTCTCCATCTCTGCAACCATATGGCTGAGCGTCGGGTTCGCTCGATACATCCTAAACATGCTACTAATATTGCATATGCAACGGAGTGCAATGCAAGTGGTGGGCGTATAAACCGACGAACACATGTTCGTCGTGTCATAAAATATCTTCAGGAATTTCATAAATGAAATTCCTGAATCCCAGTCAGTGTCGTCAATAATAAGTTCGCCACTCTTACTATTGACGTAGTTGGATATCACGTGTTCGTATCCAACACATGATTCCAACATCAGGTACGTGTAATTCCAACGATGTCTCACATCAGATTGGAATTTCTTCTGCTTAAGATTCGCAGACAAACAAAGATTACCAAACTCTTGCAGTCTGCGAGGAGTGCGAATATACTTGAGTGCATTGCGTATATTTTCCAACGCGGGGGAACACACCTTCATACCCGCTTGAACTATTAGGTTAATAACATGACACATGCATCTGACATGAAATATCTCTCCTAAAGGTGCGTCTCTAATATTCCTAACAAACATATTGATCGCTACTCCATTATTCGCAGCATTATCGAAAGTGACACTAAAAATTTTATTTTGAATTTTATATTCCCTAAATATTTTCATCATACACTCAAAAATGGCCGGGCCATCATGAGGATGAAGAATCTCAGTGAATCCTAATATTTTTTTATTTATTGTCCAGTTTGAATCGACATAATAACTCGTGATACATGCATAAGAAGAATCATCGTGACATGTTTATATATCGGACGTCACGGACACCACTCCACTAAATGCCAAAAATTCCTTAATTATTTTTTGTTTTTCTAACTTATATATCTTTAGTATGTCACTCCTAGATGTGGACCTAGGAATCCTACGATAGGATGGCTGAAAATAAGTCTGCATGATGCGGACTACCCTCGAATCTTCCGAAAATCTGATCGGAAGACCCATCAATGTGATGAGTCTGGCCATGCCGTCCCTACCCAACTCGCTGGAGTATACGAATGGAGTAAACTTTGAGACTGAACTCGATCCAGTCTCAAAAAATATAGTGCCAAGTTGGGTTTGCCTAGGATCTAACGGTCCATGTTTTTTGGAGCATATTTCAGCATGCCTCTTTAGGTGCCCAGTCCCACATGTACTCTTGCATGTTAAAAGTCGCATACAATATTTGCACTGTGCCATTTCATGTTCCTCACCCCTAACATCTAATTGTGTTATGATTTTAAAATGTGTCCAAACTACAGAAGTCCTCCTAGTTTTTTGTTTTTTAGAACTTTGGGCTGAGATGACAGGAGAAACCAAAGTTTCAAGAGCCACAGACGTTTGTGTAACACTAATATTTTCATTTTCCAAATTTAAATATGTGTTAGGTGAATTTGTCATTTTTTATTTTTCGTACGTTTTTCTAGAGAGAGAAGCTTTAGAGAGAGAAAATAAAAAAAAAAGTAAATTATATTACCCGGTAAAAGCAATGAGGTCACTCACGTGCAAGATGCACTGCAGGAAGCTTTGATGTTCAAAACTCAAGTTGAGTTTCACGAAAATCCAAGTCGAAATCAAAATCACGAGGACCGAGAGAGAGAAGCACGGTTTATGTGAGAGAGAGAAAATATTGAGAGAATTTATGTTTTTGAAAAACATAAATTGTATAGGGAGGGGGTAGATTTTATAGGCTAAATAAAGATTTTTTTTAAAAAAAAATTATTTTTTTATTATTTTTTTGAATTTTTTTATTATATTTAAGGGGCAGAATCACGAGGACCGTCGGATTCTGCACCCTAGCCGTTGGAGTCGAATCCAAGGGCTGAAAATCGCTCAAAGTTTGAAAAAATTTTTTTTTTCCGTTAGAAATTTCGAATTTCTCGGTTTTCGGCAGAAAAGACCGCGGGTCGGGTCGGTTAGGACCCGACCCGCGGTCTTTTTACTGGGGGGGCCCGGATGGGTCGAGAGACCGAGTCACGACTCACGACTCAGTGAGTCGTGACTCGTGACCGTGAGTCGCGACTCACGCCACGGCACGCGTGGCACGCCGCCAGTGCCACGCGTTCCTGCGGGACCGGCACGGGATGGACCCGTGCTGGCGTGCCGGGCCAGGCACGGCACGACACGTGACTTGCTTCGCCCGGGCACGGCACGGGCCCGGGCACGATTTTTGAACGTGCCAGGCTGGCCCAGGCACGGCCGAACCGTGTCGTGCCTCGTGCTGGGCCGGGCCGGCCGGCCCGTTTGACACCTCTACAGTTTTACATTGATATAATAAAAAAAATAGATTACTCAATTGAAAAAAAGATGAGACTTTTTTTTATAAAAGCCCTAGATAATCTCACTTTTCTATTGTATATGTATGCTTTATTTTCTCAATAATATCAAAAAAAATACTATTGATAAAGACAATGATTTGTACATTTTCACAACCATAACAAGGTGATGCAAAAGATGATGATTTTTACAATTATAGTATAAACTGAAGTATTTTTCTTTCAAAAGAAGCATTCCAATATAACAGTAAAAATTTTGATTTTAAATATTCAACATCAATCAAATATTATCTAAATTACTTGAAATCGATTTGATTTAGAGTATTCAAGTGCTCAAAACAATAATAAAAGCACATTTAATAAATAACAAAAAATACAAAAGAAATAAACTAAAGCAATCCTGTAACCTTTCAATGTCATCAACTAGTGGGATGGGTCCGTGATTTCTTTTGTAGAATAGTTCAACCGGTGTCACGTATGAGCAAATCAAGGAAGATCGAGGTGGCTCAGCATTAAAAGGCTCCTAAAGCAGAGCCAATCAGAACACATTTTTGAAACACCTATACTAATAGCATATTAAAATCTCATGACATCTTTGTTACCTTTCAATTTTAAATCATGAATAACAAAATTGCAACCATTAAGATTAAAAATTTAGCTACTCCTTCATCCCTCTCATAATAAATTTGGCTGTGGACGTTCCACTTGAGAACAAAAAGCCAATGTTAACAATAATGCAATTTCAAAAAAAAAGGAGGGGGGGGGGGGGGGGGGGGGATTCATCAGAAAGATATTAACTAATCAGAAATCAACATCAAAAGATGAATTGTGTAGAAAGCCATCAGCATGTCATCAGTCATCATCAAAAAATTGTTTTCCAACAAAATAATTTCTCTATTGCACTTTTCTTTTTATTTTTTGCTCTCACACGTATGTCTACAAAAAAAAAAAGAAAAGTTTTTCCAAGAGATTATCATCTCTAATACATGAAAAATATAATATTCAATATTTTAACACTCAATTGTAGAGTGATGAGTGATTAATTTTCTCTCATAAATGCATAAATTTAGCAAGTCTAATAATCCAACATTTACATCAACAAAACCTAGATCACCACAATCAATAAACAAGATAGTCACCCAACACCAAACTATCTCATTACCACTATCACAACACTCTTAAAGACAAGGAGATAAAGATGTATCATAGCAAGATATCTCACCATGATCCTCCAAGGAACCTACAAGATCAAATGAAAACTTGACTATTTGGCTCCTACAAAATAGATTTAATGGGTGTGCAATTATAGAAATTCCAATACACTGAATCTAATAAAAATTTCGAAACTAAAAAATATTTGTGCAATAATAATACTTAGATCTGTGATAACCTAAAAAAAATGCTTGAGTTACATGAATATATTAAAGATCATATCTTAGTGTGATGTTAAGTTTTTTAATCAAATAGTGATAGATCTCAAGTTAGAGACTTACCATATATAATTTCTCTGATTGTCGAATATTATATTGTTGAGATATTAATTTCTCTCATATCATGTGCAAAACAAGAGCCTTGTGCACTAAATATAATCTCTAATCTAGATCTAATGAGAAATGAAATAGCCAGAGAAAAGGATATGTTATTATTAGAATCCTCATAGAAATTCAAAATAGAACCCAACACAGGAACGAATTCTTGTCAAAAAAAAAAAATATTTATCTATTTTCATAAAAAAATTAGAAAATAAATCATCACGTCACTATGTACTTTAAAGGAATTATAAATTCTCATTTGATTCTCCATCTAAAAAAAAAAATTAATAATCATTTAAATATTTATCTAGAAACTCTAATCAAAAGATGAAATCATTAAAGTAATATCTCCAAAGATTTGCAAAATTATTTATAATATTTTCATCCAAACCTAATTGAGAAGCAACACGCTAATAGTATGCATAATTTCTAGCTATAATCCATTTGAAATTCACAAGACTCTAGACTATAAAATAGCGGACCAGGTTCAATGATAGGATCACAGCTAAAGAAGAAATATATTTGACAGCTCTAGGTAGGTGCATGCCAATGCAGTTAATGCTCACGGGTTCACTTGAAGCGGACAGATCAACCAAGCAGTTCGCCAATACATCCGTAATTAAGGAAATCAACATTAGTAAATTTAAGCTCGATAGACACGTGGGGGCGTCGATAGATAGAGAATATGGTATTGTAAGAGATTTGAATACTGTTGAAGCACACGTGAGGGAGGCTCACCTTAGAGTTGATTTGCAGAGAAGGGTGGCGCCGTGGTTCTAGAGAATAGTCTGACGGTCCTCTTAGTCCTGGCATGATTATCAGTTTCTCTTGATAATTGCGTGCTCTGGGGAAGGGAAGACAGACCAAAATTAAGGGAGAACGAAGAAGTCTCCCCCCCGAATGACGACGAGGCTTGGAGTTTAACCATCGACGGCCTCTGCAATCTGCATTTTTAAAAAAAAATTTACGGATATAAAATTCGGAGGTCTTGGTCCTCCAAAAACCATATCAAAATTTATCAAAAAGAAATTACAAAATTAAATACTATAACTGAGAGGGATTTGAATTTTTTTTAATAAAAATTATGTAAAAATATCTCAAATAAAAATATTTAATAAATAGTCTCCCAACTATTCAAATTTGATAAAAAAAATTACTAAAACTAAAAATATTTATATTTTTATACCCTCAAAAAAAAAAAGATATCGAAACTAATATGCATATCCACTTTAAATGTATATATATTTTTACATATATAGTTTATATGTATAAATAATATAAGTTTTGTATTTTTAAAAGCAATATTTATGAAAATATTGTTTTCTTTTTTTAGTATTTTTTTTAACATATAAGAATACTTTAGCGCTTATATTTTTGAGTATACCAATATATAAATATTTTAGTCTTAATATTTTTTTTAAAAAAAAATTGAATTGTCAGGTGAATTTTTCTTAAAATTTTTAATTTGATGCCCTTTTAACATAATTTTCCCTATTTTTTATCTCTCCCTTAACTAACTTATAAACTAAAAATAAATTTATCAGATAAATTTCAATTTTGTAATAAAAATTATTTTATGGTCATACAAATTTAAATAGATGGCCACAATTTGAACATGATTAATTTAAATTGATGTTAAATTTAAATTGATCATGCGAAATTAGTTTTAATCATATTAAATTCAACTTAATGAAATTAATATTTATGAAAAAGTGTCAAGACTAGATCAAATTGTATATGACAGATAGCTGTGACAAATTACTATGATAATTTTTGTTATATAGTCATATAAATTTACCAAATAAACATGAAAAATAAGTATACATAATTCAAGAGATTTGAAGTGAACATGCACTTCAAAATATTGCATTGTTAATAAAATTGTGAGATCTTAGATTTAACAACTACAACAACAATGGGTTTTAGAATTAGGTGTTTTTTTTTTTTTTGTTTTTTTTTTTATTTTATTTTATTTTTTTGCTAGGATAGCCATTTAACAGAGCTTATGGTCTGAGAAATTCAAACTTGAATAGTTTTAATCTAAAATATATAACAAATTAGATCATCGCTCCAAAAAAAATGGGTAATTCATTGAATTGTGCCACTCTTACTGTAACAAGCGATGGGCCCCCACTCAACTTTAGTCCCCTAGGTCTGAGTGATCGCTAAGTGTTAACCAATTACCTGATCCCTGTCGAAAATATCAATATTGTCTATTTTGATCATTAATATGCATAGTTTTAAACATGTCTTCCATTTCGCATCCTTAGAACTTGAACCCAGGCCCTTCATTCTCACAATAAAATATTTATTGAGCCAAAAAGATCAATTAGTATACTATTGTGGGATTAAAAGGATCTGGCTCAACTAGTACTTAGGTGTAGGGATTTGAAAAAATACAGACTATGAATCTTTAGTTAAAATTAATTGGGAATGTGACATGAGAGATATGTGTAAACCCTTATTCTTTAATGGCCAAAGAGGACAATATTAATATGCTCACTAAATGGTCGAGCAACTAGTTAATACTTGGGGATTGCCATGGGACCAAGGTCAAGTGTGGCCTACCATTTGTTGCATATAAATGTGTTAAAATGTAACCAATGTGGGCCCCACTTGACCTATATCCTCAAGTGGCCTAGTGAGTGTTAATTGGTTGCTCAGCACCGGCCTTAATTTGTGCTCATGTGCTAGAATTTAGAATTATAGACTTGAAGTCATGAGTTCTAATCTTGAAGGACACAATGTGTGGCATGTGTAAAATCATTCACTCTAATGAGCAAAGTGGACAATGTCGACATGCTCAGTGAGGGTTGGGAAATCAGTTAATACTCGTGAAGCCACCCAGAGACTTTGGTCAAGTGGCACCCCTGTTTGTTACACTTATTGATATTTTGATTAACAAAATTATAAATCTAGTAAATTTTAATGCTCTAATCTAATTAATTATTGAATGTGTGGTAAGCATCATCATTATGCCTCTTTTTAGTATTAATTTCATTCTTATTTGAATCAATTTGTGTTGGGTCTATCCTATAGTTTCTACTTCATATAAATTTCTTAATGATTTTTAATATTTTAGATGAATATTATGAGATTTAGTACAAAAAAAGTCATAGTGTTAGAGGCTGCCATAGGGTTTAGCATTAGGATTGCTATGACAAAATTAATATCATAGCCATAAAATTGTTGCAAGCTAGTCTGGCTAGTATTACAAGAAATCTTCATAGCCAATAAAATTTTCACTGTGAAATAATTGTGATAACAGGGTAATAGAGCTATGGCATACTACACATGAAGATTGTCACATTTGTGTGTGGAGTTTTGAGCAATAATAGGTGTAAAGTCCAATCTTTAAATACTCATGAGATATAATCAAGTCAGAGCATTACAAATGCTATGACTTACATGATTTTTTGCTCACTATCTTGTCACTAACTCTACTAGGTCGAATATTATACATTAAAAACTCATAATTTTATAAGTATCCATCAAAATCCTCTAAATCTAAATTTTTAATGAAATTATTATAAATAAAAAACTTTTTAAGGCAAACACTTCATAAAAATCATACAAAACTATTAGTATTATTTGATATTTAGTATACTAAACAAGAAGTCAACAAACTGACACTATCACCTTGAGAATGACATGGAAAGTGATTCGGAATATTCACCTCAAAATTCTAGGTCTACATTGGATTTTACATTTTTTGTGTTTTATATACTAGAAAAATATATTTTAGTTCAATACATAATTTTAGGATTTATGTACTCGAGAAACTTTCAATACATATGAAAAAATCATTAGTGCACATTATTCAATTTGATAATATTGTAATTTGGACTTTGATTTTTATTGTTTTAGATTTTTAATATTTTGTATTTTGGTTTTTTGAATTTATGGATCTTATAATTTATTACTTTTGTTGCTTAAATAACTAAGCATTGTTCCTGGTATTTTGTGATCTTGAATAAACCATAGTTTGACTGCCCTACGCCAACATATGTGGATATTTCAAAACTTATTATCAATCTCTTAAATTATATATTGAAAAAAATATGTGGTCATGGATGTAAAATATGAATCTTCCCATATTTTCTTTAGTGCTTCCTATTGGATAGTTTGACATATTTGGATATTGTCATTTGAACTATAAAGCTAAATTTTATAAAACTATTTGGACACCTTTTGTATGAGGCAACGAGGGCATATTTTAATATATTTATGGCTTGTTGGAGGTACACTTTGGTGCCAACTCTATAAAATTAAATATAGTTTGTAAGTTTGGTTGTGATAGTAATTATTGTGTATGTATTATTGCTCTTGGAGAATTACTGCCTGGCTAATTGTTTTATACAAGGATTTTATATTCCTAATATTAATTTATGAAATTATTTTTAAGTCACTTCCATGTTTAGTAAGTTTTAAATTACTAATTATTTTTCTTTCATCCCATTCTCCTTTGCCTTCTCACCCCCTCCTGTGTCTCAATCCTTGAGTGGGGCGAGTTTGAGTCATAACAACATGAATATATGTATTCATAGAGGTTAAACAAGGTGTGCATCAACTTTCCATTTTATGAAGAAGTTCACATGGAAATTGTAAACTTGATATAAAAAAATATGAAGTAAGAAAAAGTGATTAGTGATAATGTGTTGAAAAGCTAACCAAATAAAGAAGCAACTTGAATGAAGAAAATCAATTTCAAACAAATATATCTTCTTTAATTTAATTATTAATTTCTAGGAGAAATTTATGAGAATAAAAGAATTATAATTTCTGTAATTTTTTAAATAGATAACATGAGTGATAGATAAATGTTGTAAATATATATTTTTTAATTTTTATAAGGATTAAATAAAAATCTAAAATCAAATTTTGTGCCATGAAATCGAATTTTGAAAACATACAACATTTAAAGATCAACTAATATATATGATTTTTTTTTGGATTGGCACATTCGAAAGTGACAGTGCACCTTGAGAAGAAAGAAAAGATAAATTATTTATATATAAGCTCTGTTGATTTTATAGTGAAAATTAGAGAAATGATAGAATGGAAAAAATTAATTTAATAATTAATTTTATGATAATGTGAACAACACCAAAACTCAAAAGAAGAAACTATATTTGAAATATAAATATCTACATTAATTTAATGATTAGTTCAGATAGAAACATTTATTAGAATAAGCGAATCATGGGTCCCCATATTTATAAATTGATAATGTTCATGATATATAAAAGATGAAAATTTGTTTTCATTTTAATTTTTACCAAAAATAAATAAAGTTTTATAATAATTTTTATGCGATAAAAAAATTAAAATGTAAATCAAAATTACTAATGCCTCCACTTACTAATAGTCTTGTTCACCACTTGTTGTAGTGTGAATCAACTAACATCATTATATATGTGTATATGATTTTACAATCACTCAAATAAAATATTATTTTAAAAATAACATTTTTTTCAAGGTCTAGATGTATTTAAACCATCACTAATGCACTAGATCTCATAAGAACTCCAACACTAAATGTGCTTAATAGTGATCACTACTGAGATGATTGACCTGTATAAAATTTTGTCATATTCATCTACCATGTGGTTAGTAAGGGTAGATTAGGGGGAGGGTGAAAAAAAATTTAAAAAAACATTTTTTTCAATATCAACACAGAGAGTTGATTTTTTTTTATTTTTTTGGAAATGACACACAATAACATTATAATGTACCTTGAGAAGAATGAAAAGTTTAATTCTCTATTTATAAGCTCAATTGATATTGCAACAAAAATTCAAGAAATTAATTTTCAACTCGATGAACGAGTAAGAATTTATAATGTATTTTATATTTCAATTCTTTAAAACATGTCCTCCATATTTGTTCTTCATTTTTTTTTAGAACAACTTATTTTGAAAATGAAACATTTAACCTAAAAAGTAGTTCATGAGAAAATGTTGAACAAGATAATGGAAATAAAATATGAAGAAATTATTAATCACAATTCTTTGAAAAACTAATCAAATATGAAAAACAAATAGATTTGAAACAAAATTATTTACGTAAATTTTATAATTAATGATGTGAATGAAAAAAGTTTGTGAGATGAGATAATTGTAATATCCACATTTTACTAAATTTAAAAAAATGTTTTTAAAATTTTTTCCACCTTCCCGGTAATCTCCCCTTACCAACCTCAGGATAGATGCATATGAGAAGATTTGAACTTAAAGATTATAAAATAAAGTAAAAAAATATTATTAGTAATATTTGTTGAGAAGCTAATCAAATAAAGATGCAACTTGAGAATTATAATATCATTAATTTTACATATTAATAATATGCATGATAAACACATGTGGTAAACATTTTTAATTATTTTTCATAATAATTAAATAAATCTCTATTATGAATTTTTGTTCATGAAAATTTAAAAGGTAAAGCAAATACAATCATATCTACACTTATGTATAGTATTAGTCATCATGTAAATGTAGCATTAGGAGAGGTAATTAGTTAAAAGTGGTGTGAGTCAATTGCCTACTCTATGAAAAAGCTCATGTGAAATTTATTAACTTTAAATAATAAAAAAAATGTAAAAGTAAGAAGGCATTATTAATGATAATTTTGTTTGAGAAGTTAATCAAATAAAGTTTAAACTCATAGGAAGAAAATAGAAAATATATTTGAAATTTTAATTTGAGGGAAAAAAAATTTGGTGAGAACAAAAGAATTATAACTTTCCTAATTTTATAAATTCATAATATGCGTGAAACAAAATTGATGTAAATAGTTTTTTTATTTGAATCTCTATAAAAATTAAATAAAGCTCTATCATAAATATTTTTGCCCTAAAAATTTTAAAGTTAAAGAAAATAAGTTCATGCCTCTACATACTTATAATCTTGGTGACCACATAATTGTGTGTGTTTAGAGAGGTTATAAGTTAGAAGTGATGTGGGTAAACTAACATTATTTAATTTGTATACAAAAGAATAATGATTTTAAAAATACTAAAATGAAATATTATTTTGAAAACAAAGAACTATTGATGTTATTATTGGCAAATGAATAAATATTTTGTTCTTCTCTATTATACAATAGAGACTGGTATTTATACAAGAAACCTAAGACTAGAGAAGGAAATAAAATTATGTTAAATATTACAAAGAATAAATGATGCTATTTAATCCTAGAGTAAAGGCTAAATTAGGGCCATGATTCCCATAATCACATGATTCCAAGAATGACGTTAACACCCCCTTCCTCAAACTCAAGATGGTATCAAGGATACCAGTTTGAGTTAAAAGTATGGTGTTTTGGGAAAATATGATTTGGTTAAGATATCAGCCATTTGGTTTTCAGAAGAGACATGACTTAAAAGTATGCTGTTGTGGGTAACATGATGACTTACAAAATAATAATTAATTTCAATATATTTTCATACATTCATGAAAGAAGCTAGAAGACAAGTTCACAAAGAATAGCATAGAAAATTAGCTCTGTATGAGAACACAGCTATATCACTTCTCGAATTTGCCAAGTACCTCCATGAATGATCACATCACATCGTTCAAATCATTAGTAACTGATTTGTTGAATCTAGATAAAAAAAAATGATGTTGATAAGGTTTTGATATTGTTAGCTTCTCTCCTAGATGAATTTGAACATCTTATTGTTAGTATGTTGACTAGAAAATAGACTATTATCTTTAAAGAAGTGTATATGTCTTTGTATTCTAACAAGATCAGAAAGAAAGATAAGTTAATTATAACACATAAATTCAACTTCATGAGCTCATAATATTAGAGGTCATAGTCAAAACTAAAAGCTAATAAAAGAGGAAAATCTCAATTTAAGAGACAAAGTCTTAAAAAATTCTTGTGCCTTTTATCATTGAAAGAAAGTTTATTGAAAGATGCAAAAAAAAAAAAAAAGGAAAGGTGGCAGTTGAAGCATGTATAGTTAAAAACAATGAGTTAGATTATTCTCTGTCACGTGTTTCATCATCGACTCGTGCTGATGAATGATTCATGGCTGCTAGACTCGGGATGTTCATTCCTCATGTTTTCTAAGGATGAGTGGTTCTTCAATTCTAAATAAAATTATGTTAAATATTACAAAGAATAAATGATGCTATTTAATCCTAGAGTAAAGGCTAAATTAGGGCCATGATTCCCATAATCACATGATTCCAAGAATGACGTTAACACCCCCTTCCTCAAACTCAAGATGGTATCAAGGATACCAGTTTGAGTTAAAAGTATGGTGTTTTGGGAAAATATGATTTGGTTAAGATATCAGCCATTTGGTTTTCAGAAGAGACATGACTTAAAAGTATGCTGTTGTGGGTAACATGATGACTTACAAAATAATAATTAATTTCAATATATTTTCATACATTCATGAAAGAAGCTAGAAGACAAGTTCACAAAGAATAGCATAGAAAATTAGCTCTGTATGAGAACACAGCTATATCACTTCTCGAATTTGCCAAGTACCTCCATGAATGATCACATCACATCGTTCAAATCATTAGTAACTGATTTGTTGAATCTAGATAAAAAAAAATGATGTTGATAAGGTTTTGATATTGTTAGCTTCTCTCCTAGATGAATTTGAACATCTTATTGTTAGTATGTTGACTAGAAAATAGACTATTATCTTTAAAGAAGTGTATATGTCTTTGTATTCTAACAAGATCAGAAAGAAAGATAAGTTAATTATAACACATAAATTCAACTTCATGAGCTCATAATATTAGAGGTCATAGTCAAAACTAAAAGCTAATAAAAGAGGAAAATCTCAATTTAAGAGACAAAGTCTTAAAAAATTCTTGTGCCTTTTATCATTGAAAGAAAGTTTATTGAAAGATGCAAAAAAAAAAAAAAAAAGGAAAGGTGGCAGTTGAAGCATGTATAGTTAAAAACAATGAGTTAGATTATTCTCTGTCACGTGTTTCATCATCGACTCGTGCTGATGAATGATTCATGGCTGCTAGACTCGGGATGTTCATTCCTCATGTTTTCTAAGGATGAGTGGTTCTTCAATTCTAAAAAAATTAATGGCAACATTTTCTACATAGCCAAAAACCTAGCATGAAAGGTAATTGGGGTAGGCACAATCTACTTGAAGAATCAAGATGGTTCAATCAAGGTGTTAACAAAGTTTTATATATTCCAAAGTTTGCAAAGAATACCATATCTTTTGGGGACCTTAGATAAAGAAGGTTCTACCATTATTATGCAAAATAGGATTCTAAAAGTTATTTTTTGATTACATAATTATGGAGATGAAGGGTATCAAAAGAACAATCTATATACCTATAAAGGAAACACAAAAATTGGCACATCAATAGTAGTAAAGGCAAATGAAAAAGCAGAGATGTCCAAGCTGTGACACATGTAACTTGGACATATCTGTGTAAAGCCCTTGCAAATATTAGTGAAGCAAAGATTATTGAAAAGTGTAAAGACTTGCAAGCTAATTTTTTTCAAAAAGTCTTTTTTGGGAAAGTAGAATAAAGTGATATTTTTCACTGCAATCCATAACACTGAAGGTGTGATGGATTACATTAATACAAATGTATGGGGACCAACCAAGATGACTTCATTGGGAGATAAACATTATTTGTTATCTTTGTGTATGACTTTTCTCGAAGAGTTTGGGTGTATACCATGAGAATCAAATACGAGGTACTGGAGAATTTTCTCATATGGAAGAAAACAATGGAGAACCTTAATTGGAGCAATATCAAAGTATTTTGACTAGATAATGATAACAAATATCAAAAAAAAAATCCACTCCTTGCACTTTGTAAGGAAAAAGGTATCCCTTAACACTTCATAAATTTGGATACACCATAATATAATGAGGTGGCCAAATAGATAAACCAAATATTATTGGAGAAAGTTCAGTGCACGTTGTCCAATGCTAGTTTAGGCTAAGACTATGACATATACAAGTCATCTTATTATTCATCTACGTAGAATTTAATTTGGGAGTAAAATAAATAAGTTAAATAAATAGTTTGGATTGAGGCTGTTACACTCATAGGCAAGATATTCTACACTTAATATACAACTTTTTAGGATTATTTCATAATACTTTCATGAGGTATTTGCATTGAATCTGGGAGTAAAATAAATAAATTTCACTTTATTTTGATTTTTATGGAATTAAATGAATATTGGTGAAATCAGATATAATTTGAATAGAATTAATCAATTTGATGGAAACCTAAATCGAAGAATATAAAAGTAATGAAAAGTCATAATATTTCTTATGTTATGACTTGATTTAACATACACAAACCTATTAAGTAGTCACAACAAAATTTATTGGTAGTTATTATATAAATTTGTCATAGTAATCTTTGCACATTGTGACTCTACCACGTACACCTAGTTTTCATAATATTTTTAATTATATAATAATTTCTTCATGACTATGACATCATCTTGGAGTCATACATATATTATTTATAAAATGTAATATTGGGTACAATTTTATTTTTATATCATAATAACCTAGTGTTACATTGATAGTCATGATATTTTCAAGCACCATGATATATTCACTATAGAGGTAAAACTAAAAATACATAATATCAATTAATTTTTAGTCATGACAAATTTTGTCCATTATGACTTTTTACTTCATAGTGGAACAAACTCAGTCACTATTATTCTTTTTACCATGACTTTATGTTATAGAGGATAATAATTTTAGTTACGGCATTCTTTATATCATGACTATATGCTTCCGAGAGTAAATATCATAGTCATGACTATTCTAGTCGCCATACCTTTGTATTCCAAAGAGAAAATATTTCAGTTATTATATGCTTGTTGTTATGACTTTGTGCTCTAGAAAAGAATTACCTTAGTCATGGCTTTATTTCCACTATAACTTTTTGTTATAGAGAAAAAGTTCATCAGTCATGACATTTCTTTACCACTCTAACTTTTACACTATAAAAGAGGTTCAAAGCAATGACAAAGTTGCAGTCTCAACCTGAAGTTGAGACATTCAACTTGAATATCTAGACAACTACTCAATGGGACTCCAATATTGGTATAAAAGATTAACATAAAGATTTTTCCAAGCAATGAGGGAGATTCAAATTTTGAGGTCGAGAGCATGCAAAACTCCTTGCAACATGATTTCCAACCTCTACTCAGGGTCAAGTTCAAGGCAAATGCAAGCAAGTATTGATTATAATCAAAATTGGAGACTTAGATTTGAGTGTCAATTATCACAGTGAACTCTCAATTTGACAAGTTGAACCACAAAATATCTCATACAAATTTTTTTATAACATCGGACTAAAGAGGCATTGATTATTGTTTCATTATATTTGTGTATGAAGATTGCAATTATGTAATATTTATTAGCAGTAATGTCATGGTTTGATTATTGATGAAAAAGAATATTATTTAGAATAGAGCTTTGGGATCTTATTTTAACATAGATTTATGTATGTTAGCCATGATATATGGTGATAGGTAAATCAAGAGATACACTCACGAGATTCAATCCAAATGAAATGATGATCATTCTAATCTTATCATTTAGATAAATATATATGTAGAAACCCTAAATTTATATGTTTATTTCATTTAATTTTGATACTTATGAAGTCAAAATATAAATAAATTTGTGTATATTTTATTTTACATATTCTAGAAGAAGTGACATTCAAATAATATAAGAATTATGTAGAATGTCTAACTTAATGGTTTTACTATAGTGTGAGAGTTATGTGTTAGATATAACATATGGTGGTAGGTAAGTTATTAGATACATGCAAGTAGAATGATTTGATAAGTGGTGACAATCATGGTAATTATTTCAACTTATATGACTTTCATAGGAAAATATATCTTAACTGACATGAGTTTGGTGCTTACAAAGCTAAAAGTACAAATATAATTATTATCATATTATTTCTTATCTTGTATGACTTTAGAGATCAAATAATAGAAATACATACTCGAAGTAATAGTCAATGGCATTTGACATATTACATAAGAGGAGTAGACATGTGTTAAATTCATGAATGGAACAAGTGTAGTTTTGATATCTAAATACTAAAGGCACGACTATGGGGGATTATCACTAGTAGTGGCAATCCAATGATGATAACCAATGTATATGCTAAGAGGGGAAAAAGACAATTCGACATCAATTTATCCATAGTATGATAATCAAGCATAATTAGAGGTGTCAACTAGGCCGGACTAGCATGAGGCACGGCACAATTCGGCCATGCTTGGGCCGGCCCGGCATGGGAATTTCTCGTGCCCGGGCCCGTGCCGTGCCTGGCCAGGGCACTAATCATGCTGTGCCATGTCGAGGCCAACCGGGCCTCGTGTCGTGCCTGACCTGGCACTGTTCGGTGGCTCGTGGCATGGCTTGCCAGCACAGGACATGTCCAGCATCCCACCCCATCACCAGCGTAGCGTCATTCGGATAGGGAAAACATGTGGGCACAGGTCCGATTCCACTCTGACCCAACCCGCGGTCCCGCCCGACCCGAATCCTACCTCCCCCCCCCCAATGGTTAAAAAAAATTAAAATTTGAATATCAGCCATTTGGGGGCAGATCTGATTGTCCTCATGATTCAACCCCTTAAAAATCAATAAAAAATTAAAATAAAACATAAAAATTACATTGTAAAATTTTTTTTTAATCTATAAAATCCTCCACCACCTTTCTATAACATTAATGTTTTTCATAAATATTTATTCTCACTCTCAAAATTCTCTCAAAGCACTTGCTCTTCTCTCTCTTGGTATTAGAGATTTCATCATTCGGCTTGGCTTTTCGAGACTCTCAACTTGGGTTTGAAAGTTTGAACTAGACTATGATGCAATGTGCACGTGATCTACCTCACTACTTTATGGGTATTTTAAGATTTTTTATTTACTTTATCTCTTTCTCTCTCTTTAATCCGAAAATCTAAAATCAATCATCTAGGCTTTACCTTTTGTTTAACAAAAATTCAAAAAAAATGACTAATACTAATGAAACATATTTAAATTTTAAAAATATAAATCTTAAACAGAGGTCTGAGGCTACTGAAACTTTGGTTTCTACAATCGTCTCAAACCAAACATCTAAAAAACAAAAAAATTAGGAGGACTTCTGTAGTTTGGACTCATTTTAATATAATAAAATAAAAAAATATTTGAGGTGAGGAAGAAGAAATGACACAGTACAAATATTATATGAGAAATTTAACTTGTAAGAGTTCATTTGGGATTGGGTACCTTAAGAGGCATGTTGAATTATGCACCAAAAAACATAGTGCATTAGATCCTAGGCAGACCCAACTTAGCACTGTATTTTTTGAGACTATATCAAGTTTAGTTTCAAAATTTACTCCCTTCATATACCATAGCGAGTTGGGTAGGATATGTATGGCCAAATGTATCACATTGATGGGTCTTCTGATCAGATTTTCGGAAGACTAAAGGGTAGTGCGCATCATGTAGACATATTTTCAGCTTGCTTAGCAAAGGATTCCTAGGTCAACATCTAGGAATGACATACTAAAATTGTATAAGTTAGAAAAACAAAAAATAATTAATGAATTTATGGCATATGGTGGAGTGGTGTCCATGATGTCTGATATCAGAACAAATCACAATGAATCATCTTATGCATGTCTCACTGGTCACTATGTATATTCTAATTGGACAATGAATAAGAAAATGTTAGGATTCTCTGAGATTCTCCATCATCATTATTGCCCGGACATTTTTGAATGCAAGATGAAAATCTTTAGAGAATATAAAATTCAAAATAAAATTTTTAGTATCACATTCGATAACGCATCTAATAATGGAGTAATGATTAACATGTCTGTTAGGAATATTAGAGACACATCACTATGAGAGATTTTTCATGTCAGATGCATCTATCATGTGATTAACCTAACTGTACAAGCAGACAGGAAAGTGTGTTCCCCCGCGTTGGACAATATACGTAATACACTAAAATATATTCGCACTCCTCGCATACAACAGGAGTTTGGTAGTATCTGTTTGTCTGTGAATCTTAAGAAGAATAAATTTCAATCGGATGTGAGACACTGTTGGAATTACATGTACCTAATGTTGGAGTCATGTGTTGGATACGAAGACGTAATATCCAACTACGTCAATAATAAGAGTGACAAACTTATTATTGACGACACTAACAGGACTTCAGAAATTTCATAAATGAAATTTCTGAATATTTTTTTTTGATGATGAAAATGTGTTCGTTGGTTTATACTCCCACAACTTGCATTGCACTCAGGTGCATATGCAACATTTGTAGCATGTTTAGGAAGTATTGAGCTGACCCGACACTTAGCCATATGCTTGTAGAGATGGAAACCAAATAATAAAAGTACCGGTCCATCGTTCCATCTCTTTATTGTCTCGCTACATGCATGGACCCTAGGGTTAAGGTGGATGGGGTAGATAATACCCTGATTTACGTTTCCTCGTGCATGAATTTGGAAGACCCACATGAAGGATTCATTCACGATAAGTTGACTTACCTATTCACATAATATGATACTAGTTATGGTGGTAGTAGTAGTGAGATTGTGATTACAGAGATGGATACCTTCTTCAGAGATGATTTTTCCATTCAGTTAATGAGGGGGAAACGACGGGGTGGACCATCACATAGGAGCGAGCTTTCTCGGTACTTAAATACAAATTACTGCTCAATCCTATTACATTCTGATACTAAGAATCTTGATATATTACGGTGGTGGAAATCATACTATCTAGGATGATTTACTGACTCCTTTCTCGTGCTATCTAGGATGGCACAAGATTTACTGACTCCTTTGGTATCGAGTATAGTATTGAGTCTACTTTTTCTATTGTAGTGAACATGATTTCGGATATGAGATCGAGATTACGTCCAGATATTGTTGAGGCCTTGGCCTGTTTGAAGAATTGAGAGGATTCGAGGTTTAGCATCAATGATCGTGATGGAGCTGGGACATGGACTGCATCCACCGCGAAAGCAAAGGAGTTGATTGCTGATGATGATGATCCATATTATAGTAATTTTGATGTTGTGGTTGATGATACTCATGATATACAAATTGACAAGTGACGTTGTTGCCGGTTGCCCCTACCCATTGCCAAATGCCAGTTGCCAATGCCACGCCATGCCACGCCACATGTCATTTGTCATTGCCACTTGATTTTGATTTTTGATGCCTCACGGTCACAGACAGTTGACGATTTGTGTTATTTATTTTTGATTATGCTTTTCAATTTTGATATTTTGTTTTGTATTGATTGTATGCTTTTTTATTTAAGTTACGTTGTACTTGCTTTGGTTCAGTATCTATTGGCTGATTGAACATTTTGTTTGATTTTATGACTTTGTAATTTTTTTTAATGAAATTTTTTGTTTAATTTTTTTTGTGTTTAAATTTTTCATTTAAAACTCTATAATTAAATTTTAATAAATTATAATCCAAATTTATTAAAAATTAATAAAAAAATTTATCTTTATTAATATTTTATACTTAACAATTTTCAAGTTGCAAATTTAAAATTCTTAAACATTATCGATATATAATATAATATATATTTTAATTTTTATATATAGTTTAATACAAACTTTAAATTTTTAAAAATAAAAAAAAATTTATTTTTTTTAACCAGGCTCGTACGGGCCTGACCCGACACGATACTTTTACCATCGGGCCAGCGAGCCATGCCGGGCCTGACTTGAATAAACCATGCCTAGCCCAGCACGAAAGCACGATCGTGCTCACAAAAAATGGATTGGGCCAACCCTCCACATCCCTTTTGACACCTCTAAGCATAATATTATTTTAATACCAAATAAATCTTTATCATATACAAAGAAGTGAGTTAACCATAGAATTTTACTATTTTTTTTTGAAATCTAAGTCAATCTATTTAAATTGAGCAATGATTAGTCTAGTGTTAGCCAATCAGAATGCTCACACAATTCCTATGTGATTGATATTTAGATTTACATTTTTTTTTTTGCTACTTGTATGACTCATATTTTCATGTAAATGAGTATATTTTGGATGCAAGGGCAAAGAAGGCATTATTTATGGGAATCACCTTAGGCATAAAAGGATATCAACTCTGATGTTTATCTTTGGAGCAGATCAATTTAGCAAGAAAGTAAGCTATAGGTGAAGTTATAAATGACCACTACTAAACTAGTGGACGATTAGCAAGAAGAAAGTAATACTCTAAACTAGAAGGTATGAAAAAAGGAAATTCAACTTTAGAGACATATAATATAAATATTTTTCATCCTGGGACAATTATTATTATTTAATTAAAAATGAGGATTTATTATTAAATATTATTATTTAAAGAGAAATGGTCCACCTCGAAGATTGGATAAAATACAACTTGATGGGGGAGGTCACCTCACCTCGCGATTTTGAGAGTTTTATGAAATTCAACTTGCAAGCTTGGGGAGGTCCCCGCGCTAATTTGCTCTGCGGGAGGGGGAGAGCTCGTTTAATTTTCTCGTCCTCGGTCCGATTGCGGCCTCACGTCAACCACCCCATCCGGCTTCCGAAGCGGTTAATTTCTTGCCATCAATGTGAGCAACGAACAATCTTGAGCTTAATCGAATAAGAACTCAGGTCTTCTCCTCCAAATGGTAACATGAAACTGGGACTGAAATTAACAGTTCTAATTTCTTTTTGTTGAAGGAGGAAATCGGTGAATCGGCCTCCGACACCAGATGTTGCGGAATTCGAAGAAAAAGAGCACACGATTCGGGAAATGATAAACATCAAAGTTAGTCTTCGTTAATTTCGCCGCGGCTCTAACTGTTTTCTTTTTGTTAATTCCTGATTAAACAGGGATTCAGTTTTTTCCAACCTAGATTTATAAGAATCTCACTGGTTTTGATACGGCGATCAACTTCAAATGCATAATTATTGGAATAATATGAATCTCAAAGTCTCTCCAATTTCTGATTTGCAGCGTTTTAAGTCCCACACCACCCATATCATCTTGGGCATCTCTCTGCTCTCTCTGCTTCTCTCTCTATCTCTCTCCCTTCCATACCATTCGAAACCCTAGCCACTAAGTTAACATGGTATCAGAGGGATGTCTCCGGTGAACGGCCATTGGAAATGTGGTGTGTGGGTGATGCAGCACCTTCTAGAACAATCAGTGATGGTAATCACCGATGTTAGAGCAACTCCAATGGGAGTTGCTATAAGGGGTGCCATCTCCATAACAATAAAAAAACTTACTCCAATGTAGTTGGTATAAGAGGTGGCAAAATACCATCAAATATCTTGGGGTGTCATATTTGGCAACCTTGGAGATAGAATATAGAGGATGCAAAATAACAGTTATGATTACTGTGCATCTCAAAGGATCTTTCTCATAGGTTTAAAAAAAACATTAATTAAAAAATATTTAATTATTAAAATAGTACCTTATTTGGCACCTACCATTTGAGTAAAAATCTGTTTAGGGGTGTCAAAAACACTGTTCAAGTTTGCAAAATAACATTTGGCGCCTCCTTTTTGGTATCTCCCATTAGAGTTGCTCTTAGATGATGTATTTTCAGGTGAAAGGAGTTTGCTTTCAAAAATTTTAGTTTTTTTTTTTTTGTAAAAAACATCTCTTGGCATCCTTTTGTGTGGGGAAGCTTACTTTTTGTGTAGGGTAGTCCATTGGTATCTTTTTGTCTAGGGAAACTTTCTGTTGAAGGGTAATCCACATCTTGTGTAGGGTAACCCCTAATTTTTTCATATATATATATATATATATATATATATATATATATATGAACACACACACACACACACGTGCGCGCATATATTGTGCATTGTGATTAATTAGAGATGACTTAAATTAATGTGGAATGGTTGGGGATAACTCAATGGAAATTGAGGAAAAATATTTTTTTTTCTTTAGTCTATATTAATTAACGCTTGGTTTATATCCCAAGGATTCTGGGTCACTCGTTAAAAAATTTATCTCAAACCAAGACTAACAAGTAAATGATGATTGACACATAATAATTAGTGTACTAATGATAATTAATTGATCTTAATATATGTAGTATGTTTGATTTGTGTGGCACTTAAATTTACTTGTTAATGTTAATTAAATGATGATTGACACAAAAAAAATTGGAATATAATTGGTTTTATTTATTTTTTAGAAATATTTTATTTATTTAATATTATTATCTAGATGTAGCTGTGTAGATTGATTGACCAGGATGATGTATCTCATCATATGATATAGTTGTAAGAGATGATTATTAATGTGGTATTGGTGTTAACTAGTGCTATGAAATTTTTTTTTAATGCCTTAATGCATGTCTCAAGGCGAGATATTAAAAAAAGTGTCGAGCTCGACGAAGCTCCACGTGAGCTTCAATGTGGAGCTCGACGGAGCTTCGCGTGAGCTCCATTGAGCTCGAAGGAGCTCCTTGAGCTCCACAATGGAGCTCCATTGAGATTTTTGTTGTGCAGGGGAGTGGAGAGGGGTGAGGGGCGAGGGGCGAGGGAGAGGGGCGAGGGAGAGGGGCGAGGGGCAAGGGCAAGGGCAATGACAAATTAATATATTTATTTAATAAATTATCAAATTTATTAAAATTTGATAATAATATTAATTAATAAATAGTATTAAATTAAAAACAAAATAAAAGGAGAGAATTTAATAAATTTAAATTTAATTAAAATAAAAAATAATATTTTAATTTAATAATTTGATAAAATTATCAAATTAATAAATAATATTAATTATAATATATTTCATATTATTTATTAATGAAAAATAGTATTCCATACTATTTATTAATGAAAAAATAAATTTAAATTTTTAATTTTATAATGATATAATTATTTTAAATTTATTAAAATTTAATATATTATAAAATATTTATTAAAGTATTTTATATTATATTATTTTATTTTTAATATATTATAATTTATTAATTATATTTATTATCAAAGGGCATCTTTAAAATACTTTTTAAATTTTTTATTTTTTTATTTATTTTATTTATTTTATTTTATTTTATATATTTTAAAATATTAATTAATTATATATTATGATGCTCAAAAAACTCATGCCTCGAGGTTTATGCCCCGTCTCACAAACACAAAAATTCCTCGCCTTATATTTTTGTCTTTTAAAATTTTGATGTTAACAGATGTGATGACATTAAGGAAACCCTATGTGTAGATGCCTAATATTTTTTACACGTATCCATTATGAAACTGATATACTAATTTGTTGCTATAGATTTATAAAAGAAGACATTTTTGTCTAATTTGGAGATTTGCCAGAGAGTTGGGAGTTGGCGTGGTCATTCACAGTACTCCGGTATCTTCGGCACATAGTAGTGATGAGGGAGATGGGTGGCCCGACAAAGGTACATTGAGATGTAGGAAGGTAGTAGTGGCTTGTTCTTTTTGTGATAGGTTAGGTCGTTAGGACATATCTGGGAAAGGTGCTGGAAGATGCATTTTGAGTTACGACAGACTCTTCAAGGTTAAAAAGGCTATCACTAGACCTAATGAAGTTGGCTTTTCTACGATCGCATTGTTTGGAGATGTGATTCTATGGTCGTCAGGACAAGTTGTGTTCAAAGCGTGCACCTCCCATCAGGCATGCTTGCCAAAAGCCATGCCTTTTTTGCACCTTTTGCAAATTGTTGCTCCTCCCCCTATGTGATGTGCCATGGCAAGGGCATCATGGTGCATGTGCATAAGGCATGCCTGTAATAACTATGGGAACAAGATGTAGTAGTAATTAGTATCTAAGTATCTTGACAGCTCGCTCATATTCGATTGACCTTCTCATCATTTGCCTATTGTGCATGTGCATAAAGCATACATTTAATAACTATGAGAACAAGATGTAGTAGTAATTAGTATCTGAGTATCTTGATAGCTCGCTCATATTCTATGGACCTCCTCATCATTTGCCTATAGCTAATTGAATCGCAAAATCATCATCTTGGAATATAATGTTGATGTTCATACTTGAAAACTCACTAAAATTATTATATTTATTATCATTATATATATATATATATATGTTTTGTTTAAATATTAATATTTAAATTAATATTTAACTTAATATTAATTTTTTATCTCAGGCACTAAATTAATATTAAATCATATTTAATACTTAAATATGGGTTAATGTGAGGAAAATTATTTTTATTTTTGCTTTTATTATTTGGTTGATTGTGTTATACATATTCTAAACATGATAATTTGTTTGGCATATCTTATTTGGTGTCCAGTATCACTAGTACTCCTACATGTATACTTAAAATATTAGGTGTGAACTTATGTTCAAAACGAGATCATAAAAAATGATGAAAAACTTACTTGGTGTTGAAAGTAGAAAAATTAGTCATGAATTTGTCTTTTATAATATATCACGGAGAGAAATATTATATATTATATCTTAATAGAGGATGCACACAGAGAGGCATCAATTTTTTCGCGAGACCACATAATACTATGAAGTTAGATTGTGTATGATATTAATGTGAGAAAAAAATATAGTTTTTTGTTGTGACTAATTTTGGGGTTCAGCCATCGTAAACTCTGGGGAAGGGAAAGAGATGAGGGAGAGAGAGAAAGGAGTGTAGAAGTTATGAGCAAAGCTTGGAGAGGCAAGAGTTGTTGGTAAGTGGTGGAGAAGAAATATTTCTAGCTTCGGGTTGAGGAAGTGGGTGGTAGACATAAGGGGTGCGTAGTGCAGGGCCATGCCTGACCATGTCAGACCATGCTGGGTTGTCCTTGTCGAAAGCCCATTGCATGAAAATGTAACGGGGGTTGGCTTACCTAGCCAGCCAAATGCAATCGGCCACATAGTCAAGATTTGATTTATGTGACCATTTTTAAAAAAAAAAATAGCTAGGGCCGGTGGACTGTGCCACCGGGCCAGGCATGCGGGTCCTTCCTGGTTTGGTGTGAGGTATGATTTGCTTCAACCCAGCACGACATGGTCCAGGACCAGGCATGGTTCCGAACTATGTCGTGGGCTGTGTTAGGGCCGCCTGACATAGTCGACACCTCTAAATTGTCTTAGTACTAGTCACCGAATCTATAAATAATTACACGCCGCTTATTTTTCTAGGAGACAATGTTATCTCTAAGATAAATTCATATTATAGATCTTCTCTTGGTACATGCTTGTATTTAACTCGAATTTAAATACTTGACTAATTATAAGTTTTTTTGATTCATAAAAAAAAAACTCAAGTACTGGAGATTTGATATTATAGTCAGATAGTTAATTATAAGTTTTTTTTTTTTTTTTTTTTTGCATAATGAATTGTGTTATGGTGAATTTGCCGATGAGAATATGAGAAATAATTAACTATACTGATTGCGTATGTCATATTTTGTCTCATCATAGTTAGATAGTTAATATTTCATATGATTCTCCTATAAGTAGTACTAGTAGAGTCAATTGGAGGCATCGTATCAGAAGTTAAGTTATTACTTGGAATGATAGGAGCATGGACTGAAACACAATGCAAAAGATCAACCTCGACAAGAGCACCTACTGTATCCAATAAGAGGATATCTCAAGAAGAGTAGTCAATGGCTAAATAAGTATACTATAAATTTTGAGTGGTAAGCCAAATAATCTCTCTCTAGGAGATAAGATTTGGAAGGGTATGCGCTGAGAAAATACAAAAGGGAACGTCTGATTAATGAGATAGGTTGTAGTTAAAACTATTTCTTCCTAAAAATATCTTGAACTCTCTTTCCAAATAAGGGTTTCTGATTCGTCCTAATTAGATATCTATGCCATGATATTCTTAGTTGGTGCGACATATATTCTATGTGTATGTCTCATCTTGAAGAGTGGTCAAGGACTTAGTGATGCAATCTAAGTAATTTTAAACTAGGAGTCTACATTAAATTGAGATTCTTCTCTGCCTACCTGCCCATATTGTTATAATTCTTTTGTGTTACGATCATCTTGTAATGAGTGGAGGAAGCACAATTAGGGTTCATGACTATAATCATAGAGTCAACGGCCGTGTAAACCACCATGATCACTGCCTTGTCCACAACCACATATCTTATTGTGCCAAATCCATGCACACCACCATGTGAACCACCATGTGCCAAGCACTTGCAACGCCATGTGCTAACCACGCGCACAGTTGTGCACCACCACGTGCGAATTTTTTGTTACAAAGTTTTTTTTTTCTTTTTCTTGAAATTCATGAATGATTGAAAACCTAGTTGGCCGCCCTTCATAACCATACAGTGATAAAGACATCTAAGCATCATTGTTGCGTTGCGCCTTTTGAGTGATTAGTATTTCTTGATAAAGTTGAAATATTTTGATTTTTATTTTTTAAAATCACACCCATTTTTTTTATAATGTATGTAGAAATTAATGAAAAATGTATGCTCAAATGGTCAGAAAGAAATAATAAAATATTAATCATACTCTACAAATATAAATACTCTATCCTGTTACCTATATAAATAAGAAAAAGTTATAGGGGTACCCTACGTGAAATTTATGATCTCTATAGAGATCTTTGTGTTATAGGGGTACCCTATGTGATAGTTAAGTGTACGCTACGTGAAATATTAAATAAGAATCATGTCTGATCTCAAGTAAATGTATGATTCAAAAAATTGTACATGTAGGTGTGATCATCGATATATATATATGCTATCTCTATATTGAAAATAGAGACTACTGTATATCTCTTACTTTTCATGAATGCAAAATTTTCTCCAAAAGAAGTATAGTAACTCATATTGAATCTTATTTCCATGCAAACTAGTATTTAACTAGACCGACTGAAGATGGTTAATGATCATCAAATTACACACCCAATTCTAGAGGCTTGTTCACATGTTGAAGTTTGTGAAGAGCTGCTTTAATCACACACACACACACACACACACCACACACACACACACACCACACACACCACACACACACACACACCACACACACCACACACACACACACAACACACACACACACACACATGACACACACACAATACACACACACATGACACACACACAATACACACACAACACAACATGCACACTCACAACACACACACACACACATATAATATTGATTTTGAATGGAATGGAACACAAAAATTATTAGTATCCCATTTTATCTCTCGACTGAATTGATTTGTTAGCTTAATTGATCTATGAGGCTTATGATTTCTATTGTTGCTTTTGATTAGTTTTACATGCTAAAACTACGCGTGGCTTTTAACTTTTCCTTGCTGTTTTATAGGCTTGATCTTGTGGTTAATCACCCACTATGCATCATTAGAATCTCATTTGTGCTCAATAATAGCTACTATGTGTATAATGTGCCTATCTCTTGTATCGATTTCTTGTTTCTCTTGTGTTAGTAAGAAATTGATCTTCTTCGTCAATATCTTGATTGTCTTATTCAGTTAATTCAGAGCGGAGAGAAGCAACGGCTGATAGATTTATTGAGGGAGAAACTAACTGAATGCGGTTGGAAAGAAGAAATGAAAGTCCATTGCAGGTTTATTGCCTTTGTTTTTGCCGTGGTGTCGTTGTGGCGGCGGTGATAGTGGCCGGTGGACGGTGCCTGTGGTGGCGCTGCCCACAAAATCTACATGATCAGGCACGACACGAGATGACCTGACACGTTAGGCATAAGTTATTGCTCTGCATTTATGTTTTGGAGGTCATGCCTTGGTGCGATAACAAGTATCTCTCTCTAAGTATGATATGCCTCTGGATTGAGACCCGTCAGATGCAATCTCTCTGTATTTCACGTGTAAAATTATCGGTACAATAACCTCTCTCCTATTATTTGTTAGGTCTCCTAGGTGATCAATCATCATAATATTATTGTTGCCTAAATACTTATTAGATCTGGCATGCTAGTGTTTGTGCAATCACACATAATAAATAATAGTGAATTGTGAAAATAAAATGGATTAATACTCTCAAAAAGAATGTTCTAGAAGTTTCTAGAATATCTTTTTTATTTTTAAAATTAGTAGACGCACCTATTAAAGAAAAGATTTTAAATTTTAAAAAACACTTGGCTCTGTAGGGGATACATGGCATCCAAAGGAAAGAACAATGCTACCCTAGACGAGCTTATAGGCGCAATTACTCCTAAAGGAAGAGGTCTGACCTAATTACTCAATTATCTCTTAGGTTACTTAATGGTGCCATTTTAATTGATCTGTGTTCTTCTATCTCTTCAGCATCAGTTCCAGATTCTATAAAAGCCGAACTGCTTCAAAGGATCCAAGCTGTTTTTATTGAAGAAGAAAAAGAAGAAGAAAAAGAAGAAGATAAGTTTTAAATATGTAATGCTTAAGATTCTGGTGTTGGTTTTAAAGTATATTATTTTTTTTTTCATTTTCCTTTATACAATTTGGAAAAATGGCTATTTTTTTTCTTAAAAAAAAAGCTTGTTTATATTTTCTTTTACCAAAATTTATTTTTTAATGCACTAAGTAAAAAAAAATAATTTTAAAAAATGAACTCAACCATAAATAAATCGACACACACACACACACACACATATGTGTGTGTGTGTGTGTATTTGTGTATTAACACACACACACACATGTGTTTGTAGGTGTATGTGTGTCTGTGTATGTTTGTATATGTATATGTGTATATATATATATGTGTGTGTGTGTGTGTGGGTGTGTGTTTTATACACATGCGTGCGCACGCACACGCATGCACGCACACACACGTATGTGTTTGTAGGTGTATGTGTGTATGTGTATGTTTGTATATGTATATATGTGTGTGCGTGCTTGTGTGTGTTTTATACACATGCGTGCTCACACACACGCACACACACATGCACACACACACACACATATGTATGTATGTATATATATGTCTGTGTGTGTATATATATCTGTGTGTGTATATATATGTTTGTTGATTTATATATATTTTTATATCTATATATATTTATGTAAGTGTTTCCGTATATTTTTTTATTTATATACAAGTATTTCAATTTGATTGTAACCTGATAATACATGTGTGATTGAGTGGTTTGCTTGGTTTTGGCACGTAAAGGAAGTTAGTTTTAATCCCATATTGCCCTTGTTGGCATGCTATAAGATTAAATACTTATATGGTTTCTAATGTTAGTTAATGAAATAATTAAATTAAAGTTTATTTTTTTCTGAATTATAGTGCACCAAAATTTAATTATTTTAGAATTCAATGTTTTTTTAATTATAAAAAGTTTGAGGTACTAAAATTTAATTATTTTAGAATTTGATGTTTTAATTATAAAAACAAAACGTTAATATCATGAGTCTGATGCTCCAAAACATAATTATTCCTAATTATTTTATTATTTTTTTAGGGCGGCAATTGTCTCTATATATTTATTTTTATTTTTATGGTCTGACATGTTAACATAATTAATCAATTAATTATAATTTTTATTTGACCGAATTAAATATAATGATTTCAGGAGACTTCTAAACGGGAATGGTTGATATAAATTATAATACTGATATTTTTTATTCATTGTATATTTTATAAACAAATTGCCACATATTTTTTTAATTAGTCGAATCTGTTTAAATTTATATATTAAATTCTGCTGCCTGCCATTTTTCCACGAACTGAATCCGCTGAGTTGCTTCTTCTATCTGATTCTGACCTCGACTGACTAGTGTGCCTGTCATCTCCGCATACCACAGATAAGGCAGAGGCGATGGAATCGGAGAGCGATTTTGAGAAGATGCTGATGTTCGAGCATGCTCGCCAAGTTGCCGAAGCTACTTACGTTAAAAATCCTAAAGACGCAGATGTTGGTTCTTTTCTTCTTCCACATAAGGAGGACTCCCTCTCTCTCTCTCTCTCTATCTGCCTCTCTCTCTCTATCTCTATTCCTCGTCAATTTACCAACGGTTCCTTTGTTACATGGTCGCATGTTTACTGGTCGGAGGATATTTCGTTATGATCTATCTATCTGAGGGGTTGCTTGGTATCTCTGTCGTTTTGAATCTTTTCGTTTTTGTGCTTTTTGAATTAAGTAATGAAGCCTCGTTAGTACGCTTGCTCTTGATTTGTTAATTCACAAGACATTTTTAGCCATGTGTTTTTTAGTGGTTCAGATGTAAGGGTGTTCAATCAAATGGTATAATCGACGGTTTACATTGTTTATTTTATTGTTTAAACTTCTCGTAGCAATTGCAAGTTAACGAAATGTCTATCCCATTCTTAAAAATGCATTTTTTATTAGACTATTTGTTATTATTTATATGTCCAATTCGTGGAGAATTTATATTTCTATCGTTATTATAGTTTTCAAGGACAATGAGACATTAATGTGGGGCTAGATGGCGAGGACATGCCACATTCATTGGACAAGAGGGATTGTCATTGAGGAAGGAGGAGATTTTGTAGAGCCCTTCCAATTTTGTTCGTCCTTTGACCTAAAATGAGACATGAGATGCTTGTTAATTTATATTTTGAAAGTAAACATACTATTCTATAGTTAGATGAGACTAATGGGCAGCATGTTTTCTTTCTTGAGAGGATATTATGAAACTTATTTGCATGGTCAATGATTATCATGGAACAAGATATTTTAGAGTTCAATTTAGATCCCTTTTAGTTTAGATCCTTCTTTCTTTTTTAGTATAATTAAATTTTAATTTTTATGGCGATTATTGATTATTTGAAAAGTTTTTATGTTACTTGTATATATTGAGATTAAAGATTAATGATTAATTTTAGTTTTTATGTTACTTGTATAATTAAATTAAAGATATATTATTGATTAAAGATAATTGATTAAAGTTTTTATGATGAGTGATCTTGTTCAAGGGTGACAACTCGCAGGTTAAAGATTTATTAGATGTAATCTCACTCAATTATTGATATGAAATTATTGAGATATTAATTTTTTGTAGACTCAATGATTAGAGTTATCAAATAGGTTATGTTGTGTCGACATGACCTGATTTTTTGTGGTCATGTTTGACATGACATGAGATAGGTTCTCATTTTCATTGTGTTGGCGTGGCTTCATAAATGGTCAGCTCGAAATAGCCTGATTGGCCTGTCATCTTTCTCTTTTGTATCGGGTTGGCCTTGGGGCATGCTTGTTAAGAGTGGCGGAAAGGTCCAATTAAAAAATTTTGAATTGTTAAATTTATATTTAATTTTATTAAAAAAATTAAATATCAAAATAATAAAAATTGTATTGTATTATAAATTTAAATGAATAAATTAATAATCAAAGAAATTATTTTATATTTGGCTTATGATATTGTATAATAAAAATACAATGCATTTTAAAATTATGAAAGATAATTTAAAAAAAAATAAAAATTATAGATTCATAAATATGGTACATAAGGAGAAGCAGAATTAAAAAAAATATGTATTGTATTTTACATGTTAGTTTTATAATAATCATAATTAGTTCGTGTTTATAGTATGATAGTGTAGATATAAATCATGATAGTCTTGTATAATTTTGAAGGTAATGTTAGTAGTAATATTAATATCTTAGATATTTCGTGAGTTATTTTATATTAGTAATTTTTTTTTGTTTTATTCTAAATGCTCAATAATAAATATTTATAGTCGTTCAAGTATGTAAATATTTTTGTAATATCTAGTTATAGTTTATATTTATATATGAAATAATATTATCAGTCACAAAAAAATAGACTTAGATGTTATGATAGATATCTAAGAGATCAGTAGATTACGCGTCGTCTTAAATGATATGTGATAAGTAAATTCATATGATTTTTATCAATTTAAAATATTTAAATTTTAATTATTATATTATAATATGATAGAATAATAATTAGTATTTTTATATCAAGATAACTTATTCATATTTAATAGATTAATTTGTTGTTTACCTTTAATCAACTAAATAAAAAAGTTATTATCTTTGAACTTAATATTCATGTCAATATTCAGAGTTTCTATAACTATAATCATACATATTATTGTCATGTACAAATATGTTATTCAATTTTTCATAAATTTAATTATTATGTTTTTATTTTTTTGTTTGGTTTATATATATTAATATGTATATTAAAATATTTTTTGTTTATTTTATCTTAATCTTAAGATTTATATAGACAGCTAAATAATAAAGAGTTAAAATGAATGACTAGTATTATAAATATTTTATTTTCATCTCAATAGTCATGATATTAAATGTAAAATATTTTCTATACTTGTTAAATATGATATTAATGTTATATTTGTACTCAAGTACAATGCAAGTAGTGAATATATATATATATATATATATATATATATATGATATCATAAAAAATTTTATAATTTTAAAAAAGAAAATATATATTATTCTAGATTGTCAATAATAAACTTTTCACTTAGAGTTGTCAAACAAGTCGGGTTGGGCTGATTCGGTTTTAGGTGGCCCAACCGAACCATTGTCTCTTGCATGGCCCAGCACAGCTTCATCACAACATGCTCGGCATGGCCTGTTGGCTTAGCGGTGATGAAGTCATTCTGGGTTGGGCTGGGACAGGCCAATTCTGGCTAGGTCGGAGGCGGTTTTTGCTCATTGGATCGGGTTTGAGCTGGGTTTTGGCCTAGTTCGGGCCAATTAATTTATTATTATTATTTTAATTTAGAATATAAAAAACATTATAAAATTTAAAATTTAATTATTAAAACTTAATTACTTAAAATAGTTATTAATTAATATTTAATTGCTAACTCACTTTTATCAAATAAGATAGTCGAGTCTCTTATTAGTATCATATTTTCTAATAATCAGACCTATTTTGGATTGGAAACGAGAAGAGCTAGGGGTAAGTTAAGATAAGAGTTGGGAGAAGAAAAATTCATACCAAGGGAGATATTGGGACTCAACTTGGGCATGAAATCAAAAAGGAATCACCATCATAATTATGATCATATGAGCCTATATCACCAAATTTGGGCCTGGGATGGCACACTTGGCTGGGTGGCACCCTTGGTTGGTATCGTCAAAAAGAATGATGGCACGATGAGCTGACCCTTTGGGCATGACCGGCACGATCCACTACCACATTTAGCATGGGCAAGGTCGTAGGAGAAAATTAGGGACTCAGCTCGCTGAGTACCTCCTCTCGAACATGGATCATTCATTATAATTATAGTCCACTAATTGATTTTATAGGACATATGAGAATTATAAAAAAAAAAAAACTTATTTATTTGATAGCTACTATGTTATATATTATTTTTTTATGACAATTTCCTGGAAGTTCATATCTAGTGCCCAAAATGATTGCTTAGCATGCGATTTGAGAGAGATTAATATCTTGACAATCTGATCTCAGAAAATCAAAAAAGTTATGTCTTGAACTCGAGAGCTATCGTTCTCAGATGAATGCACTTGCCATCGCACTAAGACTTCATCTAGGAGAGGTCGTACCCATATGACAAATTCACCATTACAGATCGAAGGGTTATTACATAATTTTGCATTTTTTGCTTAAATTTTGTTTTTGGAAAAATTAGTTATACAATTATTTCTAGATTCAGAATAAAAGTATAATATAGAGATAGTGTCACAATTAGATTTGAGTTATTTTAGATCATATATTTTCTAAAGCAAACTGATTATTATTATTATTATTATTTATTGTGATAATTAAATAGTCAGATATATCATTTTCAATTATTTTGTATCAATAAATAAAGGACATACATGTAAATAAACATTTCATATATTATATAGTCTTAACATTGTCATTGTTATGTTTCTATAAAATTAATGTTAAATGCATGTTCATAATTATTTTGTATTAAATATTTCTCTGCAGCACTCAACATTTAAATTATAATATTATAATTCCCAAAACATGCTTCTTGCATGAGTTTTTCTGTGGCTCTGAATTCTGATGCTACCTCACCCATATTTGAAAAAGCCCGCCGCTGCCTAAATATGTGGTAGTGAAAGATAGAAAGTAATGCTCTCATGCTCACGTGAATATGCATGTTAATTTTTTAATCATGTGGTTTGTTTGTTGAAGCTCAAGTGTTCTAGCTTTTAGGAATGGAAAAATATTGATTCTTGTGTTGATGGATAGAATCTTGTAAAATGGGGTGCATCTCTGCTGGAACTAGCTCCGCTTAAGAACGACCCAAACCCAAAGAAGACTATTCTTGGTAATGAAGCATTTTTTACTTTTTGTTTCGAGTTTTATAGGATGAACCAGAGTTTTATTTCAAGTTCATTTTTGAATGCGCCAGCAAGGTTCCAACTCATTGCTCGTGTTCATCTTTTTTTGCATGGTGAAAATTAGGCTTGTGAATTCTGATTTGAACATGACTCGAGAGACAGATTCATACAATGTGTGATTATACAAACACTAATACATTGCATTTAATTAGAATTTCAAAGTAAAAAGTGATAACCTAGGAAATCAGAATAGTCCTGAGAAATCTTAATGTTACTTGTATGAATTAGAGGTCATGTTTTGGTGAGATGATAAGTATCTTCGTCAAAGAGTAGTAGGTCTCAGGTTCGAGGCTTGTCGGACGTAACTTTTCTGGTTATTGGAGGTGAGATTATGGAGATGTTAGCCTCTCTCAGATCTCATGCAATGCACATGCAATATGTATGATCTCGATGCAACTCCTGGGCAAAAGCACATCCATGAAAACAAGAACATAAAATTTAATGGGTGGTTGCGATCTCATTTGGTTTGATGAAGATCCATGGGCCTTTGATTTGGAGTAGCACATGCACTTTCCCAGTGCATGTTTTGATATATATATGTATATCTATATATACATGTATCTATGGGTGTTCATTTCCTTAAATTCAGATTAATTTGGTTCGAGCCTGATTAGAGTTTTTGGATTCTTTTTTTTTTTTGGATTCTTGAATTTCTATTTTTTGTATTCTTTTTTTTTCTACCAATTGTTTTTGGAGTAGTATATGCACCTTCCAAGCGCATGTACATATATGTATATAGACATATATATATATATATATATATGTATGTATGTATGTATGTATGTATATCTCAAACCTAAAAATAACATCAAAAAACAAATTTATTTAAAATAATTATTGCTTTGGCTCCTTATGACAATCAATACCACTATTATATGATCGCTATTTGATATTATTAAATTTAGTTCAATTGTAGAAGAGTACTTTTGGTAAATTTAAGAGTTTTCCATTATATTAGTAATTAGTTTTGTTTTTTGTAATGTGAGCTCCTGATATTTGTGTTGCTATAATTAGTTGTCCTTTTTATTAGGAGATTTGATATATTGATTTTATAGTGTTATTTGCATTTATGTTTTGATATTTTCGTTTTAACATGAACTAAGAGCAAGGGTAGCATTAAAAATTCTCTCACAAAAATAATAGTCGCAGGCATGCGTGCAATGGTGATAGCAGAGGCATGCATGGTTGGTGGCAATGTATGGTGCACTGTGATTTTTTGGGTAGTAACCCTAGTTGCATATAATGGTGTGCAGGATGGAGTCTCCTAGCATGTGGTAGTGATTTCGGGAGAAATTCAAATTAGGGTTTTAATAGAATTGTAAAAAAAAAATTAAAATGAAGAATTGCAAAAAAAAAACCTTAATTTGGTGCATTTTTTGCATGTGGAGAAATCACTATTTTGTGTCATAATATGGAAAGACATAATCCTAATAGAGATTGATGAAAGAGAATTTTAATTTAGTAATTTACTCACTACTTGAGTATGGGTCACACTTGAGATAGTTATATCCATTAACGAGATCGAGAGCTTTACACAATATTGAGTGAGATATATTAACTTATAAAATACCCTGCCTTCAGGCCATTGTACCATGCCATTCCTGGCTGGGCACTACACGGGATGAGCCATGCTGAGAGCCAGTCAAGGCACGGTTCTAGACTGTGTCATGCTGGGCTAGGCACGGCCGAGTAAAGCGTGCCTCGGTCTGGGCCTGGACTGCCCAGCCCATTAGACATATCTACATGGGAGCTAATGCTCATCTATTACTAGAAATTAGATGTTATTTATAATATATTTTTTACTTTTAATATGTTATTATAGTTAATAGTAAATATTTAATAAATATTAATATGTGATAGTATTTAACACGAGTTTTTATTATTTTACTATCTTTTTTTTTTGGCTTGTTATATTATTCTTTATGAATTATTTTTGTAGAGAACTCAAATAAAAATATATATTTATTTTTACTAATATTTATTTATATGATTAAAAGTTTTTGAGAATATTATATTTGGGATTGATAAAGGTAAATTATATGTTATCTATTTAATAATAATATATCTTTCAAGATGTTTGAGCGTGTTATATTATTCTTATTAAAAATTTATATTATTCTTTATCACTCATTATTTGTGTATTCTCAATTTTATCATTATTATTGATCAATTTAAAAAAATATAAAAATTTAAAAAATAATCATGTATTAGAATATATGGCAAATCAAATAAATATTTATTGTATTATTTAATTGCAATATCTGACGAGCGGATATAGAACGTAGATGAAGTTAGTTATTTTTTAAATGAGAAGATATTAGATAAAATTATTATCACAGTTAATATTTTTTACCACAGATCAGATAGTCAATATATTTATGAGTATCTTAAGAAAATTTTAATTTTAATTTTTCTAAAGTTTTGATTTCTAGATCTTTATGTTTTAGCTTGAAGAGAGATATAATATATATTTTTATTATTACTTTATGTTTATAATATTAGTATTTAAATTTTAACATGTGTTATTCCATGGTACTATATATATACATGATTAGAGAATTAATGTAACATATTATGCATATGTATGAGTTTTTGTATATATGTGTGTATTATCTACATAAAATAGGATGTGTTATGCTAGGGATAAAATTGAGTTTTTAATTTTTAGTGCACTAAAATATGAATATTTTTTATTTATATTTAGTACTATATATATATATTTATATGTGTGTGTGATTAGAGATTTGATGTGGCATATGATGCATATGTATGAGTTTTTTTTTGTGTTTTTGTATATATATGCACCGTTGTCAAAATTGTATGATTCATGATTCGATTCATAATTCAGGAAGTAAACGACCTGACTCTTTAAAAGAATCAAAAATATACATGAATCGAAGAATGAATTACTGAATCACGAATCAATTCACATGAATTGTTTTAGTATAGATTCTCAAGATACTAAAATCCTCAAAATGTCACAAAAATAAAAATTAAAATACTAAAAAAAATTGCCAAATGTAGGTATTAATTAAATTGGAAAAAAAAATAACCCTAACCTTTGATATGAAGAATTTAACGTGAAAAAAAAAATAAAATACAAAAATAGTCACAAAAATTAAAATATTAAAAAAAATTGGCAAATGTAGGAAATAGAAATTAAATACCGTGAAAAAAAATCACTAAAAATTCGATTCAGGATTATATTTTTGATTCTAGATTTACTAATTAAGCATTCTAATTCTTAATTCGAATCTCGATGTAATAACTATGCATATATGTGTGTATCTCTGCATAAAATATGATGTGTCATGTGGGGGACCAAATTTGAGTTTTTGATTTTTAGTGTACCAAAATATAAATATTAAAATGTGTTGGTGTACTTTTTGTTAGTATTAAAATTTTTGGGACTTCTTTGTAGGTATTTTTTATTTAGTGCACGAAATCATAAATTTCCCTACTTAGTATATTAATGCATGTATTAGATACATGTATCTACTTAAGCTACTTAGTGTATGTACACTAAGTATATAAATGTCTCTAATTAGTATACATATGCATGTGTTGGATGGATGTATATACTTACACTAATTAGTATTTGTACACTAAATATGTAAAATTCCATTCTTAGTATATGTATGCATGTATTGGATGTATGTATATACTTATGCTACTTAGTGTTTATACACCAAGTCTATAAAATTCCCTACTTAGTGTGTGTGTGTGTGTGTGTGTGTATGCATGTATGTATTGGATGCATGTATATGCTTACGATACATAGTGTGTGTAGACCAAGTATAAAACATTTTCCTACTTAGTGTATATATGCATGTATTTAACAATAAATTTACTCAGTATATATGCACTACGTAGTGTATATCGACGATTACCAGCAATGTGAGACAGATCTTATGTCACGTTTCAAGGGCAGCTTTTGTTCTTAATTTTGAAATTGGTGCCCTCTGTTGCTGCGTGCTGCTGTGCAGAAGCAATTGCAAAGATGGACGAGGCAGTGCTGCTTGATCCTCAGAAGCATAATGCTTTTTGGAACCTGGGAAATGCATATTCTTCTTTGGCCTTTTTAACTCAGGAATGGGCCGAGGCCTCCATCCACTTCGCAAAGGCCACTGCCAACTTTCAGCAGGCTATCGACATGGTACTTTTACACTTCTTAGTTCGTGCTTGTCCATTCTTCTTTAAATGCTGGTTTGCCTTTGCTTAAGGGCCATTTTTTTTTTTTGTAGGACCCAACTAATGACCTTTATCAAAAATCATTGGAGATTATTTTAAAGGTATGATTCTTGCAATTTTTTGACCAACATAGATAGATCATTGTGTGTGTGTGTGTGTGCGTGCGCACGTTGTGTGTGTGTGTGCGCATGTGTGTGTTGTTGTGTGTGTGCGCATGTGTGTGTTGTGTGTGTGTGTGTGTGTGTGTTGTGTGTTGTGTGTGTGTGTGTGCATGTGTGTGTTGTGTGTGTGTGCATGTGTGTGTTGTGTGTGTGCGCATGTGTGTGTTGTGTGTGTGTGTGTGTGTGTGTGTTGTGTGTTGTGTGTGTGTGTGTGCATGTGTGTGTTGTGTGTGTGTGTGTGCATGTGTGTGTGCATGTGTGTGTTGTGTGTGTGTGTGTGCATGTGTGTGTTGTGTGTGTGTGTGTGCATGTGTGTGTTGTGTGTGTGTGTGTGCATGTGTGTGTTGTGTGTGTGTGTGTGCATGTGTGTGTTGTGTGTGTGTGTGTGCATGTGTGTGTTGTGTGTGTGTGTGTGTGCATGTGTGTGTTGTGTGTGTGTGTGCATGTGTGTGTTGTGTGTGTGTGTTGTGTGTGTGTGTGCATGTGTGTGTTGTGTGTGTGTGCATGTGTGTGTGCATGTGTGTGTTGTGTGGTGTGTGTATGTGTGTGAGCGTGTGTATGTGTGTGAGCGTGTGTATGTTGTATGAGTGTGGCCCAATTATTTTTATGTATCCATATATATTTATGAATCACGAGGTTATGTTTTTGTATGTGTGGTGTGTGTGCGTTGTGTGTGTGTGTTGTGTGTGCGTGTGTGTGGTGTGTTGTGGCGTGTGTGTGTGCGGTGTGTGCGTGTGTTGTGCGAGTGTTTTTGTTGTGTTTGTGTTGTGTGTGTTGTGAGTGTGAGTGTGTGTGTGTTTGTTTGTTGAAAAGTGTGGCCCAATTGCTTTTTTGTATCCATATATATTTATGAATCATGAGGTTATGTATGTTAATGTGTGATGACAAGTGTCTTTATTTTTATAAATTATCTATTTAATTTTTGTATAACAATTTTAATACATCAACATTTAGAAATAATAAAATAAATAAATATATGTCTAAATAAAGTAAAGTTTTATAATATTGAAATTAAAATAGATTTATAAAAATTTATAAAAATAGAAATATTACTGATTCAAATAAGTTTTAATTTATTTTACATCCGAAATCACTACAAAACACATATACTAATTTGTAGGTCTTCTTTGACAAGGAACACTCCACACTTGCAGTTGCACGTGGTATACATGTTCTCTGTGTTGTTACATTATTGTGTTCTCTCTCTCTTTATCTCTATAAATTTAAGGTTTGAACTCTGATTTTGGTCCTAATAAAAATTATAGTACATCTCTTTCCCTCTCTCTAGAAATCTAAGTCTTGAACTCCGGTGGACTCTCTAATAAAAATGATACCTCTTTCCCTCTTCCCTTCTCTCTCTCTCTCTCTCTCTCCTCCCCTCTCCCTCTTCTCTCTCTTCTTCCCTCTCCCTCTTCTCTCTCTTCTCCCCTCTCCCTCTTCTCTCTCTATCTCTCTCTCTCTTCTCCCCTCTCCCTGTTCTCTCTCTCTCTCTCCTCCCCTCTCTCTCTCTCTCTCTCCTCCCCTCTCCCTCTCTCTCTCTCCTCCCCTCTCCCTCCCTCTCTCTCTCTCCTCCCCTCTCCCTCCCTCTCTCTCTCCACCCCTCTCCCTCCCTCTCTCTCTCCACCCCTCTCCCTCTCTCTCTCTCTCTCTCTCTCTCCCTCTCTCTCCCTCTTGCTCCCTTCTCCCCCATCTCTCTTCTTTCCCTCTCTCCTCCCCTCTTTCTCTCTTCTCCCCCTCCTTTTCTCTACTCTCTCCCCTCTCTTTTTATCTCTCTCTCTCTCTCCTTCTCCCCTCTCCCTCTTTCTCTCTCCCACTCTCCAATCTCTTCTCTCTCTCTCTCTCTCTCTCTCCTATCCCTCAAAACTTAACCGTGAACAATATGTATATTCATGTTTTGATGATGATAATTAATGTATAATTGTCTCCTGCAATTTTTATCATCATTGTCTTGGATGAACAGGGTAGCAATGGAGTCAATTTATATTGATTTGAGCAAGTGGCACTGGTTTTGTTGAACCCGTTGTTTCCTCGGGCCAGATTGGGGCCTCTTGACCAGTCACTGGGACCCCTTGGGTGGGGATCAGGGCTATCACCGCCCCTGTGGTCAGAGCTGTAGGCTGTAGCCCCTGTGGTAATATGCATGTGTTGAGATGGTTTGCTGTACTCTAGTAATGCCTGTTCTTGTATTAGGCCCCACAGTTCCACATGGAGATTTACAAGCATGGCGCCCAATTGTCAGAGTTTGAACGTGATGCTGCTGGACCTTCTTCCTATTTCACACCTAAGGTCCTCTCTCTTATTGTGCTATTTTTCCCCCCCATGCAATTTATTTGATTTTTTTTTTATTTTGGATCTTTTATATTATTATTATTATTATTTATTAGGACCCAAACATTAAAATTCCAATAATTCATACTAATGACCAAAATTTAACAAACTAAAATTAAACGCCTAATTTTCAACCAATAGCATGATAGTTCGATTGGTAGGGAGGTTTGATGCTCTTATCTTGGGATCATGAGTTCGATCCTTGGGGTATCAGTTTGCTCTATCATGCTGTTGGGATGGGAGTCTTCTTTGTTCTGATCCTGGGGCCTTGAGGCTCATATTATAAGCTGAGAGATCATGTGGGCTGGGCTTGAGGCGGCAAGAGGGAGATTAAAAAAGAAAGCATATAATAAGCATCTCATTAAGTCTAAAATGCTAGGTAGATGACACAAACATAATTATAGTTTTTTTTACGGGTTCTTATTAATCAAAAACAAAAACTTCTAAAAATCTTTTGTCCCAATTTTTTTATTGTGTTTTTCATGTTCTTGTTGTTGTTCATTTTCTCTTCGTTCTTCTTGTTCTTGTTTTCATCAGTGTTCATGTTGTTCATGTTCTTGTTCATGTTCATGTTCATGTTCATGTTCATGTTCTTGTTATTGTTCTTGTTCTTGTTCTTGTTCATGTTCTTGTTCATGTTCATGTTCATGTTCATGTTCATGTTCATGTTCTTGTTCTTGTTATTGTTCATGTTCTTGTTCATGTTCATGTTCTTGTTCATGTTCATGTTCTTGTTCATGTTCTTGTTCTTGTTCATGTTCTTGTTCATGTTCTTGTTCATGTTCTTGTTCATGTTCTTGTTCATGTTCTTGTTCATGTTCTTGTTCATGTTCTTGTTCATGTTCTTGTTCATGTTCTTGTTCATGTTCTTGTTCATGTTCTTGTTCATGTTCATGTTCTTGTTCATGTTCTTGTTCATGTTCTTGTTCATGTTCATGTTCTTGTTCATGTTCTTGTTCATGTTCTTGTTCATGTTCTTGTTCATGTTCTTGTTCATGTTCTTGTTCATGTTCTTGTTCATGTTCTTGTTCATGTTCTTGTTCATGTTCTTGTTCATGTTCTTGTTCATGTTCTTGTTCATGTTTTTGTTCATGTTCATGTTCTTGTTCATGTTCTTGTTCTTGTTTATATTCTTGTTCATATTCTTGGTGTTCTTGTTCTTGTTCATATTCTTGGTGTTCTTGTTCTTGTTCGTGTTCTTGTTGTTCTTGTTCTTGTTTGTGTTCATATTTTTGTTGTTCTTGTTTATGTTCTTGTTGCTGCTATTGCTCATGTTCTTGTTGTTATTGCTCACGTTCTTGTTGTTCTTGCTCGTATTCTTGTTGGTATTGATGTTCATGTTTTTCTTGTTCATGTTGTTGCTGTGATTTAAAGGGCTCGCAGAAGAAGAAAAGTGATCTGAAGTATGAAATTTGTGGATGGATAATTCTTGCTGTTGGCATTGTTGCTTGGGTTGGATTTCTAAAATCTCATTTGCCTCCACCACCACCGCCCCCTCCTCCACGTTAGCTAGGCAATTAATTTTTTTTGTTGAATTATTTGCTTCTTTCTGCGTATTTTTCTTTCCAAAAGAATAAATATTTATTTCTAGGTTTTGCCATGTTCTACTATTATCTTTGCTTTTTTTAATTCCTTTTTTTTTTTTTTTTGCTTTATTTTTCCTATTATTTTCCTTTAAAATAGTTGAAATTATTTAAAAAAGTAATAAAATACATACTCACGTGATGAAAAGCATCTTATTATTTCAGTGTTTATTTCGGGGAGAAATAATAATTTTGTTTTATTTTTTTAAATTCAAAGGCCGCGCGCCATTTTTCACGTGAGTAGTTATTTAGTTCGTTCGCTCATTCGTTGCTAGTATAAAATGGGTCCTGTCGGAAACCCTAAATTTGAGGTCGAAAATGGCGGAGGCGCAGGAAGAGCCTCTGCTCTCGCAGGATCTAGGCCGGTTCTGCATGTTCCCGATCCAGCATCCACAAATATGGGAGATGTACAAGAAAGCGGAAGCCTCGTTCTGGACGGCAGAGGAGGTGGACCTCTCTTATGATCTCCAGGGCTGGGAAGGCTTGACGGCAGAGGAAAAGCACTTCATAACGCACGTGCTGGCCTTCTTCGCGGCATCGGATGGGATCGTGGTCGAGAACCTAGCCGCGCGGTTCATGAAGGAAGTCCAGGTGGCCGAGGCGCGCGCGTTCTACGGATTCCAGATCGCGATCGAGAACATCCACTCGGAGATGTACAGCCTGCTGCTGGAGACCTACATCAAGGACTCCGGGGAGAAGAGGCGGCTGTTCCGAGCGATGGAGACGATCCCGTGCGTGAAGAAGAAGGCGGAGTGGGCGCTGAGGTGGATCGACGGGTCGGAGTGCTTCGCGGAGAGGTTGGTGGCTTTCTCTTGCGTCGAAGGTATTTTCTTCTCCGGGAGCTTCTGCGCCATATTCTGGCTGAAGAAGCGAGGGCTGATGCCGGGGCTGACCTTCTCCAACGAGCTGATTTCTCGTGACGAAGGACTGCACTGTGATTTTGCGTGTCTGCTGTACGAGATGCTGGAGAAGAAGCTGCGAGAGGAGCGGGTGAGGGAGATCGTGAGGGATGCAGTGGAGATCGAGAGGGAGTTTGTGTGCGACGCGCTGTCGTGCGCGCTGGTAGGGATGAACAGGCAGCTGATGAGCCAGTACATCGAGTTTGTCGCCGACAGGTTGCTGGTGGCTCTTGGTTGCGAGAGGACGTTCCTCGTGTCCAACCCATTTGATTGGATGGACCTGATCTCGTTGCAGGGCAAAACTAATTTCTTTGATAAGCGTGTTGGTGATTACCAGAAGGCCATTGTTATGTCCAGTCTCAATGGGAGTGACGGCGCCCAACACGTGTTTAAGATGGATCAAGATTTTTAGAGAGAGATGGAGAGATGATGTTTGGACTTGAGCAATTGTCTGTTTTATTCTTGTGGATCTTTTCTCTCCGATATATTTTTTCCAATTTCTCATTACCATATATTTTTTTAGATGCTAATGAAGGATATATATATATATACATTTTTACATATACATATTACATATATACATATACATATATATGTACATATATACATACATATACATATATACATATATATGTACATATATACATACATATACATATATACATATATATATATATATATGTTTATATACATATACATATATACATATACATGTATAAATGTACATATATACATGTACATATATATATATATACATGTATAAATGTACATATATTTATGTACATATATACATGTACATATATATATATATACATGTATAAATGTACATATATTTATGTACATATATACATATACATATGTACATATACATATGTACACACACATATATATATATATACATATATATGTGTGTGTGTATCAGTTAATATATTGGAAATTTTTATCACTTATGCTAAAGTAGATGTGAGTGTTACTAATGTGTGTGAGCATACGTATTTATTTATATATGTTTTTACATGTGTGTGTGTATATATAAATGTGTGTGTGCGTATATAATATGTACATATATACATATATCTATGTAATTCTAATGATGAGAGAGAGAATATTTATATATACATATATATGCAAACATATACATAGTATATGTGAGAGAGGATGTATGAGAGAGAGAGTAAATGTTGTAAGTATTCAATGGTGAGTTCTAATTAAAAAATTCTAATGATGTAGGAGATTTAATGTTTTGGTATGCTAAATTTTTCATAATAAAAAATTGTATAAAATTTTAAAATAATTAAATTTCAGGACACTAAAATTAGTCATCCTGATTTTATATTTTGAAATTAAAAAAAAAATCTGATTTAATAAATTTGAAAATAATTGTTTCGAACCTATAAATGATTTTTTCTAATTCGGAATCATGATTGCAAAAACAGTTTAAAAATACTTATATTTATAAACACAAATATAATCATATGTGAAAACTTGTGACTAGGCGATTAGTTGATTACAACCATTATAACGTGGAGGACAAAAGTTCAAATCCCATCTGGCTACTTTGCGTTTTTATAAGAATTATAAAATTAAACTTTGAATAAATTATGATTTTCATTTTCAAAAAAAAAAATGAATTTTTAAGCTTATAAGTTTAGGAGGATAAAATTAAGTTATTTAATTTTAGCATTCTAAAACTTAATTATTTTAAAATTTAATATACTTTTTTAATGATAAAAAAATTTGCACACAATAATATATATTTTTTATATTTGGCACACCAAAAAACATGGTACCTGACAATGCTACTTGGCAAATTTAAGCTAATTATTTTTTTAACATACGTTTTCAATTTCTAGATTTTTTTTTAAAAAAATTAAATATTTTTTTAGGAAAATTAAATTTGGGGGGGGGGCAAACAAAAATAATTATATTTTTAAAACCCTCTTAAAAAAGATTTTTAAAACGTTTTAAATTGGGGACCCAAAAATATCAGAAGCAAACCTCACCACTAACACATTAGAATTTAAAAAAAAACTAATAATGGTTTCCTAATTTCAATAAATACATATATACACAACTTCCAAATTTAAATATTTTACTTTTAAAGGATCTCTCTTTTGAAAAAACTTGCCAAAGAGCTGACAGAATATTAATATTATTATTTTGGAGGCAAAAAATGTAAATTTCCTTAATTTTTTAAAAATGATTTTTTTTTTCTCAAAACAACACTCATTAAAATAAATATTTTTTTTTATAAATAATGATAAATGAGATTTTAGAAACAATGAGAAATAAGAGATAGAGATTAATGAAATTTAAGCAAATGAGAAATTCTAGACTTTTTATTATTTGTTCACATATTCACCTAGAGGGTCAAACAGGCCGGGCAGCCCGGGCATGGCCCAAGGAACAGCCCAGTTGAGCAGCAAAAGCCCAAGCACAGCACAATCATTGGCAGGCCGGGCTGGGCCAGCCCATCTTAAATTAAAAAAAATAAAAATTATTTAAATCAACTTCATGGGTCCTAGTTGCACGACTCATGACCCATGAGCCTAGCTGGTCAAGGGTGAGCCACCATGCCACTTGGGTATGCTCAATAGCTACCTCTATCTTCACACACACACACACACACATATAATATATACATGACTTTACCTTAGGGAGATTTGATAAGGAGATTTATTTGGGGGCAGAGATGGAGGGGCAAACAGGAGGCCTCTGCTATGGCGGTGCCCAAAGCAGATGGAGGAGGGAGAAGAAGTTGTGGTGCTTAACTTGGAGATGGAGGAAATAAGGGAATCAACAGCTTCGCTTTCTGCCACCACATCTACCCTAGTGGGTTCTTTCTTTCGAAAAGATAACTTTCTATGCTGCTTAATTCTTGCCTTCCTGGATGGGTGAAGCTTGTTGAAGAAACAAAATGAAGCAGGGAATTTGTGTTTGTCTACCAAATGTTGGTGCCGACTTCTGTGATTCTTGAATTTCATGCCACAGCCCTCGACTAGGCATTCAAACTGGCGCATCGAGAAGATAAAAAGCAAGGTTATTATACCAAAATGACCATCCTTTCTTTGATTTGATTCAAGACTCGGATGGAACACATTCATGACTTTTATCATAAATTAAACTTGGGCCTAACTCATCCTCAAAAGCTAATTCTAAGAGAGGTAGAGAGAAAGGCAGAGAGAGAGGGGGAAAGATAGAATGGGAGATCGAGAGAGATAGAAAGAAAGAGAGTGGCATAGAAAGAGAGACAAAAGACAGACATGGAGAGAGAGAGATAGAGAAGCAGAAAGACAGAGACAGAGAGACAAAGAAACAGAATGACAGAGAGACAAAAAGATAAAGATAGAGAGAGAATGAAAGACAGTGATGATGAGACAAAGATAGAGAGAGAGAGAGAATGTGAGACAGAGATGGAGAGAAAGAAAGATAGAGAGAGAGAATGAGAGACAAAGAGATAGAGAGACAAGAAAGATAGAGAGAAATAGATAAGAGAGACAAAGAGATAGAGAGACAAGAAAGATAGAGAGAAATAGATAGAGAGAGACAGAAAAAATAGAGAGAGAAAAAGAGAGACAAAGAGAGAAAGATAGTGAGAGAGTGATAGAGATAGAGAGAGTGTGTGTGTGTGTGTGATGGAGAGAGACAAAAAGAGAGAGACAGCAAGAGAGAGGGAGACAAAGAGAGACAACAAGAGATAGAGATATAGGCAAATAGAGAGCCAGAGATCATAGATGAACATATTTTACTTAATTTTAACACACCTTCCTAATACCCATATAGAGGTGTCAAATAGGCCATGTCGGGCTGGCCCGGCACGTTTTTAGCCGACTCGATCGTGCTTCCGTGCCGTGCCTGACCCCTACACGGTTATGTGGAGGCTGAGAGATGGAAAGATAAAGAGGCTGAGAGACAGAGATGCACAGAGAGACAGAAACAGAAAGATAGAGAAAGTCGATAAGATATAGAGACAAAGAAACAGAGAGATAGAAAGACAAGAGAGATAGAAAGAAATAGATAGAGAGAGACAGAGAAAGAGATAGAGAGAGAGACAGAGAAAAAGATAGAGAGAGAGAAATGGGGGAGTGTGTGTGTGTGTGTGTGACATAGAGAGAGAGAGCGCACGTGAGAGAGAGAGAGAGAGTGAGTTAGTGAGAGAGAGAGAGAGTGAGAGAGAGATCATATATGAACATATTTTACTCAATTTTAATACACCTTCCTAGTACCCATAGATGGGCACCTAGAACATAATGTTTTTGCAATACTGACCATGCATAGGAGAGAGAAATTATAATACATTTTACTCTAAATTTATAATGTGATTTGATTTTAATAGTTTTAAAACTCATAATGAACACGAAGATGCACCAAGGTGCAAAAAAAAAGTTATATAGCCAAGGTACAAGGTACATATGTCTGAGTGAAGTGAAATACAATCTACGATGCATATTAATTTCATAAAAAAATAATTTAGAATTTAATTTGATCAGTAAAATAAAAAAAAAAATTATTCAACAAAAAATAATGAAACTATTTAAATTTTAATATATAGTTAAAATTGTCAAGAATAAAAAAATATAAAAAAAATCAAAATCAATAATGCACATCTCTTCAAGCAGGTATATTTATTAGCTAGCGAGGCGCTGTACTAGAGAGTTGTTGCACATTTAACATATGCTTGCATAAAACACAATAAAGTAATTACAATCCAAAAAATAAAATTTTACGACATCTTTGTATAAGAGAGAATGTAGTTTTACTTTCCTCTTCCCCAAGGCTACCACATTGATGAGCCATCAAGTTATGGCCGAGCCTATATTTGACTTTACTAATACCATGAACACAATAAAAACCTAAGTCATATAGTATTGAAGGCTTTGTCGGCCAACATTTGCCCAATCCCATAATCTTAATGTTCCAGGCATCCCAATTATGGGCATGAGAGAGACATGTTGAATAGTTAAATTTGACTCACATCGACAAGTCATTGAATTTTTAAAGGGTATTTATGTAATTTGAGATTCTTCTCCCCTTGAGCCATTTTTTAGGATTAATTTTGCTCGAACTCATTTTAATAACATATCAAACACTTTATAGGTTACACATAACTATCTAGTCTTGTAAATATCATCTTCTATATGTCAAATAATGAGTAGGTGTGATAATGAAGCGAGTCAAGTTCAAGTTCAACTAAGCTCGAATTAAGTCATTAACATTTTGAGTGGAGCTCGAGCTTGAGTCAAGCTTACTCGAATCAAATTTTAGCCGAGTTTTGATCGAGTAAAATCCGAGTAATACACGAATTGCCTCATTTTATTAGCACCCCTAATTATTATATATCAACTTTAGGAGAATCGATGTAATATATATATATATATATATATATATATATATATCATTTTTATAATACTGACTTATTAATATAATTTATATAATAATATTATATTCTATCACATCTTTTTTTAAAAAAAAAATTAATTATTATAAAAAAATATATATTTATAACTAAATAAAATAATAATAAAAATATGATTTTTTATCAATAAAAAAAATAAATATATATTATTTTATGTCATCTCCTAAAAAAGAGAAAATAAAAAAAAATTTAAAATTTTATATACAAAAATATTCAAGTTTCTCATAAACATTTCAAGTCAAGTTACGAATTGCTCGACTTGACTTGTTAGTATTTCAAGTCAAGCTCACACTCGAGTCGAACTCATATGAATCAAGTTTTGATCGAGTCGAGTTCGAGTAACTCGTTAGTTGTCTCATCTTATAAGCACTCCTAATCATGAGTATGAGATCTGTTCTAGAAAGTTAAATTTTCCCATATCAATGAGATACTAAATTATTGTGATATATATATATATATATATATATATATTATGTTTTTTCTCACATTGACCTAATTTTTAAGACTGAGTTCTATCCGAGCTCATTTCTAATATTATATCAAAATTTTTATAAAGCATCCACAAAATGTCTAGTAACATAAACTTCATGCTCTAAGCATTCAATTCTATACATTAAGGACGTGTGTTAAAAAGTTTAATTCGAGTTGCATCGATGAGTTAAGTTATTGTGAAGCATATATGTGACTTGGGCTCCCTCTCCCTTTGAATTAGCTTTTGAATATAATTCCTGCCCAAACTTATTTTTAATTTTGATAAAAAAGAATAAAAAAAAAAGAATAAAAAAATAAAAGATAGCACAACAATTTAGTTAATGAAACATACCATAGCATATCCACGAGCAACTTTGGCTTGAAAGAAAGAATCATGGGCCTCTGATATATGCATGCCAAGAAGTCTAGTTGATGGGTAAACCCTAAAACACTTAGAACAAGAGGCACTGTGTCGTGATTTGTAATGATCTTCAAAGTTCTCTAGGGATTGCAACCATGCACCACAACCAACGATGGGGCACAGTACCTCTCTAGTTATTGAATACATCACTAGTTAGAAATATCGAAGCTTAATCATGATTAACACATGCAGGAGATGAAGGATAGAAAAAAAGTAAAGTAGAAAATCACAAATTTAGAATTACAAGTTTATATTTCCATGTGAAGTAATGTTTTGATTTTAAAATATTCATGGCATTGTTTTTACATTTGTTGATTGATCATATTTTTTAAATGATCATGTTTTGATTACCCATTTTGATTTGTTTGATAAACACCACATTCATCTTCATTGATCATTATTTTTCAGGATTAACTCTTCCAAGCAATGGTTTTTCTTGTGCTAACAAAGAAAAACTGAAATGGTGATAATTAATGGAGGAGTACCTTCCATGTTCTTCCACCACCATCTGCAGTATATGCTGTTCATCTTCACTTAAATCCAATGCAACCTAGACATGGTGGATTTTAATTAGCTTTACGCTGAATGTATAAACATGTAAGCACAAGCACAGTTCACATAAACAGCATATACTGCAGAAACAATCACATATATCTACGCAAGTGTACATGTGCGTGGGTGCGAAAATAAATACATCTACAAACAAATGAGAAGATATGCAGGAAAACAAGAGAACCCTCTCTATAACCAATGGAGAAGACATGGGAATTATCTGTTAATTACAAACCTGTTTGTGCGCGTGTTTGTGTGGGCACAAATACATACACCTGCATACGAATGTGCTGATATACGTGCAAATAAGGGAACTCTATTGCACGCACGCACGAAGCTTCTATCTATGGCTTCCAATTGTCAATTAGACGATCCATGGGAAAATAGAGATGATCTGTGAATTACCAACCTGTTTGGCAAGAAGTTCTCTCCCGATGTTTCCAGGAGCAAAGAAAGGAGAACTAGGGGAATATCTTCGCGTCGTCGGTTTCCAGCATGGAAACTGCAATTCACCTCTGAGATCTATGCTGGCAACCATCGCCATCGTCTTCCTGCACGATCGTGTTTCTTCAAAATCCTAGGGTTCCAAGATGCCACGATTTCGCTTTTTCTGCTATCTGACGCCTTTATCTATCGGAAATTAGTAATCTGAAATCTGACTCACAGAGCCTTCTCTTTCGGTAGCCAAGGCGCCAACTACAATGAATTTTAAAAATTATGCGCCATCATAATATATTATTCTGAAAACAAAAATTATAATTAAAATTCAAAAAATTAAATTTAATTTATTGTGATTATTAGATTAGTCATCTGAAATCTGACCCAACCTAACCCAACATGACCCACCAACTCTAATTATGCCGGTAGGGCAATTAGTGTTATGCCTGCATGGCATGATCCGATCGGACAAACCATGCAATGTCCAGCATTTAAAAGTTTATCTTTGCTGCAATTAAAATCACTACAACCTAATAGTGGTATTATGCAACTTGAAAGTTTGATGAAAGTGAATTGCACTATTTTAATGTGTGTTTTTTTTTTGTTTTTTTTGTTTTTTTTGTTTTTTTTGTTTTTTTTGTTTTTTTTGTTTTTTTTTGTTTTTTTTATTTTTTTGTATTTTTTTTATTTTTTTTATTTTTTTTATTTTTTTTATTTTTTTTGTCTATTTTAATATGTTCTGATCATATTAAGACTGATAATTAAAATCTAATTCTATATTATAAATTATTGTGTTCTAATATTATTAAGATTGAATTGCATAGTGCATGAAAATGCCTCACAGTTTAATATGATTAGCGTGCATAATTCTGAGTTTGTAATTTTTTTAAAATATGACTTGTGTATCATTAATTTTTTTTTTATTGATATACTAAGTATATCTTTTTTTTTTATTTAAGATCACTGAATAATATAGTATTGTTAGTTGCTTGTAATAAAGAGAACAAGAAGAATAGATATATCTAATTAATGAGGCATAAATCCATATTATGGAAGGAAAATCTAAATATTTCTATCTAATAGAGATGGTAAATATTTAAGCCAAGAGTTCGATAATCATCTTGAGAGTTGTTGAATTGTCTCACAACTCACTCCACCTAGAACACCACAACATAATGGTGTATATGAAAAAAAAAATCAAACTTTATTATATGTTGTTTGATCTATAGCGAGTCAAACAAATCCTATAGTATCCTTCTGGGGATATGCATTAGAGACTGCTACATTCTTATCATATAGAATTCTACTAAAATATGTTGAGAAAACAACATAGGAGATGTGGATAGGAGAGCATCCTAATTTATCTTTTCTCAGTATTTTAGGCTAGGAAGTTTATGTAGAGCATCATGTTTCTAAAAAGGCTAACACCCAAATCTAATAAGTACGCATTTGTGAGATGTCCAAAGGAAATAGAGGGTACTATTTTACATTCCATCGAAGAACAAAAGTATCTATTACTCATAATTGAGTCTTCCATGGAAATTTTGCATGACTCATAGCCAATTGTTGAGTCAGCATCTTCTACACAAGGCTCATGATTTGGTAAGATTCATCATGAATAAGATAGGTATAGATTTCTCATCACTGATGATAAGATCATAGATCTTGTGGATCAGAATGAGCCCACAACTTATCATAAAGCAATGATGAACCAGGACTCTGAAAATTTGCTTCAAGCAATAAAGTCTAACATACAATCAATGTGTGATAACTAGGTTTGGAATTTGGTTGATCCACCTGAGGGTGCTAGAGGCATTGATTGTAATAGGTTCATAAAATCAAAGATGCTGTGACCTTCTAATCTCGACTTATTACAAAATGTTTCAAAAAACTCATGATATTTACTATCATGAGACATTTTCGCATGTTGTTATGCTTAAGTCTGTTAGGATTCTTCTTATCATTGCTATAAATGATGATATTGAGATTTGACAAATTAATGTTAGAATAGTATTTCTTAATGAAAACTTATTCATTTTTGTGCAGATGACACAACGGGGGTTTTGTCGATCCTAAGTATCATAATAGAGTGTGTAAGCTTCAAATATCTAATTATGGATTAAAGTAGGATTCATGAAGCTGGAATCTTCATTTTGTTGAGGCTATTAAAGAGTTTGTTACGTTTATCAAATGTAAAAATGAGCCTTGTGCATGCCAGAAGGTGAGTGAGAGTGTAATTGTCTTCTTAGTGCTTTATGTGAATGATATATTACTTATTGAAAATGACATCCCTATCTTGTAGAATATCTAGTCTTGATTAAAAAAATATTTTTCTATTAAAAACTTAGGCGAAGCTACCTATATATGAGGCATAAAGATTAATATTGATAGATCTTAAAAGTTACTCAGCATAAGTTAAGTAGGAACATAGATAGTGTTAAAGAAGTTTAGTATGCGAGATTTCAAAAGAGTTGTATTGACTATAGGTCAATATAAATAAACATAGACAGTGTCCTACTATGAAAGATGAGAGAGAACACATAAATAAAATTTTATATGCTTCAATTATTGGTTCTATCATATATGTCATGTTTTGTATCTGACCTAATGTATGCTATAACTTAAGCATGATAGGCAGATTATAGTTAGTTCTAGCTGAATGTCACTAGATGGCATTCAAGAATATACTTGAGTACTTAAGAAGGACTAAGGATGTTTTTCTTGATCTATGGCGGACAAGAAGGCAAACCAGTCATATGTGATTATACTAATGCTAGCTTTCAATCCAACTTGGATGACTTTGGATCGTCGTCTAGTTTTGTGTTTTATTTGAAAGGAAGTTTTGTGAGCTAGAGAAGTTCCAAGCAAGATATTGTGGTAGGTTCCACTATAGAGATTGATTAAGAAGGAAATTTGGATGAAATTCATTAATGAACTAGGTGTTGTTCCCATCATTAAAAACCTAGTGGACCTCTATTATGACAATAATGGGGCTATTGCTCAAGTTAAGGAGCCCGAGTCACATCAATAATCCAAACACATACTCCAGCATTTCCATCTCATTCAAGAGATCGTCAAGAGAGGAAATGTCAAGATATGCATAGTTCATATTGATGACAATTTCAGTGATCACTTGATTAAGCCTCTTGCATAACAACACAGTGAAAGCCTGATAGTCATACTAAATCAATGGGCATTCAATTTATGCATTATTGGGATTAGGGAAAGTGAGAGATTGTTAATGGTATGCCCCTAACCTGGTAGCATTATATCATCATTGTATGTTTATATCTGAAACATAAGATATTTATCAAATAATCTTGTTATTTAAATTATATTTAATTTGATAAAATAAGATTCTTGAATAGTTTATTCTGCTTTATGTCATCAAGCATATGAACTTATAGTAAGACCTTAAGTTATAAGAATACTATTATAAATACTTGTAGTCTATGATTATTATGGGAATAATAATAAAGTAAAATGATTATGTTTTCTGAGAGATATATAATTATGTTTTGATGATCATAGACATATGATGTTACTCAGAATATAGATACATATTAAGAATATGATATTGCACTTGCCAACTACAAGAAATATTACATGGATTATATCATCAGTAATTTGAAATTTGTCTCACTCTTAATTATGGGAGATATATTTTGGCCTCTTGATAAGTAATACTGAGAAATATACAGTCGTATTCAAATGAGATTGATAAAAGTTATCAATATTAGTTATTTAGTTAAACTTCTTAAGAACTAAGGAATGATTAGGTTGAATAAAAGTGACATGTTTCATGATTTATACTCAATTGAGACGCCGTGTGAAAAATGGGAAATATCATACTGCAATAAGATTTTTTGAGTAGCCAAATTTACTTAATTTGAGGAGTTATAATATCTTATTAGAGACTAATTATAGCTCGAAGGATTAGACTATGATTTGAGTCTACTGTAAGTATTTATTAAACCTATAGGATCACACACTAGAATGAATTATAATAAAATAGGATGTTATAAAACACTATCTTTAGCCCATTAATTATCCCAAGCCCAAGCTCATTAATAGTTAATGGACTTTAAATTAAATTTAATCCTAATCAATTATTTATATAATAAAAAAAATTTCTTTTTTAATATGGAGTTAAGTTGATTTGAATTAATTTTAATCCTAATAAATCATTTAATAGAGAAAAAATTTTTCCTTTAATTATAAAGTTAAATTGATTTAAATTAAATTTAATCATTTTAAATAACTTAATAAAGAAAATATTTCATTTAATTACTGATTTAAACTGATTCGAATTAAATTTATTACTAATGAATTATTTAATAAGAGAAAATATTTCTTTTAATTATGGAGTTAAATTGATTTGAATTAACTTTAATCCTATTGAATCATTTAATAAAAAAATATTTCTTTTGATGATGGAGTTAAACTAATTTGAATTAAATTTAATCATAATAAATCATATATTAATAGGAAATAATTCTTTTAATTATAGAGTTCAATTGAATTTGAATTGAGAGATTTCTTATAAAAGGAAATATATCAAAAAGAGATATGTGGTTCCTTTGAGTAGGGTTTTGAGAGTCATTTAAATTTTAGTTTTTTTTTTTTTGAAAAATACTAAAATGTCATCTAGGGGTTTTGTGGGACAAAGATTTGTTATAATGTGCTAGCTCATCCATCTCATTCATCATCCATTCATATGAATATCTTTATATGATATTTACATCCTACAATATCTTGACTCATTCTGTTCGTCTGTTTTATTCAAGATGTATGATTTAAATTTTCATTAATTGAATTTATCGAATTGCACTGATCTTGGTGATATTTAACATTTAAATTGAATTAAATATGAAGAATCTAGGATTGACAGATATGATCATGGGGATGTAAATTTATCGAGATTGGAATAATATGAACATCTGGCTTTCACACAGGAAATATATAAAAAAAAGTCCTGCAATGATTCAATATGTATGATCGTGAGTTAATTTTTACCCCTCTTCTTATTAATTTAAAGTTATCAACAAGGATGAGCCCTAGTGATGAAAAAAAATAGAATGAGGGTGTCTTGAGTACCAAATCGATCAACAGCCAAAAGTTTAGCGTTTGCTCTAATTTACACAAGATCAGAAATCACACAAGCAATGGAAGTTGTTAGTAGATACATGATAAATTCTAATAAAGAATATAAGTGCGCTATAAAGAAGATTTTGTAACATGTCAAATATACCTCGAAAATGACAATATATTATGGACATTCAAATCTTATTGTCATGGGCGAAGTTAATTCAGACTATAAATGAGATATTGACAATAGCAAGTCTATCATTGACACTATATTTATACTTGCTAGGTGAGTTATAAGTTGGGTTTTATAAGTATAGTCTATTATGTGTTCTTTCATGACAGAGGTAGAATATGTTGCTGCTACACTGCTAATAAAGAGTTAAAATGGTTGCGAGTGTTTTTAGAAAAGCTTGGACAAAAGCAAAAAAAAAATTATTTTATGATAATTAGAGTGCTTTGAACTTAGCAAAGAGTCTAACATTCACTCGAAGATAAACATATATAAGAGTAGAATATCAAATAGTATGAGAAAATATAGAATAAGAAAGTGTAGATATACAAAAAATTCATACAAAGAACTGTTAGTAACAGTGCTCTATGTCTATCGTATGGACTTGGTATTTTGATTATTTGAGAGAATTTTTTATTATTATGATTTGCATGTTTATTATATATAATGTCCTTTATTATTAACAATTATTTTAAATATCCCTAATTGGTTATTGTTATGAGAATAATAATGAATTAAGATTGATATAACATTTGATTAATATTCATGAGATGAATATATGTATGAGATATAAATCAAATTTATATCTATTTGTTGAGAACAAATATTAGACATACCCGTCTTGAGATTAATACATAGATCAAAGTTATAAGTTAATCTCTAATAGTTGTGCCATTAAATCCTTTGATTTGAGATCGATGCAGTTTTCAACATAAAGAATATTATGTTTTGATATAATCAAACGTTGTCTTTAATCATATAACTATAAGGGTTATACTTGAACATAATAAGAATTATGTAGTGAGATACGAGTGATTAAGATAGAATTTTTTCCTCTTATTATAAGAGGAATATCTCTGGATCCCTCTTATTATAAAGGTTATACTTGAACTGATGAAGATCAATGTCATTTATTTAGTCAGTCTAATTAGATTTCGAGTAATCAAAGATGAAAATATATAAGTTGACTTTGTTCATGCCTTATATTCTATCAAGATATCATGAGACAAAAAGATTATATCATTAGCGATATTAAGGTTGTCTCGAATCACAAGCTTTTTATTTTACTTTGGTAGTCATAATATTTTGTTAGATACCACTTATGAATTATAGGATCAAAATTTGATTTAGACTTATTGTCAATATTAATTGAACCTATAAGATCACACATTAAGAATGAATAATAACAGTTATGATTTTTCACTCTCTGTAGTAAATTAAAATGATGAGATTAATTTAAATTACAAATAACAATTAGTTGTTATTTAAATTTGAGAAAGTTTAAATTCATGATTTAAACAAATAATTAATCTATTATATTTTCTTATTGGATAAGGAAATAATCTGAAAAAAGTTTTTTTAAAGAGTTTTAAATATATAATTTCATTTCCTTATCAAATGAGGATTTGAATTTAAATTGTTATTATTTAAAAAAGTTTTAAATATATAATAATATAAAATTCATTTTTTTACTTAAACCCTAGCAGACTTGTGTGTGTGTGTGTGTGTGTGTGTGACATATGCAAGATGTAGTCATCATCCTTTTCTTAGAGAACAACCAAAACAGAGAGGAAGGAAAAGAAAACTCCTAATTTTGTTTTGAGAAGACGAATCTAAACTAGTGTTTAACAAGATCATTCATTATTAGTTCATGTGTGACTGCTTGTAGGAAGGTGATCACATTTCAAAAAGGCAGAATCTTTGAAAATTCATATAAACCAAGAGATGATAGAATCAAACTTTGAAGGCTTGATAGATTGATCTACAAGAAGTAACTATTATTTACACTTCCTTCTTGTTTTTATGATATTAATTTTCTATTTGCTTAGTAGAAACATAAACATCATGTGAACGATAAACTTCTATTGTGAGACTGCAATATCATATATAAATTGGTAAACTTCATCTTGACTACATCAAAAATCCAATGTTGATTTCTGATTTTTATTCTATAAATAAAAGATTTCTGTTGATTTGTTATCACAACAATCTCAAATGTCTTTAGCTTATTTTTTATTTAATTATCTAGTTTATTTTAAATTATTATTATTATTATTATTATTATTATTATTATTATTATCATCATCATCAAATTTCTTATTTCAAATTATTACTGTGAGATTTATTTCAATAACAGTAAGTACAAAACTTGAATTTACTCTTAAAAAAATAAGAAAAATATATGAAATATGATGGATAAGAATGATAATTACTTGAAAAGGTGCCTAAAAAAATAATTATATTTTGAAAATGATAAGTTTATGCTTATTTTTAAAATTTATTTTTAACATTTGAATAAGAAAAAATTATATGAATCTGTTCTACACAAGTTATATGAACGCAATCTCATGGGAGAAACAGTTCATAGAACCTATTCATGGAACTTCTCTTGGGGGAAGTTCACTTGTTCTCCTAGAAGAAGTTGACATAACCCATTCACTTGGGAGGAGTTCACTTAATTCATTCTCATTGAAGAACAAGTTCATGGAGAATAAGTGCACAAATTAGTTATTATTACATGATTAAATCTGCAATTATTTTTCGCAAAAATAATATAAGTATCACTTTTAAAGGAATTATTTTTTAAATTCACTCTTTCAAGTAATTATCAACCTCCACTCCACCCACTCTATTTGATAATTTTCCCAAATATTTATTCATCATTTAAAAAAATGATAAAAAAATAATAAAAAGCCACTATATGTATCACAATATAACCTATATATATATAATGAATATAATATTTATATGTATATGCATTTGTATTAACATTACACACACACACACTTATATTTATGTTTATATAAATATTATCTATATATGTTATAGATATAACTAAGTATAAACACACACACACATGTATACAAACACACACACACACACACACACACACATAATACTTTGTATATATGCATGTATACAATGCATTCTATACATACACCACCTTTATACAAGATACAAGGCATATGCAATGCATTCCCCACAATGGAGCTTCACGATGGAGCTCGTTGAGAGGGGCGGGGGAGAGGGGCGAGGCCAAGTGGGCAAGGGGCAAGGGCAAGAGAGAGTGCGGGGGGCAAGAGAGAGAGAGGCGGGCTTGTCTTAAATGTGTGTGTGTGTGTCACACACATTAGCACATAAAAAAAAGGAAATCGCAATAATTTCTCTTCTTATTTACACATTAGCACATCATTTGGCTTGGGAGGAAAAAAAAATGATAAAAAAAGTTTAAATCTCATAAGAAGATGGAGCTAGGGGTCGGCCTTCGGCCATACATGTTGGCGTAGACGATCTTCGTTCGACGAACAAGAATCATGGTGAAGAAGAAAGCCAATAGTGAAAACCCAGACATGATAATGGAGGTCAGGAAGAAGCAAACAGCACCTTCACATTTCAATGGCTGATCGCCGAGAGTTGAAGAAACTACTGAAGCGTCGTCCCACGGCACGCGACGATGGCGTCCGCGAGCTTGTCTTTCTGCCTCGCGATCATAAATGCTGCTTGCGATCAGGCCGGAGAAGAAGAGCGAGCCGGCGGGATTTGCCAGAGCGAGAAAATTGTACAAGGTGCCGAATTTTTTCATGCCGAATAGCTCCGATGCTGCCGCCGGCATGATCGCCCAGTGCGCGCCGTAGGATAGCCCAACGAGAAGGGTTCCGATATACATTGCTCCCGGCCGCCCAAATGCAAAGAAAACATGCCCGATTGCCATTACCAGTTGAGCAATCGCCATCGCCACTGGCCTCGGATAAGCATAATCTCTGCGCACGAGAGTGCATGCATGAGGGTTCCCATGGCCATTTATTTTTCATTCCCCATAATTAGGATCTAAATATATGTGTCCAAGTACCCACACACACACTCACACACATGTGGGTGCGTGCGTGCGTGCGCGCGCGCGTGTGGGCATGCACTTGTGTGTAAATATTTAAATATATTCATAAATAAATATATTAATAATTATATAATTATAAATGGATTATCAATAAATACATACATGTGTGTGTATGCGTGCGTGCGTGTATGCTAGTGTGTGTGTGTGTGCGTGCGTGTGTATGCGTGTGTGTGTGTGTGTGTATGCATGCGTGTGTGTGTGTGTGTGTGTGATTGTATTTATTTATTTATGTTTAAATATCTATATATATATATATATATATGTTCTATGATTATATTCACTTTTAATATATTTATATGTTTATATAAATATTTGCAATATATATATATATATATATATTTCAAATCCTGGCGTTGCCTTTGCCAATTGTTGAGCTGAAGCTTAAAATGTTTTTTTTTTAATTTATTATTATTATTTTAATTGTTAATGTGGCATTTAAGATAAAAAATGAATTTTTGATTTTCAGTATACCAAAATAGAATTATTTTATGATTTTGAGCACTTATTAATTTTTTTTAATATATTTTATTTTTGGTGCACAAAAATATAAATCAATCAAAAATAATATTGTTTGAGTTTGTGTGATTGACAGGTTGCATAAAGCCATAAACACGTGAACGTGCATCCAAAAAGTCAATAAGGCCCTTGATCCAACTAGACCTTCAGCAACAAAAATATCAATAGGTAATATTAAAATAAAAATATAATATAATATATATTTATAAGTTATAAAAAAATTATTATATATATATATATATATTATGATATAAAATTAAATAGTATTATATTGGTGAATATCTTATAATATTATATGATTATTATAAATGCTATTTCAAGATTCTATTTTGTGATTTTGTTATAAGTGGACAAAAATAAAAACAAAAAATTTAAAAACTATTTTGAAAGTAAAATCATCGCATGTCTAGTTGTTCCAAACAATAAAAAATAAATATATATATATATATAATAAAAAATAAAAAACAAACATTTCAAATATTAAATTTGAAAAAAATAATAATATATAATCATCTAATTGTTTTCATGGATTTGCCTATATTCTTCTTGATGACAAGTACAATACATAAGCAATGATTATAAACTCAAATTTTAATGGGGAGTTTTGTTAAACATTAAATGTCTTTTTTTAATGAGAAAAATGAAATGTCAAGAGTAAGTAGTTACTATTATGGGTGATAATGAATTTTAATTTTTGGTTTTATTAGTACATAAGAAATAGTCTATTTTCAGAAATATTTTTTCCTCGATTATAATTTGCAGTCAATTTTTTTTTTACAACTTGGTATCGGAGGGATGGGGAGTATAATCAATAATGTACCGCTGCCCCGATTAACGAATGTGAATTACGAGAATTAGAACATCCAAATAAAAGCTCTTCGCAATTCTGTGGATTGTTTGGAGGTGGTTCAAGATGATTATGAAGAACCAGAATCTATCGAATGATATACGAAGGCTCAAAATAAGGCGTTGAAAGAGACGCGATCAAAAGATAAGATAACATTGTACATCATATCATGAGCTGTTAATGAGTCGGGCTTGGAGAAGAATACGAGTGCAAAAACTTCAAAATAAACGTGGGGCATCTTGGAGACTACGTACAAAGGAGCCGACCGAGTTAAATAAGTTCATTTTCAAACTCTTCGCAACGAATTTGAAGGCATGAAAATGAAGGAGTCAGAAGGTGTGTTCGATTACATCAAGTGTATACAAATTATGGTGAATCAACTCAATTGAGACGGAGAAAAATTGTCCGATGCATGGATCTTGGAAAAGATTCTGAGATCGTTAACCGACAGTTTCGAGAATGTGGTATGTGTCATAGAAGAGTCAAAGGATCTAGGAACGTTCACGGTCGACGAGCTTGCAGGTTCCCTAATGACACATGAATATCATAAGAAGAATGAGGAGGAGACACTTGAGCAGACACTTCAAACCAAAGCATCGTTCAATGAGGAAAATGTATTATATTCTCAAAACTTTCAGAGGTAAATGGCGTGACCATGGTGGTCGAGGAAATATTCGCGGTGGGAAAAGTCAGTTAAAAAGGGTATCATGAGAAGAAGGGACAATCAAACCAACAAAATTGACTTGGAAGATGACGATGTCGTGAAAGAAGTAATTGGTCAGATTATTCCAACTTCGAGTGCTACAAGTGTGACAAATATGGCCACTATGCCAAGGATTGTAATTCTGATAAATGTTATAATTGTGAAAATGTGAGACATTTTACAAAAAAAATAACAAGTCAAAAAAAAAAGGAAAAGACGAACAATCTAGCCATGGATGACGAGACGGAAAAAGACTCTCTTAATGGCATATAACAAAGTCAACACCGACAATGATACGGTGTGGTACCTTGACACAACTGCAAGCAACCATATGTGTGGGCACAAGCATTATTTCAAAGAGATGCGAAAGATTAAAGCTATATCTCTATCATTTGGAGATGGCTCAAATGTTGAGGTAAAAGGCCAATGTACGATTTATTATGTACAAAGGATGGTTTCATTGGGTCAATCCAAGATGTGTATTACGTACCAGACCTCAAGAATAACATTTTAAGTATGAGGCAACTCATTAAGAAAGGATATTCGATTTTTATGAAAAACTGGATATTACTATTGAAAGACAAGCAATGTCGTTCAGTCACATAAGTTGAAATGGAAAAAAATCTGATGTAAAAACTGAAGTTGAGAAGTGTACGAGAAAATTATTTGCAAGTCAACGTGGAAGACAGGGCATCACTGTGGCATCTCAGTTTTGGTCACCTACATCATGAAGGCCTAAATAAGTTGGCCAAGAAAAACATGGTGCACGGACTACAGGACATGGAATACCAAGAAAAATTTTGTGAAGAATGTGTACTCGAAAAGCATGCAAGAATATCATTTCAAAAGAAAACAGAATATAGAGGTATGTAACCTCTCGAGTTAATTCATTCTGAGATATGTGGACCAATCACCTCTGAATCTTTTAGTTGCAAAAAATATTTCATTTCCTTTATTGATAATTTCTCACGAAAAACTTGGGTTTATTTTCTGAAAGAAAAATCCGATGCATTTAAGGTGTTCAAAAAATTCAAAGTGCTGGTGAAAAAAACAACCGGTAGATATATTAAATCTGTACGATCCGATAGAGGTGGCGAATACACTTCGATGATTTTCATGGAGTATTATGAGGAGCAATGCATAAGACGATTTTTATCTGAACCGTACTCTCCACAACAAAATGGTGTAACCGAGAGGAAGAATCGGATCATTTTTAATATGTTTCGGTCAATGCTCAAAAGCAAAAAAATACCAAAAGAATTTTAGGCGGAAGCCGTGCAATATACCGTCTATGTTCAAAATCGATGTCTACATGTAATGTTATATGATCAAACACCACGAGACATGGAGTAAACAAAAATTGACAATTTCACATCTCAGTGTATTTGGCAGTTTAGCCTACGCACACGTACCGAATCAGCGAAGAACGAAGTTCGAAGACAAAAGTAAAAGATATATTTTTATTAGGTATGATGTGAAACAAAAGAATACAAGCTATTTGACCCAATAAGTAAGAAGATTCTAGTGAGCCGTGAGTTACGAGTTCATGAAGCAAATGAATGGAATTGGAAGAAAGTAATAAAGTATATCATCGATGTTGGAGAATCATCACTTGCTATGCCAACAACTATACCAAAAAATTATGAAATCATTGATGATAAATATGATCCGTAATAACCCAAAATGCGAAGCTTTCAAGATTTGTATGATTCGATAAATGAGGTACACCTCGTATGTCTTTTGGTAGATTCCAAAAATTTAAGCTTTGAACCGGCAGTGAAAGACAAGAAGTGACAAACTACCATAAACGAAGAGATTAAAGCAATAGATCGCAACAATACATGGGAGTTAGCAGAATTGCCGAAAGGAACTCAGCCCATTGATGTCAAGTGGGTATTTATGAGAAAGATGAATGCTCAATGGGAGATAGAACGGTATAAGGCAAGACTTGAAGCAAAGGGATACAAGCAAAAGACTTATAGCAAAGAGATACAAGCAAAAGACGGGAATCAAAGATGACAAGGTGTTAGCTCCCGTTGCAAGAATGAAGACAATCATATTGCTCATTTCACGAGCGGCTCAATTCAATTGGCCGATATTACAAATGGATGTCAAATCGACATTCCTGAATAGTGTGTTTGAAGAAGTTTATATTAAATAACCACACTGGTACATAAAAATCAGAGAAGAAAAGAAGATATTAAAATTAAAGAAGACACTTAATGGGTTGAAGTAAGCATCATGGGCGTGGAATACTCGTATTGATATATACTTCAAAGAGAACGGGTTCGAGCAATGTCCATATGAACATGTCATTTATATGAAGAAGAGTGGAGATAATATATTATTTGTTACTCTTTATATTGTTGATCTCATTTTTATGGAGAATAATAATGAAATGATATAAAAGTTCAAGAGCACAATAACACGGGAATTCGAGATGACATATTTGGGCTTGATGAAATTTTTCATTGGTCTATAGGTAAGACAAGAAAAGACAGGTATTTTTGTATCCCAAGAGGCAAATATAAAGAAGAGTTTGAAGAAGTACAAGATGAAGTCTTGCAATTCGGTTTCAACATCAATGGAACCAGGTGCAAAACTCTCTAAGTTTGATGGAGAGAACGAGTCGGTGCAAGCAAATACTGGAGTTTAGTGGGAAGCCTTCGCTATCTCACATGCACAAGGCCGGACCTTACATTAAGTGTCGGCATTACAAATCGATTCATGGAGCCAATCTATTCACATTGGAAAGTGTTAAAGTGAATCCTTCAATACATCAAAGGAACAATGTCACTCGAGTTATTTTATACAAATGCGATAGAATACAAGTTGATTGGGTACTCCGACAGTGATTGGTGCAGAAACTTGGACGATCGAAGAATCACATTGGGTTATGTATTTTTTATGGGTGACATGGCATTTACTTGGCTTTCAAAGAAGTAACCAATCGTGACACTCCCGACATGTAAAGCTTAATATGTGACAGCATCTTTGTGTGTACGTCATGCAATATGGCTCAGAAATTTATTGGACAAGATGGAGCAACAACAACTCGGTGCAACGGAGATATGAGTTGACAACAAATCAACAATTGAGTTGAGCAAGAACCCAATGAATCATGAGAGAAGCAAGCATATTGACGTTCATTTTTACTTCATCCGAGATCAAGTGAAGAAATAAAATATAAAATTAATATACGTGACAAGTCGGGACTAAGTCGCAGATATCTTCACCAAACCGCTACCTACGATACTACTCGACATCTGCAAAAGATTACTCTTTTGAAAGATGGCAAAAACATTTAAGTTTATGAGAGAGTTTGTTTTGTTAAATAAAGATTAAATGTCCGTTTTTAATGGAAAGTTCTGTTAAACATTAAATGTCTGTTTTTAATAAGGAAGATGCATTGTCAAGAGTCAGTAGTTACTCTTATGAGTGATAATGATTTTTAATTTTCGATTTTATTAGGGCAAACTACTGTCTATAAATAAATTATTTTATTGATTGTAAAAAATAAGAAACAAAGAAAGAAAAAATATCTTTTCAGAAATATTTTCTCCTAGGTTATAGTTTGCAGCCAATTTTTTTTAACATGAATCTCTAATATCAAATAACAATCAATTTCAATATATTTTGTTACTCATAAAATGACTAGTCCGCTATAAAAATATTTATATGTTGAACTATATTCGCAATAATGTGTTGAACTATATAACTATTAAAGTAAAGCAACATCACACTATAAACTGATAAACAAAGCTCCTCCAAGAAATGACTAGCCCACTAGGGATGCTAATGATGTGAGTCGAGTTCGTTTTCAACTGAGCTCGAGTCCAGTCGTTAACATTTCGAGTCAAACTCGAGCTCGAGCTCGAGTAATGTTTCGACTAAGCTTTGATCGAGTTGAGCTCAAGCTCAAGCTCGAATTATGACCGAGCTTAAATCGAGTTGAGTCCGAGTAGCTCGTGAGTTGTCTCGTTTCATTAGCATCCCTAATTATTATATATCTAACTTTAGGAGAATCAATGTATTATATATATATATCATATTTATAATACTAACTAATTAATATTATAATTTATAAAATAATATCATATTCTGGTACATCTTTTCTTTAGAGAAAATTAATTATTTTTAAAATATATATATTTATAACTAAATAAATAATAAAAAAGTATGATAGTTTAAAAATAAAAAAATAAAGATATATTATTTATGTTATCACATAAAGTAGAGATATAAAATAATAATAAAAAAACTTTTAACATTTTATATACAAATCTATTCGAGTTTCTCGTGAGCTTTTTGAATCGAATTACGAGTTGCTAGACTAGACTAGTTAATATTTCGAGTTGAGCTCGAGTTTTGACCGAGTTTTGACTGAGTCGATCCCGAGTAAATTGCGGGTTGTATCATCTCATTAGCACCCCCTATAGCCCACTATAGTTCACAAGTAATCGACATCATACTTTTAGATTATATCTCTGTATTAGATCTACAAATAATTATATGTCTAATAATTTTTAGGAGATAAAATTATCCCTGAGAAAAATATAAAAACTTGTGATTGATCTCTCTATGATCGTCAAAACTCAATTGAAATCTAAACATGTCTCTACTTGACTATGCTCCTAAAATCTGAATAAGATCACACGTCCAAAAACCCTCTTCTCATATCTAAAAATCTTAAGAACTGACAACATTAATAGCACATGTGATATCATGTCTGATCGTAATCAAATAATTTAGTTTTCTTGTGATTCTATTGTATTTGTTAGAATTAATTGATGAATTCATATGTGTAAGTTTATACAGAGTGATGAGTCATGAGTCGTGCCCGGCACGAGACATGGCCCAATTGAGTCGCGGGACTCGGACACGGCACGAGACATGGCCCAATTGAGTCAGGGGACTCTGACACGGCACAAGACATGGCCCGATTGAGTCGGGGACTCGGACACGGCACGAGACATGGCCCAATTGAGTCGGGGGACTCGGACACGGCACGAGACATGGCTCGATTAAGTCGAGAGACTAGGACACGACACAAGACATGGCCCGATTGAGTCAGGGGACTCGAACACGACACGATACATGGCCCGATTGAGTCGGGGGACTAGGACACGACACGAGACATGGCACGATTAAGTCGGGAGACTAGGACACGGCACAAGACATGGCCCGATTGAGTCGGGGGACTCGGACACGACACGAGACATGGCTCAATCGAGTCGTGCCCGACCCTGCACAACATAGTCCAGAACCAATACTGGACAAGTGTCATGCCGGTCCAAGGTACGGCTCGTGCCGTGCTGGGCTAGATGTTGTCGCTCCTTATGACAGGCTAGGCACAACCAACATCTCCCTCTCCTAGGGAGGCTCATTTCCCTAAGATAATGCCCAAAGAGGAGCGTCATCACTCTCCTCAAAGCCTATAGTGCAAATATTATCATGTATATACATATGAGCATGGTATTTAATTATATCTCTATGAGATGTAACAAGCAGCGATTGATATATACCTACTATTAAGTTGTTTGAAAGTAAAATATTATCATTTCTCAATATTCTAATATCACAGTTAAATTGAATTTTTATTTTTGTTATTAAAATTTATAAAAAAGAAAAATAATTTTTTTTCTAAAATATGAATAATAGTCACGTATATCAATAAATTATATATACGCCCTACATCTCCAAGCATATGAGTTAATTAAATTGAATATGTCCTTCCTAGTGCCCTCATGACATACAAGAAAAGAAGCTCTAATATATTTTTCTATCTAATTTTTAGACTATCCAATAATAAAGTCACATGGCCTATCTATTGATCGTGCATAAAGATATTAAAAAAAATAAAAAAATATTATATTTTTATTGATTAGTAAAGCACCAAACAAGAATAAATTATAACAAAGTATAAGTATATATAAAATAGTGGGAATTATGTTTTGAGGTACTCCCCCAGAAATATTTAAAATTTTGAAACTAATATTTTAATATTTAAAAAAAAATCACCAAACTCTTAATAAATTAAAATTTAGTACATTCTATTACATTAATTATATATTAAACTTAATTAAATCCATCGACCATTTGACCCTCGCCCTCTCCCATTAACGAGCTCTATCGAGCTCCTGAAGCTCGACGAGAAGCTATAGGAGCTCAACCACGAGCTCTAGAAACTCAATGGAGCTCATCGATGGGAGAGGGTGAGGGCCAAATGGCTGATGAGGGCAATCTAGTATTAACGCAATAGAGCGTACTAAATTTTAATTTCTTAAGAGATTGGTGATTTTTTTTCAAATATTACAAGATTAGTTTCAAAATTTTAAATATTTATTTGAATCAGGAAGAGGAGAAGTAGCCAAACTCCATGAAAGAATTATAGGATGAACAAGCTAAGCAAGAAAAAGAAAATATGACATTACCTGACAATAAGTTCAGAGAAGTAACCTCCACCAATTCGGCCAAGGAAATTCCAAATGCTAATCATAGAAACAAAGATATGGGCACTGTTGTACCCTAAGGATTGAGAAATCTGGCCCAAATTATCGATCACAGTTAGGCCGGAACCAGAACCCAGCAACAGGGAGAAGAAAATGAGCCAGAAATCAGCTTTGATCAATGCCTGCGTTAATGTGAAATCCTCTCCCCGATGAGGTCTGCTGCTGTTCACGGTCACAGCTCCCTCAGCAGCAGCTCGAAGCAACTTAGCTTGCAACTGGGCAATCCTCCTATCCCCGTCCTGAGGAGGGAGCGAGCCATCGTCGCCAGGCTTTTCGCCTTCAACCTCACTGCTCAATATCACCCCATCGAGCCCACCCCTCAGTTCTGGTTCTTTCAGGAGAGATTCTTCTGCAACAGCATATGTAGGCGTGGTCAAGGGAATGGCAGCGGGGAGGAGAAGGAAGAACAACAAAATCATGGTAAAAATGGCGATCACGAGGTGGCTCAAGTGGACGAGATCTTCGAGAAGCATCACACCCAATAAATAAGCCGCGAGGACGAGGCAGATACTGTACATGAACTTGAAACTTGCGTCGTCGGATGGACGAACTTGCCTGTGCCCTGCAACTGGTCTGATCAAGAACATTAGAAGAAACACCACCGTCGCCGGACCCACCGCGACCATGAGTATCAGAGAGGCGTGGTCTGTCGAATGGATCATCGTGTATATCTGCATCAAGATCGCACCACCCAATCCCGCAAAACCTTTCAGAATCCCAACCACGGGCCCCCTGCTCATAGGAAAGTTTCGTACGCACGAAACCAATGCCGCTGTGTTGAAGAATGTTTCGCCGTTGTTCCCGATGAATATCAGAATGCACATCTGCACGTGGGTACAGATACAACTATCAATTAATCCGACCAAAACCTCGTGAACGGTTAGAACAAATCGAAAAGACGAATCTGAATTCCACAGCAATTATATTTGATGCAGAGAATTCGATCGGAGAACCCTCAGCAACAGTGTTGCATAAACAGGAGCTGCTAGAACTCGATCGGAGAAGATGGAATCGAAGAATCCGATCGTAATTGACTCGAACAAATTAAAATTCGCTTGGAATTGAAAATCGCATTTAGTGAAAATGATACAGAGAGCCTGAGAAAAAACGATGATGGAAACAAAGAAACAGCCTCAAATTACACAAACAAATACGTTCAGAGCAGGGCGAGAGAAACGGCTACTTGTTCATGTTGTTCTTCAGAGAAAAAAAAGATCGGAAAATAAAAAGAGCATGGGATTTGTACTAACAACCCACAGAGGCGAGGGAGGAAGACGGTGAGTCACGACGAGCCAGACCCATCCATAACCAAAAAGATTCAGCAGGCCGCCGACGAACAGCGCGCCCCACAGGGGAAAGATTTCACAGAGAGCACCAGCCATGAACCCAACAGTGTCCCCCAGATCCTTGGCCACGCCCAGCCGAGCAATCTCTTTCTGATTATAGTTGAGTGAGCTCTTGATCACGGGCGAAATGCTCCCAAACACATACCCCATTCCAGCGCAGGATTCCACCCACATTGCCGCAACGAATACTAGCCACCTGTTGTTTATAAGCTCTTGAAATCTCTCCTGTAAACTACCCATCATGAATGGAGCGGAAGGGAAGCTCCCTGTGTTTTCGCTTTTTCAATTCGAAAGGATTGTCGAGCCCAACAGAACTGAGATGCTCGAGAAAAGGGTCGACGCTTCCTGACGATGAGTTTCTGCGTTTTACGCAGAATCAGAGAAGTGAGCATGGAACAAGACGATGATGGCTGCCTCCGTCACCGCTGAGTATTGCTCCGGCTGTTAGCCGACTGTTGGATTCATTCAAATGCAATTCTCGCCATTGATTATGCCACATCCCTCAGCCTCTGACGGCCTGACACACCGCCGTTCACAATTAATTGTAATTTATCCGCTTCTGCACGGATTGTTGGCCTCTTCCCCTCGATAGCCTCCCCGCGCATTCATATTTTGCGGCGGTGCGGTGGTCGGCTTTTTTTTTTTTTATAATTTAAAAATATATTTTAAATCAATTAAATAATCTGATTTTTTAGAAAATTTATTAAAAAATATATTGTTTTTAAATTAAAAAAAAATTCAAAATAAACAATATTTATATTTTGAGACACCCAAATATATAAAAAAATAAAAAAAAAAAACTTATTTTCTCATAAAAAAATTAAAATTTGTGAACATTTATATATAAGAGTAATATTGTGTAAAGTATATGAATATATATGTTTTTAAACATATATAGATTATAAATTGTCAAAAAAGTTATATAATAGATATATTTTTTTTTTCAAAAAAATATATATATTATTCAAAAATGTATATATATATATATTATAAATGGATATTGTATATATTTTTTTTATTATAAATTATATATGTTTAACTATACAATGACAATATATATCACTTTTAAACTCCCATATATTTTTATTATATAGTATATAGAAGATATATAGAACCAATAAATTTAGTCTAGCTTAAAAATATTGAGTATGAATTATAATATAGAGAATTTGTATTTTGGTGCATGAAACATAAAATATTTATGTTTTGGTACACCAAATTTTTCATAATAAAAAATATATCATATTATAAAATAAATAAGTTTTGAAGCACATAAATTAATCAAACTCATTTTGCCCTTCTAACATTTTGAAAAATAAAATAAATTGATTTAATTAATTTGTAAAATTATTGTTCCAAACCGAGATACTGCATTTCCAAATTCAAAGGTCATAATTTATCAAAATGCGGTTTTAAAATTTTTAATTATTGTTGCAAGTGACGAAATAAGAATCAACCTCATGCCTTTCACATTACCAAGATAACAACATACTACACGAACACAAGATTAATATCAATTGAAAAATATATTAAAATAGTTATTTATAAATACAAATATAAATGGAAATACATATATATATGTATGCATAAATATATGTAGATATATAAACATATATGTAGATATAATACACACACACACACACACACACCTATATAAACATGTGTGTGTGTGTGTATCGGTAGATGTGTGTGTGGTTATATGTATGTGTGTGTGCATAAACATATACATGCACATACACACATGCATATATATATATATATATATATATTCATGCACACTCACATGTAAGCTAAACTTTACATGAATTCCTATGTTAGAGCATTTGTTATAAACTAAAGTTAACTGCTATATTCAAAATCCTATAGATCTCTTTCAAATGCTCGTTTTATTTCATTTAAATTTCTTATTCTATTACACTACAAGAAAAGACAGAACTAGAAATGGCCAATTCTTTTTTTAATTTTGTTGGAATGTTCAAATAGCGACGTAATTAGAAATAGAAATAAGTCATTTCTAAAGTATTACTTCTTTCTAAATTTTAGAAATGTAAAATGCCCGAACATTTCTAAAATGTGTGATAGAATTTTTCCGTCACTAATTTTAGCGATGGAAATGGGATCTCGGATTCCGTCGAATCCGAGATATAATATACAAGTACATGCACATATTATTATTTAAATGATATTCACATAACATCTATTATAGATTAACACATCAAATAACAAACATAAAAATTCATCAATTATAGTACACTTTCATAAATTAATTAAAAAACAATAACAAAAAACCCAGATTTTCATAAAAAAAACTTTCATAAAATAACATAAAAATTAAGTTAGGCATTATATTTAATAAGTCCATAGATAATAATGCATGAGTTCTGGTTAAAAAAAAAATACCTGAGTTTGTATATTATTTATACTGAATGCCAAAAAAATATTTTTTTTTTTTTGCATTGTTTTCTTTTATTAATTACAAACTACAAACACTACATGAGATTGTATGTTTAGCTTTGGTAATTTAGCTAGATAAATAATCTCTAGCTAATTTGTGAGGGATTAGCAATGAAATAGTAAGAGATGTTTGATTTTATATTTAATGACAAATTTGTCATGGATTTATGACGGATTAGAGCGGAAAATTTTCGATTGAAAAATGTTCCTAGCTAATATTGTCATAGATTTTGGCGCAAATAATGGTGGCAAATTTAGCAATGATTTTAGAGATGGATTTTCTCTAGCTAATTAGTTATACTTGCTAAATCATCATCCGGAAAATTTTTTTTTTTTACTATTATATATTAATAGCATAGAGTAGCATGCCCTAGAAGTTGAATTCATTCTAAAATGCCTTACTCGCAGAGAGCAGCAGGTTTTTTTTTTAAATCATCTTGTTACTTCTTTTCCGATCTCATTTCTCATAGATGTGGTTTCTTCACCACCACATGTATTACTCGTGTTCCACAACCCAGAGTTGTTTCTATGTTGTGATCTCTTTGCAGTGCTCGTTTGTGGAGCATAATAACTACAAAATCATATATCAGCACCATGCATTTTTATTTATCTTAGTTGGCATTGACAACGATAAAGTAAGTTCCTATGGCATCTACAAAGTTGCACATAAGGTGTGTCCCAGGTGTGTGTTATTTTAAATCGAGTTGAGCTGAATCAATTTGTTTTGTTTTTTTGTTTTTGTATTTTTTTTTTTTTTGCTATTAAATGAGCAATGATAAGAGTGACTAGAATCATACTTGTTGCATAATGAGCTTGAGATTTTATAATTCATACATCTATTGTTCGAAACAATGGATTGTCATTTTGGGAATGTGGTAGGGTTGAACAGCAACATGATGAACTTATCTACCTCATCTTTCAATTCTTCACATGAAGTAATTTAACTTAGTTTTTTTTTTTTTGAATTGTGATTTCTTTTTGGTCAGCGTGAGCTCGACATCATGTTCCATTTGGAAATGGCACATTTTATGTTGGACGAGATGGTCATGAATGGTGCATCATGGAGACGAACAAGTCTAACATCCTCAACCTAATCTAGGTGATAGAGAAATCATCGTGATAATGTTTTACATGTTTTATGCAAACTAATGTACGATTTCTATTCATTTTCGTGCATATAATGGATGAATCTCATGCGTTCACAGACATCACGCTTATGTGTCATTCAACTTTAATTTATAATAAATGATAAAAATAAAATATGAATTATAACTTTTCTTGCTCTTATATTTTATAATACTTTCCTAAGCAAATCTTCCATGGAATAAGTTTATATATTTGATAATTCTCCTGTTTTGTATGGCTTTCACCCTTAGGCTCTTTTATGGTTCAAACAACAAGCTGAACAATGACTCCCCTTAACCAATATTTTACTATTTTTTTCTCTAAGAAAAATTCTTTTTTTTTTTTAATTTTCTTAAAGTTCTAGTGGTCTCTGCCATTTAGATGCATTTAAACTATCACAAATGTACTGGATCTCATAAGAACTCCAAAGTTAAATATGTTTGTTTGCGATTACTACTGAAATGATTGATCATTGTGAAAGTTGGTAAGGTGGAATGGGGGAGGGTAAAATTTTTTTTTAGTAGTCTGCCATCTTTCATACTCAAGTTGTCATACAGATACCAAATATTGTCACAATCAATAAATACATTGCCTATGATTATGAATAATGGATATTGTAAGAGATTATATTACTTATGTTGTAGAAGTCGTTCATGATTATTGTAGAAACACATGATCATTGGCTCTCAATACATGAATTCTATTTCAACATTCACCCATGGAATAGTTAAAGAAGTTGTACAATCTAAAATAAATAAAATAAAATTATTTTCAATACATAAGGTTCTCGCTTAGCATGACATATGAGATAGGTTAACATGTCGATAGTTTTACCATCTAAAATGAGAGACTGTGTGCTTTATCTTTCAAACTTGATACCTATCATCTTTGAATACTTACTATCACACAAAAATATACTTTTTATTTAAATAAAACATAAAAATATTTTTTAATTTTGTTATGGCTTAACTTAATCAATATCACATATAATTATAATCACAGATAATAATAGATAATGTTTATTTTTTTATTTTAAGTTGAAAAATAATGAGAAATATTAAACATAGACACATTATTGCTAGAAATATTAAATAATTATTAGTGATTATTTCATTTTGTTGGTTCCATTTCTTTGGTTGATAAAGTGAAGATATTTTTGATATATCTACATAAAACTACAAGTAAATTTGAGAAACTCACGAAAATACCATTTGACCTCTTGTCAAAAGATGATATATCTTTCTTCTTGTGCATTTACTTGAATACATCAAATGGTATTGGTAGACATCCCAACTCAGTCTCCTAAAAAATAATAGTTTCTTTTGAGGTACATGATACATTTTGTCAAATATATATATTATCATTTACAATCAAAAATTTTAAATAATAATAAATTAAGAAAGACAATTATACCAAACCATGTAAATGTCGGTATGTTTATCACCTTTGAACCGCCAATATATTTTGAATATCCTGATTATTCATCTACTTTCTCTAATTGATAATTATGTGAGTCCAAATGAGACAATACCTTGAACTCTTTACTATTCTACTATTCTCACTAATTAATCAAAACTTAAAATGGGATAGTATTAGGTTTTGTATTTTAACCATACTTTTTTCTCTATTTTCTAGGTCAATCATTATATCTCATACATGCCACATATTTCCAAGTATATTTCACCAAGACCACCAAAGTGTTGTTCCATTTTTATGATTTCTACAAAAACAAAATAAAACAAAGAATACATTTTAATGCATTTATTTTAAAAGTATTTCATATTAAATCAATTTGAAAAATAAGTAAAAACATAAAAATTGTACCTCAAATTCTTCCCAATAAAATTCTTTCATATTTGGAGAAATTTTGTTCTACTTTATACCCTCCACAACTAATTTTTCCTTAAATATTTTTTAGACTGTATGAGAAGCAAAAGAAATAAATATGTTAGTAATTTAACATCAACACATACATATATATATAAACAAACTACATTCATTATTCTACAAGTAAGTTGGTATTTGATTCATTTTAATTTATTATCCAAAACTTCGTAAGAGAAATATTATTTTAATTTTAAATGATAATTTTCGATAAGTAGCAATCATTGTTTGCTATTAATTAAAATTATCATATTTTAACTTTAATTATTTACTTAAAATGATTTCACAGTTAATAATTATTTTGTTTGAAACAAAAAAATAAAAAATGAATGCATTCTTGTAGATAATTTTAGAAAGCTACATATTATTTATTATCAATTATGAACCGAATAAATATTTTCCCATAACTTAGCATGTAAACAATGGATTGTGAATATCTAACTATTGTCATCATTATAGTACCAATGCATGGGCTTCCTAAGATAGGTGGGAGGAAGCTAAAAATAAATTCTTGTGCAAAATAAGATGAATATGGAATATCAGTTGCAGTGAATCCGTGTGTGTCATAATGAGGTGATGCCAACGTATCCTCTGTATGTGTAGGAGAATACTGAAAGATAATTATAGTGTTATCATCACTAAATAAATATAGTTTTTATCCTCCATAAATTATTAGTTGACTTTCTCTGCCACTCCCCATGGTTTGAGATTCTCGACCACTTGAATGGTTATCTCTCAATCTCATACTTATATCAAACTATATAAACATCAAAAAACATAAAGACAATAAAAATATATCATGAAAATATCATAATAACAAAATATAATGATAAACAGATTAAAATTCACAAAAGCAAAAAAAAAATTTAACATTTAAATTGTAACAATTATATAATAAGCAAGACAAAATAACATGGAATATCGTCAATGACATCCGAATTTAATGAAAGACTAATAACATTCTTCAACATTACTTCACATGTATCATTTGAATTATCATATTCTATTTAAACATGTGAATCAACACTTTTATGTACATAATACTTAGTTATTTGTGGCACAACTAATTTCCCATGTTTATATCTTATATAATAGTCTCTAAAAATTCCATTTTTGCAAGATGATATCACATTGCATCAACATATTTGAAACTCTAATTTTGATATTTATGGTCATTACATAGACATATTATTTTTATTTCATCTATAAATTCTTATTTTTCAGCAAATCCAATAAACTCATCAATCTCCTCTAGAAACTTAATAGTCAAAAACTCATCTTTTAGTCTTATATTCATCCATTAAAGATCAAGTCGTGTTATATTTTTCATTCATGCAACACATAAGATATAATACAAATACTTTTTGAATTATAATAATATAAATAGAGAATTATTTGTAATAAAGATGTAGTGACATATTTATGACATTATATAAATATAATAAAAAATTTGTAATAACATCATTATTAGATAATTTTAGATTAAAATGAGATAATGCGAGTTGCTTCAATTTTAGATATTAGTTATAATTTTGTCATTTACATAACAATAAATATTTGATATTTATCTATATTAGATGAAATTGAATTAATAAAGAAAAAAAATGCAATTTCATAATTTTTGATATCTAAATTAATAATTAGTACTAACTAATTAGTCAAATATATTTTATATATTAGAAATAATAAAAAAATTCTCAATGTCAATGTATTTAAATTTCATAATGAAAATATAACAAAAATAAATCTACTATTGATGAAGAATTTTAATAAATTAATAAGAATATTTAATAATATATATGAAGCATATAGTATAAATAGTCATATACCATGTGTAACATGTATATGATTTTATTTTTTAATATTAAATAAATCGAGGTGTTATTTATTTTATTGCTCCTTTAGTGAAATTTAGATCAAGAAACTAAATAAAATTTGAAAGAGCTTTTAATTTTTTTTTAGTTTTATAATTATTCATTATGCTTCAACCTTCCAAAACATACCCTCAAAATTTTTGTATTGTTTTCATTGTTATTATAAATACACTTTTAGAATTTGTTATAATATTTATAAATTATTCATTGTTAAAGTTGTACGATTACTATGAGTTGTTCTTTTAAAAATTATCACATTTCATCTAAACCTAGTAAGTAAACAAATTTCATATTATTTGAATGATCAAAACTATAAGTCAGTAACAAAATTCACACAAAATTCATATCTCAATTAGGTAACACACATTTTTAACAACTCATTTAGCGACAAATATATTGTTAAATACAATACATATAGGATTAAATAAAAATCATAATTTCATACCCCAATTACATATTTAATGCACATCAATAAATAATTGGAGGAAATGAAATATAAAAATAATTTGGGCGAACTCTAAACTAAATGAAAACCCTTTGAACCATAAGTTTTTCAAAGTTTTAAAATATTATTCGATAAAATAATTATCATAAATTAGTGATGAAATTTTTTTCAGTTTCTAATTTAGCGATGGAATATTATTCCATCGCTAATTTTTTTTAATAATATAACAATGGATAAGTATGTCATTGCTCATTTAGCAATGAAAATTATTACTATTGCTAAATATAGAAATGGACAAGTATTTCATTTCTTAAAAAAATATATACATAAATTTTTATTGCTAAATGACATGCAATTGTATCAACACCCCACTTTGTGTCACAATTAATGATGGAATTAAAAAAACACATAATGATCCATTGCGATATAGTGACGTGTTTTTTTTCCATTTCTAATTATTTCATATTTTGTCATTTCCGTTTCAAAACAATTTTAATTTCATTCCTAATCTTAGAAATAAATTTTAGCATTCCTAATTTCTATTTTTAATTGCTTCTTTTCTTGTAGCAGGTATATATTATACATAATACATACTTTTTGTGTGTGTGTGTGTAATATGTACACATACAATAGATACATATAATATATATTGTATATAAAATATAATATTAACATATATACATGTGTGTGTGTGTGTGTGTATATATATATATATATATATCTCTCTCTCTCTATACCATATATATTTATCTATATGTTCATGGCGTATAAGCATCTTAATCAATATATTTACTATAGTATATGTATATTGTAAAAATGTGTGTGTGTGTGTGTGTGTGTGTGTGTTATATATACCTATGTATATGAACTATATATGTATGTATCTAATATATAAGATACAACATATGTATATTTTGTATATATACATATACACTTCATGTAAACATACATATATACCTATTTATTTATACTATAAGAAAAGATGGAATAGAAATGCCTTTGTTTTTAATTGTGTCGCAATGTTCAAATAGAAATGTAATTAGAAATGGAAAGAATCTATTTCCAAAATTCTCTTTTCTAAATTTTAGTAATGGATAATGCCCGAATGTTTCTAAAATATGTGATAGAATTTTTCCATTGCTAATTTTAGCATTGGAAACATGATGTCGGATTCCATCGCTAAATCAATGGCAAAATAAAATTGAAATGCAAGAACTATTTCTAAATTGGAAATGGATTTTAAAACATCATTTTCCATTTCTAATATTTGCAATAGAAACATGTCCCATTTGTTGTAGTTTTTATATGATGTATAAAATATATAAATGTATACAAAAACCATATAACCTACAATTAAATAAGTCTAAGCGTGTTTTATTTATCAAATGATTTTAACATGATATCTACTATAAAGTTACACATCAAATAACAAACATAAAAGTCCATCAATTACAGTACACATTCATAACTTAATTAAAAAAATAGTAACATAGAAACCATAATTTTAGAAGTTTAAATGCAAAAAATTAATAACACATCTTAAATAACTATAAGTCATTGTCGAGATGAGTATTGTCCTCTAAAAATATGGAAGGATCATCTTCAAAATAATGAAAAAGAGATTATATATCTGTGAACTTTACATATTTTCTCCATCTTGAAAATCTTCTATTACATTTTTTCTTTTCCTTTCATTTTCCCTCACCTCTTTTCATTCTTTCAGCCTCTCTCTTTTTCATTTCTTCATGTTTCTTTTGCATGTTTTCATTCTTTTGTTGCATCTCTACATTTTGTTATTGCATATCCTCATTATTCCTTTGCAATATATCCTGAATTTCACACATCTTCTCATGCAATCTCTCATCAGACATATTATTATAATTGGAAGAAGATAATAAAGAACTCCAAACAGAACTTATATAAAATCAAGATACATTGGTACCAATATCATATACTCTCCATTTTTTTGCTCCACTCCGATAGCATGAAAATAAATATGCACAATATCATTATCTGGCACCTCTATAGAAGGATATATTAATTGTGAAGCAATGGTAACCATATTCTCTATAGCTTTCTACATTTATTAAAATACAATATAACTTATCATTATTTTATTCAGATAAAATGTATATCATCGAATGAAACTGTCATTATTACTCTACTAAAAAATAACATAAAACTGAAGTTAGTCATTATATTTTATGAGTTCATATATAAAAACTCATGAGTTATGCTAAAAAATATTTGAATTTGCATATTAATTATGGCGAAGAATGCCAAAAAATAATCTTTTTTTACATTATTTTCGTTCATTAATTACAATTTATATATGATGCTGCATATAGGTGTCAAATGGGAGGTGTCGGGCCGGCTGGTCCCATTTTTTTCAGGCCTGACTGTGCTTTCGTGCCGGGCCAGGCACGTCATGGTTACAGTATCGTGCCGTGCTTGACTCTGCACAGTTTTGTGGGGTTCAGCCCTGCACGGGCCCGTGGCACGATCCACCGGATTCGGACCGGTCGGGCCGAACCCTAAATTAAAAAAAAATTAGGGTTTAGGCATGCCCGAAACCCTAATTTTAAAAAAAATTATGGTTTTGGTGCCCCCGTAACCCTAATTTTAAAAAAAATTGATTTCGGCACGGTACCATGCCGGGCCAGGCACGACACGAGGCTAGGTTGGCCTCGGCACGGCACGAGCCCGAGCATGGGAAATTCCCATGCCATGCTAGCCCAGGCACGGCCGAATCATGCCGTGCCTCATGCCGTGCCGGCCTGGCCCGACCCGGTTGACACATCTATACTGCAAGTAAAAATTGAGAAACTCACATTAATATTATTTGACTGCTTGTCTACAAATGATCCATTTTTTTTTCTTATGCATTCGCTCGATCACCTCAAATAGTATTAGTGAACGTCTTAACTCAACCTCCTAAAAAAATAATAGTTACTGTTGAGGTACATAATGCATTGTCACACATATATTTTTGTCTGCATTCAAAAAATTCAAACAATAATAATTTATGAAAGTCAATTATACCAAATCTACTAAATATTAGGTTACCTCTGAATATCTAATATATTTTTAAGGTCTTGACCCTTCACTTGCGTTTCCCGATCAACGATCATGTGAGTTTATCTAGGACAAAGTCTTGAACTCCTAACTATTCTAGTATTCCCATCACTTAATCCAAACATTAAGGGGGAACTATTATGCTTTTCATTTGTACCTTAATTTTTTCTCTATTAGCCAAACTTATCATTGTATCTCATAGATACCATATATTTCAATGTATCCTTTAACGAGACCACCAAAGTATTATTTCATGTATACTTTTTATGCAAAAACCAAATAAAACAAGAATTTATTATAATGCATATATTTTAAGAGTATTTCATTTTAAACCATATTGAAAAATAAGTAAATGCATAAAAATTATATCTCAAATTCTTCCTAATAAAATTCTTTCATATTTGGGAGTAATTTGCTCTACTTTATACCATCCACAACTAGTTTCTCCTTAAATATCTTTCTGATTATACGAGAAGTATAAGGAATAAACCTGTGGTTGGTTTAACATCGCACATACATATGTATATAAACAAAATATACCCATTATTTTGCAACTATGTTAATATTTAATTCATTTTTATTTATTATTTAAAACTTCGTAAGGCAAATATTATTTTAATTTTAAATGATAATATTTGAAAATTAGCAAAATTATTGTTTGTTCTTAATTAAAACTACCATATTTAAATTTAATCATTTACTTATAATTTCATTCAAAGTTGTTAATTAAATTTTCTAGAAACAAAAATAATGAAAACTTATAATGCATACATGTAGTAAATTTAAGAAAACTACGTACTGTTTATTATCAACTATGGGCCGAATAAAGATTTTCTCATAATTTAGCATGCAAACTATAGATTGTGAATATCCAACTATTGTCATCACTGTAATACCAATGCATTGGCCTTATAGGATAAGTGAGATGGAGCTAATAATACCATCCATAGCAAAATGAGATCAAGATGAAATATCATGATAGTGAATCTGCATGTGTCATGATGAGGTGATGCCAATATATCATTTGTACGTGTAGGAGAATACATAGAGATATTTGTAATATTGTCTTCGCTGAATAAATATAGATTTCCTCCTCCACGAACTATTAGTTGACTTCCTCTACCCCTCCCCATATTTTAAGATCATCGGCCACTTGAATAGTTACCTCTCGATCTCATACTTATATCAAACTAAATAAACATCGAAAAATATAAAGACAATAAAAATATATCATGAAAATATCATAATAACAAAACATAATGATAAACAAATTGAAATTCACAAAAGCAAAAAAAAAAGTATTTTACATCCAAATTGTAACAGTTACAAACTAAGCAAGACAAAATAACATGTAAGTCAATAATACATCAATGCTGATGCATTTAAATATGTCAATGAAAAAATGATAAAAAAAGTTAACTAGCGATGGAGAATTTTAATAAATTAATAGGGATATTAATTAACTAATATTAAGTATGTCGTATAAATAGTCAGCTACTAGATGTGAGGTGTAATATACATTTTTAAAATATAATGTAATTGGAGGTATTATTTATTAGTTTGCATCTTTAGTGAAGTGTAGACAAGCAATTCTATAAATTTTGAAATGAGGTTCTAACTTTTTTTAATTTGTTCATTTGTTGTTACGTTTTAACCTTCGAATTAAATACCTACAAATTTTTGTTATGTTATTCACTGCTATTACATTTTAACTTTTAGTATTTATTAAAATATTTATAAATTATTCATCGTTAAAGTTGCACCTTTAGTATAAGTTATTCGCTTAAAGATTATTATATTTTAACAAATCCTAGTAGGCAAACTAAGTCCACATTAAGTAGCATGATCGAAACTATATGTAAATAACAAAATATACAAAAATTTCATACCTCAATTAGGTAACCTAAAATTTTAATAAATCCTAGTATGTGCAAAAAGATATAAAATGTAAAATTTATTAATTAGAATGATATAAATTGAAAAAACAAGAATAGAGAACCTCGTGAGGATGTTAAACATGAACAAAAACTATAAGTAATAATAAAATGCACAAAAAATATAATTCTCGAATACACTACATATGAAAAATTTTGAATTATAAATTGGATACTTCAATAATGGATGATTAGTAGGACGAACACTAATTGGAGGAAAATAATTTCAAAAAAAATCGGACTAATTCAAATTTGAAATAAAAAAACTTCCAAATCTTAACTTTTTTTTAATTTGAAGTGTTATTTGATAAATTAATTATCATAATTTAGTGATAGAATTTGTTTTCGTTTCTAAATCAACAACATAATATTTTTCTGATGCTGAATTTTTTTAAAATATAATAGCGACAGATTATAATGATGTTTCAGATATAGTTATGAAAATAATTTTTGTTGCTAAATATAAAAATATAAAAGAATTCTGTTTCTATAAAAATATAAAAATATAAATTTTCGTTGCTAAATACTACGCAACATATTTTTTCTCATTTCTAATTAAAAACCATTAAAAACCATATACGACTCATGACAATGCGTCACTACTCACAGTTAGTGACAATTAAAAACCATTTATAATTCTGTCGTTAATTAGCGACATATTTTTTTTTCATTTCTAATTTTTCCAAAAAATGTCATTTTTATTTATAATCCATTTAAATTCCGTTCATAATTTTAGAAATGGAATTGAGCTTTTTTTTTATAGAGTTACATACTTTATATACAATACACACACACACACACACACACAATGTATGTATATATGCTACACATATATACATAGTATACAAATAGATGAGATACGTGTATACCATCCACACATATGTGCTATATAAGCATATAGTTATATACATTTTTATTTTATTTTTTTTAAAAATATTTTTTTATTATTTTTTAAATGTGAGCAACAATATTTTCTAGTTTTTATTTTTTAGGATAATAAAAACTAAATATTTATAAGCTCGGGGATTAATTTTTTTAATATGACAGATTGGGGTGTTTTTTTTTTTTGCATAAATTATCTTGTTGCATACCAACAAAGAAATATTTACAAAAAATTACCAAACTTTTCATAATTTGAAAAAACATACACCAAAATGTAAATTATTTACATTTTGATTCTCTCTAAACCATAAACTTGATTTTGCCCTACCCTTTTCTTGTCACCTCTTAGAAAAATACAAAGTTTTACACACACACACACACACACACACACACACAATTTTTATATTTACATACATACATATATATACATATATTTTACATACATACATATATATACATATATATTTACATACATACATATACATATATATACATACATACATACATATATATATATATATATGGTTATATACTAGTATAGACAAATGTATCTTTACACACACACACACACATATTGATATATAATTATATATAAATATATTCATATGGTATTGGTTTTATATATATATATATATATGTTGATTTATATAAGCTTTTTTATATCTACATATATCATATATGTTTATATATCTAAATATATTTATATATGCTTATATATGTATTTCCATTTATATTTGTCGTTATGTATAAATATTTCAATTTGTTACTCTAGTGAAAATAACCAAGTGACTGTGTGGTTTGTTGCAGTTTTAATAAGTAGAAGACATAGATTTGAATTTCAATGGTCTCCCCAGTACAATATTATTCGGTTTCTTGCTTTCAAACAAGGGTTTTCATATTAATTAAATTTAATTTTATTTTTTTTTGAATTTAGTATGTCAAAAATTAATTATTTTTAAATTTAATGAATTTTTTAATTATGAAAATTTTAGTGCACCAAAACACATATATCTTAATAATTTATATTTTTATTATACTTTTTTAATTATTAAATATTTAATTTTTTTGTGAGTATTTTATTTGGGATATACCAACACAATGAATCTGTTAATTTATCTAAAATGTATATTTAAAGGTGTTAAACGGGCCGGCGCGGTTTAGGCTGCCCAACCGAGCTGCCGTGTCGTACCTGGTCATGCATGGTTATTGTTTCGTGCCGGCCTGGCACAGGCACGTAACCATGGCCAAAAATTACTGGGTCCGGACATGTTCGGATAGGATAAAACCCTAATTTTTTTAACAAATTAGGGTTTTAGTGACGTGCCGCCGTGCATCTTTGCCCTTTTGGAGCTCGGTTAGCCTCACATGTCTGGCATCGGCTTGTATTGATCACGTTCGGTGCGTGTTCACGTGCTGTGCCCACGTGCCGTGCCGGGTGGGTTGCAGTGCCTGTGCCTGTCCGGGCCGGACCGGACCGTTCGACAATTCTATATACATATTGCTCTTAAGAGATTTTTGTGATTTCTGGATGACAAAAAAGGCGGTGGACTGGCTCAAACTGTGCCCGCAGGTCACCTTCAAAGGTGAATCTGAGCCATCATCGCCACTTTATTGGAGCTCACGGGCCCAATGTTCACGCCACCGCACCAGAATCTCATCTCCTTGAAACGGAAGCCAGTCTTCTCGTCGACTAGTGCCTAAAGATCTTTGACAGTCGTTATTCTCTTGCTCAGATGATTATTAGATGCCAAACTCGTAAACTGCGCTCTCTGTGAAATAAGATGGGCAATTGGCGAAATCGCCCCCCACGCAGGCTGCTGAACCAAGATAAATATCAAAGATCGTCATATTGCTACGCCGAACCCGCCCAATCAAGTACGTATGCATAAAAAAATTGTTTTGACGCCGGCATGATCATTGTTACAGTAGCGTTTTGCGTGCTTTTGCATCATCGCCTTTTGAGCAAGAAGCATCGTGGCCCAAACAGGGCCTTTCACAAGTGTCCAGAAAAGTGATTTCATGGATCAGACTGAATTGTATCTTGTTGCAGAGATAACAAGATCAATGGCGACGCGCGCACTTTCTCCCACCTGTTTATGCGCCTAAATCAGAGCTTAAATGAGACTCCGCTGTTGCAAGCCTTAAACGTGTCTGTTATTGTTTCATTTGCTTGTATTTGTCTAGGCAGTGGGCTATAAATGGATCCAGCTGATGCTGGGTCTGATCTAGACAACCTAGACCTGCAACAGCATCACGTGCTAGCTTTAATTTTGCCAATAAAGATGGCATCTTTGTGGACTTTGATTCCAACGTGACATTGGGTTCCATTGAAACAAGAGATGTTCAATTTATCTCTGTGGATCCACGATCCATGAATGTGACTTTGGTGGACTTAATCTTGTGCAGTGTTGGTGGATGGTGCACTTCCTATTAGTCACCATGAGGGCTGTCAGTGTTTTTTTTGCTGGGAGTTTTTTGAATGTGACTGTCATTGTGTGCATTAGATCAAAGGTTTCAACTTTTTCAAATTTCATTCCATTGTATAGGCCCATGTAAACCCTTGTAATATTCCAAAAATTTATTTCCTAAATTTATTTTTTTGAATTTATTATGCGTTGTTTTTAAATTTAAAACATTTTAAATAGTTCTGATATTCGATAATTATTATTATTGGTTGTCTTTGTGGGACGAGTTTATCTATTTTAAAAAATTCAAGAAAAAATAATATGCGTGAGTATGTTATTTTTATGATTTTGGAGCGTAGCATTTTAGATATAAATTTTGTAATCAAAGATGTGCGTGAGGGGTGACTAGACTTAAATGTTACTTAGCTGGAACTCATCATAGTATGAAATAATACACTAAAATTAGTAAAGATGTTAGATTAGGGTGTAAATTAGTATTAAACAAATTTAAAGATTAAAAAATAAAAAGAAATTATTTAATCTAAGAAATTAGCATGAGTCAAACGTCAATGCATGATAGTGTATTGTTCAAAATAATAGATATCTTTGGAAGTGAGAGTTAGAATAAAAATATAAGGTGAAGTAAGAAGAAAAGAAGGAAGTATATTGAAAAATTGATGCTTTATAATCTCATTAAGGTACTTTGATTTTAATATTAATTATATTAGAGTTATGTCATTTTGGTTTAATAGATTCAAGTATCATCAATTCAAATGAATTTTTCACATTCTTTCAAAAAAAAAATAGCATAATGAAATATTAAGTAATTACACTAAAATTAAAGTCATAAATTTAATTAAAAATAATATAATAATTTATAATATTTATATCTAATTAATACTTTATACCAGGTACAATTAGAGAGAAAAAAAATTCAATTTGATGCTAGTTGAGGTAGATAAAATTTGTTGATATAGTGAATATTTTTTTATTTTTGATACGAGGATATATGATATTATATTTTTTTTTTATTTTTGATATATTGGATGAAGATGATGATTATCTTGGAGAATAGAATTTAAATTAAAATAATCTACATTAGTTATTATTTTATGATATGATTATGGATTTTTTTAAAGTTTGAAACTATTAATATTATTTAATAAATTTTTTATTTTATGATTTTATTATAATTTTCTGTGATGGTAGTAAATTATTATGTTTTTTAATAATTCTAATAAATTATTATGATTTTATTATTTTTATGTTCTTCTCACGAACATAAAAATATCTTGTCTAATGCTTTTGACATGGGATACATGATGGTGGATACTTTTCTATTTAGATATATTAGATGACGATGTTGATACTGGAGATAAGAATTTAAATTAAAATAATTTATTATAGTTCTTATTTTATAATTTAATTATGAATTTTTTAAAGTTTTGAATTATAAGTATTGTTGAACTAATTTTTTGTTTTATTATTTTGTTATTTTTTTTTTGTGATAATAGTGAATTATTATGTTTTTTATAATTTTAATATTTTTTGTTATATTGTTATTTATGTTATTTTATTATATTTTATATATTTTAAAATATTAATTAATTATACAATATGAGGCTCAAAAGGCTTATGCCTCGGTGCCCAGAGGCTTATGCATCATCTCACGAACATAAAAATACCTTACCTAATGTTTTTGTCTTTTAAAATATTATTTTATATGTACGTATGGTGCATGAATGGCAAGAGGGTGTTCTAATATTTTTAATGAATATAATTTAAATTGTCTTACTCCCCGATCTTGTTTATATTAAATATTTACTTTTTTGATTAATTATTTTGGTTTTCAATCACATGTCAATACATTTATAAAATAAATAAATAAAATTAAATAAAATTAAATTACTGACTTATTATACAAGCGTGCTAGTCTAATATTATTTTGTATAGTTCAAATTATTATTACTTATTATCTTGGTATTTATATTTTATTTTTATTTTATCTTGAAGATTTATTCATGAATAATTATAATTTTTTAAGCATGATAGTGTTTTCATGACACATGGTTATGATACATATTTTTTTATCTAAAATTATATTTTTTGTTATCAAAAAATAGATTTTAATACTAAATATTAGAGCATTAATAGATTTTATGTTGTTTTATATAATATGAAAAATATGAATTAATATGATTTATATCAACTAAAATGGCAAAATATTTTATATCATTTTGAAATAAAATAAAATAATAATCATTGTCTAAGTACCTTGGCAATTCTTCATAGCCTAACATCATATTGAAAACTGTACATTTCTCATTGTGGGTTGTATAGGATCCAAGTTGATATTTATAACATTAAATAGATATAACTGCTATTTGTGGCTTGCCACATGAGATGATATATCGAAACACCTCTACCATTTGATACGTTAGGTTAGCCTCAAATGGTTCCCCGGGGCACAATCGTCTTTCTCGGAGGTTGTTGTGTTGGTCCTAGGTATCATATGAGTACTGAGCATCCTTGAGATTCAAGAGAAACTACAAGTTAAGCTATAAATGTTGTAAGTATAATTGATATTAGCCTATGATTTGCGTCATGACACATAAGTTAGCTAAGAATCAAGTAGAAAAGTTAATTGCTAGGTTTATGAGCTTCTCAATTTGAGATATTGGATGAGTGCCTATGTTAAATCTAAGAAAATATGGCAGTGATGGACTTGATGAGTGTGTTGTTCTAGAGGTGTCAACCGGGCCGGGCCAGCCAGGCACAAGAAAATCCCGTGCTTGGGCTCGTGCTCGGGCTCGTGCTTGACCCGGCAAGGTTTGGCCCGTGGCATGGCACACCGGCACGGGTTCGTCCCGTGTCGGGTGTCCCCCGAGCTCGTCCCCGCGATCGTCCCTCCCGCAAAAAAGACCACGGGTCGGGTCTGATTGGACCCGACCCGCGGTCCCACGATGCCAAAACCGTACGGCCATGCTAGGCCCGGCTTTTTTAAACCATGCCGGGTCAGGCACGGCACGGAACAGTAACCGTGTCGTAGAGGTGTCAAACGTGCCGGGCCGGCCTGGCACGATCAAAAAACGTGCCCGGGCCCGTGCCGTGCCCGGGCGAACAAAGCACGTGCCGTGCCGTGCCTGGCCCGGCACGGCACGCCGGCACGGGTCCATCCCGTTCCGGTTCACGCAGGCACGCGTGGCACTGGCGGCGTGCCACGCGTGCCTGCGTCGTGAGTCGTGACTTGTGACCCAACTGGGCCCCGCCCCCGGTAAAAAGACTGCGGGTCGGGTCCAAACAGACCCGACCCGCCCCGACCCGCCTGCCCTGCCTTGCCGTGCGCCCGTGCCGCCTGGCCAAGCCAAGCCGTGCCCGAATTTAAAAAACCGTGCCGTGCCCGGCACGGCAGCACGGCTGGGCACGTGAAAAACGGGCCGTGCCGTGCTGGGCCGGCCCGTTTGACACCTCTACCGTGCCGTGCCTTGCCCGACACGAAGGCACGCTCATGCTCAAAAAAAAAACGGGCCGGGCTGGGACGGCCCGGCCCGTTTGACACCACAATGTTGTTCTTTGTCATGGACGATGATTTACACATTTGATCTAGTTTTAAGTCTCATTTTATAGTTTTTGCGATCTTTTTTTTTTTTTACTCTCACTCATACTAATCCATATTATGTCTCTCTCTACTCTCCATATTTGTGCCTCGGGTCCCCGGGGCGGGAGTTAGTGAGATCCCTCATATTGGCATTATGAGTAGCATAATTGGTAAAGCTACCATAAGAAAAGCGTATTCGGCATTAGGGGTGTCAAATGGGTCAGGTTTGGTTAAACGGGTACGGGTTAAATGGGTCAGGTTTGGTTAAACGGGTACGGGTTAAATGGGTCAGGTTTGGTTAAACGGGTACGGGTTAAATGGGTCAGGTTTGGTTAAACGGGTACGGGTTAAATGGGTGACGGGTGAAAAACACGTAAATCCGTACATGACCCGTTTAATAAATAGGTAAAAAAATCAAAACACGAGCACAAACCGTTTAATAAATCGGTAAAAAAATCAAAACACGAACACCAACTATTTAATAAACGGGTAAAAAATCACAACACGAAAACCAACCGTTTAATAAATGGGTAATACGACACAATTCGTTTAACATAGCTAATTTTAATGAGAGGGGGATTCTGGCTTCTGCTTCATGGAATGGAATGGGAACAAGAAATTGGGCCTCGGTTTTCGAAAAAAGATCGTGGGCTGGCTTCAGGGCCACCGGAACATTCGGGTCTGCTGGGCTTGGTCCTCGTGAAGTTAGGTTTGGGTCGTGGCTTCGGGCTGGGCCGGGCATAACTCGGCTCGTGCCAAGACCCCGTGCCTTCAGGCCTTCCCTGGTCCAGCACGTGGCCTGGTTGTCCTTGGCACTGTACGAGTCTTGCTGTCAACAGGCTCGGCACGGGCACTGGTCATTCCCATGTCTTGCTGGCCAGGCACGGCCTAATCGTGAGTGCCTCGGGCTAGCCCGGCCCGTTTTACACCTCTAAGGGTGGAAAAAATTTTAATCATGTTTTTAGACATTAATAAAATTTATCAATTTGTTATTCATCATTATTTTTATTAATTTTTTATTAATTTTTTTTTGTTTTTTGAGTGCATAATTATGACTTCCTTATGATATATACTACCATTAAATAGATTGTTATTTAATTAGGAAAAAAAAAAGATCAAAATACAGTATTTATCTAATTTTATTTAAACAATATCATAATACAATATATGATAATACAATTATCATATATACCTACACATATATGTCTATGATATATATACACACACACACACACACACACATGTAGTTATCATATATAACTACATATATATATATCTATGACATATATATATATATCATATATAACTACATATACAATTAAAAAAGATCAAAATATAATAATACAGTATATATCTATGATGTGTGTGTGTGAGTGTGTGAATCTGTGTACCTTATATTCATTAGTGTTTGTAATATATTTTAATTTTTTTGGTAAAAAAAAAAATGGTTTAGGTTTTATTTTATTGTTAAATAGTTATATATAATTTAGTTAAGTAATTGGGTCTTCTGGAACTCTTGGTAGGCTTAGAAGATGACGGCGTGCCGCCATGGGAAAAGAAGTTCTGCTATTCAATGGGAGTGCCATGGTGGAAGGTGGTGGATGTTCAAAAATACAAGTTTAGCGATGATATATTTTCTTGGGACGATTCCGCCGGAAGAGAGGCTTTTCAAGATGCGAAAAGGCGGTTCTGGGAGAAGATCAATGGGCGCCGCTGCAACATCCCGCTGCCCGACTGGAACATGTACGTGGACGAAGTGGACTGGAACGTGGGAGTTGATCCCGAGCTGATTCAGCATCTGGAAGACGTCTATTTGGCCCCTCCCGGCGACGGAGATTCCGATTCCGGCCACCGTGCGGAAACTCACGTGCAGCCCACAGTGGCCCCCGGTCCCACTGGCTGGGACCAGTGCGGGGACCACGCGGACGCACCTGCGGCTCCGTCAAACAAAGAAGATGATAATCCTTGGGAACCGGCCCATTTGCCGAGGGTGAATGAACCGGGAAAGGTCGGATCGTGGGTTGGACCGGAGACGGGTCGTGATAGATGGGCGAGGAATATCGGACCCGGGCGGAGAAATTTCTGGAACAATTCTCGGGGTTATAACCGAGACCCTCGGTTGAGAGATGACCGGGCCAATTGGCGGTATCCTGGGCGGGTCAATCATTGGGAGGACCGAGTGCCAGTTGGTGCGTGGGGCACCTGGAACGAGGGTTCCCGGAAACGGCAGGGTATCCTCCCCCCACGCCAAAGGTACCGTGGGGATGGCTATGGATTGAGAAATTCTTGGCGTGGTCATGCCCAGAATAGGCTCAATTTTGCTTTCCAATAATACCATTTACCTTTCTCCCTTCCCTCCTTTCTATTCCTTGTTTCTAGACCATGTTATCCCAAATTTCTACATCAATTTATCTATTCATGTATCTCTCTCTCCTCCTTCCCGTCTATATATATATATATATATATATATATATCTATCTATCTATCTCTCTCTATCTCTCTCTATCTCTCTCTATCTCTCTCTCCCTCCTCCTTCCCTCCCTATATATATATATATATCTCTATCTCTCTCTCTCTCTCTCTATACATATATGTATGTGTGTGTGTGTGTGTGCGCTCTCACACACTTGTGTGTGTTTGTGCGATAGTGATATTGGTCGAAAAGGATTGGAATTTGGAAGTCATGTTTATGGAATGAATTTGAGTTTTAAAAATGGGTGTATGTTTAGATTAATAGAACAAGGAGAGTTTTTTTTTTTTGTTTTTTTAAGTTCTCACCAAATTATCTCTAATAAAAAGACACCATATTTACTCTCTAATTTGATAAAGATCATACATGGATATTACTAGTTTTTTAATATTTACATATAAGATGTTCAATGAGAAATGACTTCCATAACTAACCTACCCAATTTAAAGCTAAATCAACTTTATCATTTGGCAGTCAAATTCCTAAGTTTCAATTCAATGATCATATTATTGAGATTTATAATGTGACTGTTATGACTTTATTATTGTGCCTAATTTTATGGGGTGCAGATTTTCTAACAACTTATTAATGAAACTATCTTTTCATCATAGATCAATATGAGCATAAGTCGTATAAGTTGTAAAGTAGATTTTTGTCTAGATGTTGATTACATATAGGTTGTATTAGCAATTTGGTTTTTAAATAATGAGATAACTTATTTTCATTAAAATGTATATTCAGATTATTAGATAATCTTAGATTCGTGGATTTATTCATTTAATTAATGTGATAATTTCAAGTTGCTCGACTTACATTATATCTGGACATAGAATGAAGGTTGTAGTATTGTACCATGATTCATTGTCCTAATGACATATAAGGTGGTTATTAATATTGTGCTTGTCCCAATGATGGTCTCATAATTATTCTCTTGGTATGTCACATTTGAGATAATAATTTATTCTTTGCTCAAAAATTATTTACATTCTTATATCTTTTAAGTAACTTCATCAATTATTATTGATGGTTACTTCATAAGTATATTCTTATTTTCAAACTTATATCAAATATTGCTATAATTTATTAATATTTATACTTTTAGTCTCATAAGTATCATATTTACATAGTTAATATATATTTTCCTCAAGTTTTACTCGTGGAACCATACTAGTAAAAGTGACTCATACGGACTATCCCCATCCTATGAGTAACAATATATTTGTGTATGTCCTAAGAATTGCATGTCAGTGGCCTCCTTCCTTGATGATCCAACTTACACGTTAAAAGAAAATCTCTTAGGAGAATATTCTATTTAATGACTATTCCAATTAAGAAGTGGTCCTTTTTAGATGTGTATAATAGTTTAGTATGTAAAAATAAATATGCATATTTTTAGCTTCGTATCTATCATACTCATGACAATTAACTTACTCAAATTTTAGGTTTTAACATATAATCTTACCCATCACATTCAGAGGGCCATCACTTTATTCCTACTGTATGTCTGATTAAACTTTTTGGTTTACTTATCATCATCCACCATGATAATCTAGCACAAACCTACCAATAGTTGAAACCCAGTTCAAGTTCATATGATGACTTATCTATCAATATCTATAATACAAAATAAATCAAATATGTTAATCAATAAATAAAAAATCAATATCACATCACATTTATTAATTTATACATTCTAGATTATAATTTTAATAAAAATTTTTGAATCTATGGTAAAGAGGGGAGGTTTGAGAGTCACGCCACCTAACACAAATAGATTGTATTAAGTCTCACATTCTTTTGTTGCTTATGGAACTTTTAGGGAATGCAACATTTGTTCATAATATTTGGTAGTTATTGTGACTTTGCTTGTTGCTTGGAGGAAGAGGAAAAAGATGAGAGATTTTTATGAAATTTTCTATCTTTTACGTTCATACTCAAGAAACTCTATATTACTCTAAGTAGGAAACCATAACTTTCAGAAGAAAGTCACCACCTCAACCTTTATTTATCAAGTTTGAGGTCGTAAATCTAGAAATTAGGCACAACTTCAGACTGCATTTTGATCATTTTATAATACAAAGTCATAATGCTAGCAAAGACCATTACTTGGGCCTAATGTCTTTGTAACTTGAAGAAGTAGCACTATAAAATGATAACGACTTCATGCATTTATCTTTTTGTCTTTAATAAATGGTCATGGTACTAGGAAATGGTCATGGTGTGGTGAAAGACTTCTCATATTAATAGATGGCCACTATGCTGTGATAAAGTCATGACATTGACATTCATCCTTGATTATTATATGGATGTGACACTAGGAAATAGTCATTGTAATGAGAAAGTCGCTCTAGTATTTTCTATGGCCATTGTTTTAAGAAATGGTCACGATACAAATCTTTCCTTCATATGCTTACAATATTGGCATTCTTTTTTATCTTATATCATTTTATCTCTGTGCTGCAATGATGTCACGATGCTAGCTTTTAGCTCAAGTATAAAAGTTAATGTTGTGCCTTTCTTTGAGGACAAAGGTCTCGGCCTTGGGAAATGACTGTATTCGAGTAACCTTTATAATTTTTATTAGCCTAAAAGTTATGGTTCTGAATTATTATTATTACTTTTTTGACTATATTAATTTTGAGTCTATAATTTATTGTAGCTCAAAATTTGGGACTAAGTAAAAATATCAAGACTTTGTTTTGAGACTACCAAACCATATTAAAGATAAAGTCATTACGCTAAGCCGTGACTATGACCTTTAACCCTAGTGGGGTGCGTATTTAATGTTACATATAATTAATATCGTAACCATTTAAATTTTATGAGATTAAGTATAGTTACAAATTAATAATAATATTACAGTCACTAAGAATATGTCGCAGCATAGTGAAAGAATTGTACTAACGAGTAGATAGGGTCATTGTGTACAAAGATTGCTCTGACATTTTAGGTATATTTTTGGCCAAGATTGAATGTCGAAATTTCTCATGACTCCATGTGCTATCCACTCAGATAAACAAATCCAAAAATCTAAAAAATTCATTATTATTCATCAAACTCATCAAAACTCAAAAATAATAAAATCAATTCATAACTTCTTCTGTTCAATGCCAATACAACATTATAGAGTACTAAAATGCCTATGAATATTTGGTAGTTTAAATATCAAACAAATTCCCACGCTAAAATAATTATTTATCCCCTAGTAATAACATATCTTTCAATGACAGAAGCTCTTCATCATTTCTAAGAATTACTACAAATAAGTTTGATTGTCGTAAAGTCTAAAAATTAATGGAGCAACTTCAAGTGAATATGTTAATAATCTTGTTAGAGTTTGAGTTCTATGACTATACTTATTGGTTATTAGATGTGTATATTTATTTTATGCAGCTGATGTATATATTTATTATACCATACATGTAAAAAAAATTTATTGAGTTACCTCCCAAGGAGTGCTATATAAAATATTTGTAGCTAGACTATTAAAATATATTTTTCCTCAATTAGAGATCTTTGATGTCCACATTATCTTCTCAGTATATTATTTTACCTTATTCTTATTTGTTTCTTCCTTCAATTTTGCTTTAGTTATACTTATCCCTTGTCGTTTTTTATCTTTGGTGCTATAACTTTAGTGAATATCATGGCTACCTCTTATGTGTTGGTTTTGTCCATTTTCTTCATGGATCCCCAAAGTTGTGGCATTAAGTATGACTATAACTTTATCTTTAAGCTTTTCTTTAATGTTTCTTTACACTTTTCATTCTATTACTTCTAAACTATAGTGTTGTGCATAGCTGTGATATTGTCTTCAAAATTATAATTGACTAATTCATCACGTATCCCAAAAGTTATGGCATTAGGCATAGCCATTGCTTTTTATTCATGCTTTCCATAATCATTTTCTTTCTATAATTTCAAAGTCGGTGTGCTATATATAATCGTGGCCTTGTCTTTGATTTGTTCTTCCATAATTTCTATCTCAACATCATCTCTCTCTCTCTATTGATCTCTTAGTTTCCTTGGAGTTGTCAACATAAGACATTAAGACTCCTATGAGGTCATATATTTGAAGAATGTCATAACCTCATAGTAATCATCTTCATTATTTTCTAATTTTTCACCGCTCAAATATAATTCTCCATATTTCTTTTTTTTTATCACTATCAGTGCTCCAAAGTTGTTCTTTTGTTTCATATCCTTTATATGTATCTGCTAATAATTTTCTACAAAATCCTACCACCAAAAATTTACTTGTTGCATTGTGGTATGAAAGAGATTGTTAATTCTCGAATACACTATTTCATCATCATCTAGATTCCATTGGTCATATAAAGATTGAACTTTATTTATTCTTTGCTAATATGTATTATGAACTCTCATTTCTTGATGTCATTAAGGGCATGTTCAATGGCAAACAATGACCATTCCATTACTAATAGTATATAATTATCCTCCAAACCCCTTACAACAATAAAATCTATTGAAAAGATAAAAATACTCACCCTGAGCAATATGTCTTTAATGATTTCATCCTGATGCTTGATAGTCCGATTACCATTTGGAGTGAGAGAGACATCAAATTAAGTTTGACAAAATTCAATCTTCATGCATTTGACATTGGATAGGCATTAAGTTGATACTTGATCTAAATTCACACATGATAGGGGCATCAATGCCTTCTGAAAGCTATAAACTCCAATAGTATAAAGTATAATAAAACTTTCAAGATTCTTTAATTTTCTTGGAAGTTTTCTTTGAATAATTAAACTACACTTATCGTTCATATTCATTGTGCCATATATTTTCAACTTCCTTTTACACTTATTATATATTTCATAAATGTCATGTAGTTTAGCATTTATACTTGAGCTTCAATAAATAATGTATTTACTTCTAACTTCCAGAATATATTGAGAAACTTTTCGAAGTATTAATCCAATTTCTATTTTCTAAATCATTGAGAAAAATAGAATATTTATTAGAAACTTACTCTTATCTTTATTTTAATTCATTTTTTATCTTCATAGTTTTGGGTAACCTATATTCGTTCCTCTGTTTCTTCGTTTCTCTTTCTCTAATCTTCAAGTAAAACTTGGATTTGCACTTCTTTTGAAGTCATGATTTTATTAGGTGCTGCAATATCATATTCTTTATATTTCTTGTTCATTTCAATCATGGCCATAGCTTCTTAGAAAATTTCTGTTTGAGCCATGACTTTTGAAAATATTATAACATTAACATGCTCAGAATTTCTAGAATCCTTTTGTTCAAAGAATATTTGTAACTCAATAGTCGTGACTTTTGGGAAACTGACAGTTCTACTTGTATCAACCTTAAAAATTCTAAAATCTTGTTGTTTAGAATGCCTTGGCAACACATTTATGCTTCTAAGTAATATTAAGAAATATTCTTTAAATTTGATTTCATATTAATTGGCAATTATTTTATTTTTATTCCTTTTATTGATAATACTAATTATCTGAGACGATGTTCTTTATTCCTCATTATTGAACTAGTTTGATCCATTCTTGCTTCAAATGGCCATAGCTGATTGTCTTGGGTATCATTTTTTTTTAATTATGCTAAAATAAATTGTATCCCTTCTTGCAAACTTAGATTCTATTTTCTTCGTGATGGTCGACAATTAAAACTTGAGCCTTTTTGATTAGTGTAGGTCATCATTTTGTTCCCGATATTATTTAAAAATTACATGATATTCTGAAGCCCACTCCCATAGCCTTCCATCCAAAAAAATTTATTGATTTCTTACATTCAAATAGTAAAGTATTGAGACATTATCATTTGGTCAAAACACATATTATTTTCTTTGTATTTGATTGGTTTTTTTCAATTTGATAAATGCGATCCGAGTCAAATGATTCATGCAGATATAAAATGATAATGTCCACTGATATTCTTCTCATTTCTTCTTGAGTGTGAAGCTTCCATAAAAGAAATTCCAACTCCACTTCAATGGTGATGAACTAATTCAACTGTAACATTTCCACTTGTCTTCCCCTAAATTATCAATCCATTGGAGTTGATAATTATTTATTGGTAGCTCCTCAAATAAATGATATGGATTATTTTGTTATTTATTTATAATTGACCATCTAGTAATCATATCAATCGTGCATCCCATCATATAGTTTAATCCAATGTAAAAAGTTAGTGCTTGGGACTACAATTCAAATTTATATTGATGACATCTACTAAACAACTCCTTGAAATAGTTCCAAGTATCAAATAAATTCTTATGCTTATCTTGTCTGTTTTGGCTTGTCACTTTGTAATTATGATATAATTTGAGGTAGAAAAAATTTAGTGAAAAAATCCTTTACTAATTCATCCAACTGTAAATGGAACCATGTAGTAAATATTGAAACCAACTTCGTATCATGTCACTTAATAAAAATAAAACTAAATATAACCTTATTATGTTGAGGCTAACTAACTAACTCTATTTATTTTTATAGTATCTTATAGTTTCAAATATATGATAGCATGCTAAAATACCTTTTTGTATCCTAATTTTGCTGATCCATAGCTATGAGACTCAAATTTAACTCTAAGTAATTTTCTTACATTTATTACAATCAAAAACATGAATAAATATTTATAATGATGGGCCTCGAATACTCTCTCAAGGTATGGTAGTGGATGAATTATTTGACAGCTTGTCCATTAGTGCCTTTGGACTTTGTATTATTGCTAGTGCCCTCCATAAGTTTTTTATTAGCTATTTAGCTAGTAATAACTCTGCTAATTCTTTTAATTTTTTGATCAAGATAGGTTAGCTCAGTCTCAAAGCTTCAACTCATATAAGAGTGTTATAAAGTAAAAGAAAAACAATACAAAGGATACAAAAAAAAACAAAATATAACTATCTACTTTCAAACAAGTTAACAAGACTTACTATTTAGATTCAAGAAAATTTATCAAACTCAATGATATCTTAACAACTAAAAAAAAAATTCTTTTTTAAAAGAATAATTAAGCCAACTCATGTTAACTAACCAAACAAAATAATTTGCAGCAATGTTGCCAAATACTTATTACAATTTTATTAGACCACGTAATTTTATTAGTTATGTGATTTCCCAAAATCATTTTTAACGAGAGTATCTTATCAATAGAAACCCACATGTGTGTAAGTCATATAAGTAGTAAAATAGATTTTCATCCAGATATCAATTTCATATCAATTATATCAGTATTTTGATAATTTAACAGTGCGACAACTCTTTTTTAGTAAAATGGATATTCGAATTGTTATACAATCTTAGATTATTGGATTGTTTATTTAATTTATGTGATGATATTTAAGTTATTTGACTTACATTATGTTTGGACATAGAACTAACATTGATATATAAGGTCATTGTTATAATCTCCTCATATTTGTTTTCTTGGTATATCATTATCGAGACAACATTTTTTGTCTAATAGTCATTAATAATCTTATACCTTTTAGTAATTTCAACAACTATCCCCGACTATTATTTTGTATGCACCCTCTTATTCTTCAGTCTCAAGTATCATAAAAACCAAAAATTAATATAGTTTATAAGTATTTGTAATTTTAGTTTCATAAGTAACATACCCACATAATTAATATATACTTCCTTTAAATTTTATCAATGAGATTCATACGAGCAAAAGTAAGTCATAAAAGTTGTCACCTCCTTTTGAGTCACATCATACTCGCATGTGTCATGAGAATTACTTGTCATCATCCTCCTCGATGATGATGTGACTCACACTAAAGGTTAATCTTTTAGGAGAATATTTTATTTAATATTCATCCTAATCAAGAATTGATTCTTTTAAAATGTGTACAATGGATTGGAATGTAATAGTGTCCTCACTTTGCTTAATAAGCATCATACTTGTGATGATTAACTTATCTAAATTTTGGGTTTGAATATATAGGTTGATCTTAAACATTATCGTCAAAAAGGTTATTATTTCTTTCCTATCTTATGCATACGTGAGTCTCATAGTTTTCCTATCATCATCCATCATGATAATCTCACATAAACCTACCAATATTTTAAACTTTAGTCAATATTCTATTTAATCACTTATCCATCAATATTAATAACACACAATAAATCAACTATATTTATTTATAAATAAAAAATAATGTCACATCATATATATCAATTTATACAAACCTTATATACATGCTATTTGAGTAAAAAAAAAAATCCTAAATCTATCCTAGAGAGATGGGTGTTGAGAGTCATGCCTCCCCAACTCTTGGGATTACATTAAGTCTCGCATCTATTGCTTGCTTGTTGAATCCTTAGCGAGTGTAATATTCACTTTTAGGGTTTGGCAGTTATCATAACTTTACTTGTTATATGGAGAGACATGAAAAAGAATTAAAGGTTTTTTTTTTAATTTCTTTATCTTCCACTTTTATATTTGGGTGACTCTGCATTATTTTAAGTAGAAAATCATAATTTTTAGAAAAAAAATCACAACTTTGGTCTTCATCTATTGAGTTTGAGGTCATGACTCTAGAATATGATCGTAACTTTGAATTACATCCCAATCTTTTTATAACACAAAGTCATGGTGATAGCAACGATCATGATTTGGGCATATCTCTATAACACGAAGATGCAACATTGTTAAGCGACCATGACTTCGTGTATTTGTCTTCTTATCTTTAATAAAGTGTCATGATATTATGAAATAGTCATGTCATGGAAAAGGACTTCTCATATGATATATGATAATGTTATGATGCTAGCATTGATCCTTCTTGATTTTTATATGGTTGATGCACTAGAAAAATGTCAAGGTGCTAAAAATTTCTTTCTTGTGTTTCTTGTCGTCCTAACATTATGAAATATCCTCAAGTACCCATGATGTTGTGTGTGGAAATGACACAAACCTTCTCTTCTCTTATATAACATGTTACCACAATACTACAAGAATACCATGGTACTGGCAATTAGCTCGAGCATAAAAGTCACGGCTTTGCCTTTCTTTGAGAACAAAAGTTATTGCTTTAGGAAATAAATGTACTCAGCTAAATCTTCTGTAAATTTTAGTATTCTAAAAATCATGGTTCTGAATAATTATTATGCCTTTAGCTTGCGTACTTTTTTCTCTTTAATTTTTTATAACTCAAAAGTAACAACTCTTTAAAGAGGTTGTGACTCTAACTTGAGATTATAAGCTATATTAAAGATAAAGTTGAGGTACCAAGACATGCTTGTGACCTTTAATACTAGTAAAGTAATTAGTTGTTATACAGTAGAATTAATATTACAACCATTTAAAGTTCAGTAAATAAATATAATTAACTTCATGATAATATCACAGTCACTAAAAATATGTCACACGAAAGAAAAATTATGTTAATGAGTTGGTAAAGTTATGGTGTACAAAGATTATCATGACTTTTTAGATAGAGTTTCTGATAATAATGGAAACCAAAACTTCATAAGACTCCATGTGCTATTCCCTTAGCTAATCACATCCAAAAAATTATCAATTTCACAATTATCCATTAAAACTCAAAAGTCATGTAATTAATTCATAATTTTACTCATTTTATGTTTAGACAACATCATAAGGTATCAGAAATAGTAAGGGTTCTTTATAAATAATGAAACCTTATTATTTTTTTAAATCCTCTCTTGGCCCCCATAAATAAACCTTGGGTTTCAAAAATTGGAACAGGTAAGACCCTCGTCCTAATAGTATGAATAGTGCATTTGATAAAGATGCTTTGAGATACATATCTAGCATCCTTGAGGATCTAACTCATGACCTTTAGGGTTAGGCGATCTTTCCCATTTGTGATATAGACTACCATTGTATTAGTAAATATCAATGATATATTTTGATGCATTCCAATAATATTTGATATATATATATGATAATATATTTTCGATACCAAATTATGTTTTTCTTATCGAGCATCAAATTTTATTCACCATGTGATGGTGATTTAGTACTGTTCGATAACTTTAGAATGTATTCTATGTCGGTCAATAAAATAAAATTTACTATATTTTTTATGTTGGTAAATTATTATTTATTTAATTAATGCTAAAGATATATACACTAAAACAAATAAAAATTTATACATTTAAATATAAATACGTTATATACATATATACATTTATAGTATATATATGTATATGTTCAAACATATATACTATACAAGTTTGCCTTTTCAGAAATTTTTATTTTTGAAAACATATGATTGTAAACATATATTTATATGTTCCAACATAATATTTATTTGTAATTATACATTTACTATATATTTATTTGTTTGTGATGCCTTTAAAAAATACAATTTTTTTCATTTTTATAAATTTTAATTTTTTTAATATTGACTTTAAGATAACATAAATATTTTTGGTTCTGATATACTTTTTTCTATAAATTAAAAGTTTACATACTTTTTTATTAAAATATCAATTTCACAACACTTAAACCTTTTAAATTTATAAATTAAATTGTGTGTGTGTGTAAGTGTGTGTGTGTGTGTGTGTGTAAGTGTGTGAGTGAGTGTGTGTGTGTGTGTAAGTGTGTGAGTGTGTGTGTGTGTGTAAGTGTGTGAGTGTGTGTGTGTGTGTGTGTGTGTGTGTGTGTTATCAAACACATCAAATCATAATGTGAAACATGACCATATGTTAATCACAATAATGGCATTGAACATGCATCATACGTTTTTAAAAATCATAGAAAATTAACAAAAAATGATATTATTGGAAATTAAATTAGCAACAAAAAATGTCATAAAATAAAATAAAAAGAGCAGCATTAAAAAAAATCACCAATTATTATTTTTTTTAAAAAAAAATCAGAGCATCACTAGAATGCTTTCATTTTGGAAAATGCTACTTTTTTTTAAAAAAAATTGTCCATGCAATAAATGAATAATCAATTTCAGGAAAAAAAAAAAAACTAAATCCAAGAAGGCAAATTGAATGACTAGAGTAAAAAATGGAAGAACTACATCTGCTTTTTATCTCCACTAACTCTGTGATTAATATACAACTGGCATATACAGAAGAGGCATTGGTCGTGGTCTATATTTGCTGATAGAAGAGAACATAAGCATGGTCATGCAAGACACTGTGGGCAGCAATGGCAGACACATGGGAATCATTGAAGCGCAGCCACTGCCCATTTGGCTGACGCCCATCTGCTGTGTAATGGCCCTTTGATGGGTCCTTCCCATGATGACTTATTGTTGCAATGAGTTCATATCTTCGTCCCTGTCAGCACCCCCACAAGCATAAGCATCAGCTACAGGAAACAGTAACAGACGGCAGAAATGAGGATTGGCAGCAATCAATGGCAGCAGACAAGTTTTACCTCACAGGAAGGGGAGGAGAAGAGATCGTTACAGAGCACCAGCTGATATGGAAAGTGCACAGGCTTGTGCAGCTTGGTGCTGCCATGCTCTCCATAGGAGAAACGCATTAGATGCAATATCAGAACTTTAGGAAGCGCCTCTATCTTCACATATTTCTTTGCGCCGACCACGCTTGCCTGCATGTGCCATGGCCATCAAGTCGAGCCCAAGATGGTCCAGCATTGGGGGTGTGAGAAATAACAGAGAAGAAGAGAGCTTATCTGCAAAATTGACGCTAAAAAACAGCAGAGGAAATCAATGTACCCTTCCAGCCGTTGATGTCTTGTAGCCTTCGAGGTTTTCTGGCGCAGCAAACAGGCGAAGAGCAGTTTCAATGGTGCGAACAGAATCAGGATGGATGTCAAGGTTAAGCAAGAGAAATGGCTGAATGGTAGCAGAAGCTTTGTTTCCTGGATCATGGCATCGATTGGTAGTTGTTCATTTGGAACCATAACTAGGGTTAGTGAGGGGATACATACCACTGGCCTTCACCACGCTTCTCAACTGGCCACCAAAAATGTCACTCAGCTCTGATGTGGTGAAGCTCTGCGTTCTGGTTACTGAAGATTTGTTCTTCGGACCAACCGTGACCCATTCATCATCACCACCACCACCATCATTATTAATCATCATCCCACCATTTGAGCTGCTGCATTTCCCTTTGAGCTTGAGCAGCTCATCATGCATTTTATCCATAAGAAAGCTCAAAAACTCCTGGGCATCTTCTTCCCTGCATAATTGAATACTCTAAACACATATCATTCTCACACATAGATATATACATGTGCATATATTAGTTCTTTTTGCATATATTAGTTCTTATTGTGTGTGTGTGTACATATCTGCATAATTGAATACCCATAATTATATATATATATATATGAGTGTGTGTGTGTGTGTGCTCATGTGCGCATGTGTGTTTGGGTGTGCCGTGTGTGGGTGTTCCGTGTGTGGGTGTGCCGTGTGTGTGTGTGTGTGTACATATATATATGTGTAAGCATCCTAGTTCCTGTGATAAAAAATGGGAGTCTTGTGCACTGAGTATGATCTCATATATACATATGATAATATATCTAAGGTGGAAAGTAGTCTCAAATGATGGAAACAAAATTAGCTTGGCGAAGAGGCATGCCTTGACCAACGAGATATACAACATGGAAGATCTGGAGAAAAATTTTTGAGAACATTTTCAAACATTGTAGGGAGAAGAGGCTTGCCAACAGAAACAGTCATATCTTTCAGCAAATTTGAAGTGCATGGCAAGTTGAACTCAAGTATGAACTCCAAAAAGGCAGCTATTGTTGGGGAAGCGCCCTGTAAAACATGCCAATGAAGAACAAAGCACCAGTATGTTACCCCATTTGTTGTTGGGTGGAAAGAAATCAGGCAGTAGGCACAATACCTTTGATATATTACGAGTACCAAGTTCCTGCAAGAGCTGAACAAAAGGAGGGCAACACAAAAGAGCTTGCAGTGTGGAATTGAGAAAGCACAAGTTCCCCATGTTGAGAAGCCCGTGAGGTTGCATGCCTCTAAATTTATCCAGAGATAGAAAACCCCTGTCTAGGATGAAGCCATTCTGCAAGGACCCACATGAACCATCATTAGCATCTCCATGATCATTCTTCTCTGAGACTTCATCAGGAGATGAGCACAAGTGATCCATCCTGTTTTTCTCTGTTTCAATGCCATTAGAGGAGGAGGAGGGATGGGGTAAAACGCCATTGCTCCCGTTTTCTCTTTCCCTTTCACGTGCTATGCCAAAGTTATCTCCTCGATCGACAAGATGAAGATGATTTTCCTTCTGAGGAGAATCTGGATACTTGGAAGCCAATTTCATATCTCCGTCTGGGCTTCTTGGTGCTCCTCCACGTGAGCTACCTTCTGCCCCCACAAATTCTGCAGATTCCTCGTTCTGCACAAATGTAGGCTTACAATTCATTTTCTTGGTTTTGGAACCTACGAGTTTGTCAGAATCATCACAAAAATCACCAAAAGTGATTCCGTTCAATCCCTTTTTGGATCCAAGCTGCAGCATTTTCTTCTCCGTGGCGTTTGTTCCACTTTCAGCCGAGCATTTTCCCACCCACGATTGAGTCTCTTCCTTAGTAAATGACCCAAAGACGAGCTGATAGAAAAGAAGAAGAAGACGAGAGAACATTCAAGATAATGAAACTCATCACGTATTCAGATCAAAAAAAGAAGCGCGTTGATGTCTTCCTGAGATTATAGAAAATTAAAGAACGAGATTGCAGTAGATAAGACCTGCAGATTCTTGTTAGGATCAGAATAATTGAGATCCAGATAAACTCAAAAGCAGTGACACAATCACGTAACAACGCGATGAATTACTCATCAAAGTCGAAATGCTGATTGAAAATCTCACCAGCACAAGGACGATTCCAAGATCGATGATCAATTTCGATCACGTGAAATGCAAACCCACATAGACAACACAGAGGCCTATGCTTTGGCCAATTCAAAAAGAAAAACCCTATTTCCGAATTCAATCGCAATAATTATAAATCGTAACGAGCATCCAAAACAAGAACACCAATTGCACAACACAATTCAGGTTCTAGGGTTTACCATAATTGCAGAATCCCGAAATCCGTTACTTCCAGCACAGACTAAACATATAGCCAGCGACAGCAGACAGGTTTCCAAATCAAGAAATCTTGTAAAGCACAAAAATCCAGATAAGAGTGACAATGGCGAAATTATATGATTTATTAATGGAGAGCTCGTGCGCGGGTGCCTATCCGGATCACCATAATTCCGGAAGAAGCACAAGCGCTGAAAAAGGAAATGCGATCCGGATTACAGAGCGGGAAAGACAGGTATCGGACACAGAAGCGAGATAAGATGCTCTTAACAAGAAACCGTTGTGCCCAGATCTAAGCAGTGATCTGTTACTGCTAAAAAACTAAAAAAAAAAAAAGACAGGCGGCTTATAGTTTCACCTGATGGTGGTTGGTAATCTTGGAAGCTAACTTCATGTCCCCTAGTAATCTTAGAAGCTAATTTCAGGGAGGTGTACATTATGTGTGTGTGATGAATCTGATTGGGTTTGGGGTAGACATGTTTTATTATTTAAGTTTGATTTAGTTTAAATTTAATGGTATGTAATATTTTTTAATGTGTGAGTTTTATTTAATTAAAATATAGAGTATTCATTTTAATATGGAGTGTTTAATATATTTTTATTAAGTAAAATAAAATAATAAAATAATTCATTATAAAAAAGACAAAGATGTCTTTTTTAAAGTGTGGTAAGTACCACATTTGGAAAAATGAAAAATAGATTATCTTATGTGTATGACCACGATAAGATAGCCTATTTATGAACTATTTCTATTTCACGTGACCATCCTTCTTCCCTCCGCCTCTGTAAGATTTGTTTGGAAAATGGAAGTATCCTGATTTTGCCATTTTGGGTTGTTTCTTTCTTTTATGTCATAGGACACTTTTCTAATCTTCTTTTGTATATGAGGACTTACTCGGTGTTTATTTGTTGTTCATATTGTGTTTGTATATAAGATATGCAATATTTGTGTAGTATTCATGCTGAGGATATGTTTGTGTTCGTATAGTGCCAGAGTGCTCAAGATTATAATGGAAATATAAATGGATACTTAAGTCTTTAAATTCTAACTCATTTGTTAAGTGTAAGCTTATAATTTTTGAAATACAAACTGTTAAATGGGTGTGGTACTGATTGTGTGAATGTATATATATTTTATATCATTTTTGGTGGAACACACACGCGCGCGCGCGCACACACACACACACACACACAAAGTTTGGCTTACACATGGAAGATTGAATCATCAATTCTTGTGAAATATAAATTTATTATTAACAATCCAGATAGAACTGGAAATCTATCGGTAAGATTATAGTACAAGATTTTATTAGGTCTATCTTGACTATGGACAATGGTGAAATTTTAATTTTTATTACTAGTATGCTTGTGTGTATTGAACGCGACCATCATATGATGATTATTTTATACTAACATGTAAAATAAACTACACAAATGTTATTATAAAAATTATTATTTTTAATCTTAAAGTAATTAATATAGTTATTTTGATTTCCAAAGAGTAAGATCTAGAAATAGTTTTATGAACTCTTTGAATTGAATAGCTTTATCTAGTTTATGGTGAATATTAGTTGCTGATGAAATTCAAGTCATGTTAGAAAATTGATGATATCCTTCTGAGGAAGTTTATATATTTTGATATTATCAAACCCCGCGGTAGATTTTGATCTAGTATTTTAGATAAGTTAAATAGAAAATCTCAAGAAAATAATTAAAGATTAATTGAATTAGATTATCAATAAGTTTAATAAATGTTAAATAATAAAAGACATAAATTATTTTGAATAAATGAGAAAATATAGTTATAATTCTGTAGTAATGTGAATTGTAGTTATTGTAAAGTATGGTGCGAAATAATTTATATTATGAGCTCAAAATCTCATTTAGTCTAGGGTCTCTTCTGTAGCCTTTTATAGTGACATGGAAATGTATTATAGATCTTATTTGTTTTGAATGTATGTGTGTGTGTGTATATATATATATAATCTGAGTATTTAATTTAATTGAAAGCAAATTAATTGATTTTTTAAATCTAATTAATTAATTTAATTGAATTAATTTGATTATATATATATACATATATATAATAAGTAAATTTGAAATTAGATTCTAAAAAGTAATATAATTTAATAAATAAAAGATTAAAAGTAGTTATCACATTAGCGTTTAAAAGTTGATGTGACATATTATTTTTAATTCTCTTATTTAAATTTTATTTATTTTTTTATAAAATATATGACGAAGATGACGTAATACCCACCATTCTGTCATCTTATTCCTTGCTAAGCAAGTGAAACAGTTCATATGGGAGCTCCAATAACTTCTCCTCATCTTCTCCTCAATAAGCACCTAATCGAATGAGCAAGATATGACCCTAAACAACTTCTCCTCATCTTCGTGTAAGAATATAAATTTAAAATGATAGTATTTTTTTCATATGAGATGCATTTAAATCTGAATGCTCTAACAAATGGTATTCAAGTTGATATGACACATTGCATATACAATTAACTAGTATTAATATGCGTAGGTATATAAAAATATCCTTGATAATAATATATAGAGGCATTCTAACATATGTTAATCGATACCAGCTGCCTAATTTTTTGAGTTTTTTCTTATGGATTTGGATGTAATTTAATTTTGTGGCAATGCCTATTCATTTTTCAGGGTTGTAATTTTGTATTTGATTTGTTTGATTATTTAAATCACACGGAGATGAAATTTTGAGCAAAATTAAGCATTCTATATTTAACAGGCATCTAGCCTTGGAGGAGCTTGTGGGTGGTGAACTGAGTCATGGAGAAGTTCTAGGTAGTTGGATGCTACCATGGTGGAGTTCATAGTGGCTGAATGGTATCGTAGTGGAGCTTGCAATGGTGAGCTGTCAATGCTGAAGCTCATGGTGGCCTAATGTTGATGTGGAAGAGCTTGTGGTGGTAAGCCATTTGTGATGGAGCTAATGGTGAATAGATGGTAATGTGGAGGAGGAACATGCGGTGGTGAGCGGCCCATGGGGGAGCTCACACCAGCCGTTGGTTGACATGGTGGAACACCATGGTGGTACTCGGAAATCTCAACAAATTTTTTTTTTGCTTATTTTCTATTTTTCCTTTTTTATGTTGGGTTGTTGTCCCCGGAACTTTAATAAAAAAAAAATAGAAGGGAAATTCCTTCATTGTGGCACTACCCCAAAGAAAGGATTTTCCTCAAAAGAAGTCCTTTGCCAATAAATCCATAAAAAAAATTGAGCTGTTGAACCTAGGAATTATGTGATGATATACTCGTCACATAAATATGAAATGCATGTATGTGATAACATAGTCATCACATGAATATGTGAATGTATATGATATGGCATGCCTTATGGATGGATATGCTATGACATGTTGTCATTGTGGATGTGATGAATGAATTTGATCGATGAATATTATAGCATGTAAATAAGTATAACAACTTGTGTGATAGTTGTGTTTCGAAAAGAGTTTATTCGCGTAACCTTTGTATATACATTTTTCACAAAATTATAGTATTTATGAATATAAATGCCAATTAAATTAAAAAAAATGAAAATAATAAAAATCCCCAATTTTAAAATACCTAATTGGTCGAGAAGTCCATCAAGAAAGAATCTCATGGTCTAAAGATTATGCAAGTTAGTTAGTATATTGGTCTTAGTATCTTCCCCCTATATGACTAAATGGCTTGGAGATATGCTTAGCACAAATTACCATAAGATAATTCTATGGATTATTTAAATGAATCACTTCATTATCTAGAAGATTCATTTAAAAATCAATTAGTTTATAATTAGATAATGGTTTACACTTAGCTACGAATACTAATATCCTTTCTATCTGAGTCATTGCTTTTATTTATAGATCTAAAAATAAATCATTTGTTTAATCTTGAATTAGTATTTAAAGATCAATTTTTATTTAAAGATCAATTTGTTTAGCACAGCCCATTACCTAGATAACAAGATTAATAAAAATTAGTATGTTTGAATAAATAATGAATATGATATGTCTTCCCATTGAGGCATACAATTCATGGAGTGTCAAATAGATGATAACTTCATTTAAGAATTAATAGAGGGAACAAATTCATATGATAAAATTCAACCTAATAAGCTCATTATAAAATTTTTAGGTATTTTAAAAAAAATAGCATTCAACTCGCTAGCCACCATTCTCAAAGAGAATAAACTCGATGAGACCAATTATATAGATTGGAAAAAAAACCTTGATATTGTTCTGACTGTTGAGAACAACAAGTTTGTACTCAAATCTATATCCCCGTATAAACCTCATGAATGGGCAGGTGATGAGGAAGTCAAGCCTTATGAGAAATAGGTAAAGGCTGATGAGATATCGAGATGTTATATTTTGGCTCCTATAACAAATATACTTCGTATTGGAGAGCACGAATTGACTGTGGATTTGGTTGCTCTAGATTTGAAGGGGTATGATGTTATATTCGGAATGAACTTGTTGTCCGCTTTTCGGGCGGTAATGGATTGTTTTCATAAGCGAATTACATTTCAGTCACCAGGAGGGGTAGTTTTCAGTTTTATTAAAGACCGAAGTTCTTTCCATCCATTTCCTACTATGGGTAGTAGATTCTTGAAAGCTAAGGCAGTGATCCATTTGAGTTTCTTAGCTAGTCTGATGGGAGAGAATAGGGATAAACCCTCTACAGATGTGGGGTTGATAGTATCGGATTTTCCAGATGTCTTCCCAGATGAACTACCAGGGTTACCCCCACAAAGAGAGATTGAATTCAAAATTGATCTCTATCCGGGAACCGAATCCATATCTATTGCTTCCTACCATATGACACCTTTGGAGCTAAAGGAGCTAAGGAAGCAATTAGACCATTTGTTGAATATTGGGTTTATCCGTCTAAGTACTTCACCTTGGTGAGCTCCAGTCCTCTTTGTGAAGAAGCATGATGAAACCTTTCGGTTGTGCACAGATTATCGAAGCTTGAATCGGGTGACAATAAAGAATAAATACCCTTTACCACATATTGATGACTTATTTGATCAGTTGAGGAGTTCTAAGTATTACTCTAAGATTGACCTTCGCACAGGGTACCATCAATTGCGAATCAAGGAGGAGGATATTCCTAAGATTGCTTTTCGTACCCGGTATGGTCATTTCGAGTACACGGTAATGCCGTTCGGATTGACTAATGCACCCGCAGCCTTCATAGATTTGATGCACAGGATATTTCGACCGTATCTGGATCAGTTTGTCATTGCGTTCATTGATGACATACTAATCTATTCACAAACACACAAGGAGCATGAACGCCATCTCACAAGTGTGCTCCAGACTTTGAGGGAGCATAAGTTATATGCTAAGATGAGCAAATGCGAGTTTTGGATGAAGGAGGTGAAATTCCTTGGCCATGTGGTGTCTGAACAGGGTGTAGCTGTTGACCCTGCAAAGATTGAAGCAGTGATGAAGTGGGAACCACCGAAGAATGTGACGGAGGTACATAGTTTTCTAGGCTTAGCAGGCTACTATCGGAGGTTTGTGGAGGGATTCTCCAAGCTTGCGATGCCAATGACTCGCCTTACCAAGAAGGGAGAGAAATTCTGGTGGACTCAAGAGTGTGAACTTGTTTTTTGCACATTGAAGGAGAAGTTTAAAACGACCCTATCCTCATTATTCCGAGCAGTGGGGAAGGATACGATGTGTACACCGATGCTTCGCTACGAGGCTTGGGATGTGTCCTAATGCGAGGGAGGAAGGTAGTTTTTTATGGCTTGAGGCAACTCAAGACTCATGAGCAAAACTATCCCACTCATGACTTAGAGCTAGCCGCTGTGGTTTTTGCTCATAAGTTGTGGAGGTGCTACTTGTATGGAGAGAAATTCCAAGTGTATTCGGACCATAAGAGCCTCAAGTATATCTTCACACAAAGAGACTTGAATCTTAGGCAAAGAAGGTGGATTGAGTACCTAGAAGACTATGATTTCACACTCAACTACCATCCGGGGAAGGCGAATGTAGTGGCCGATGCACTTAGCAGGAAGTCTTGGGGTGAACTCAATGTTTCCATAGGAAAATGGAAGTTGAAGCATTCCCTTGGAGATTTTGATCTATGGGTTGGAGAAGATGGATCCCGACCATGCTTATTCAATCTTGTAGCTCAACCAATGCTTCGACAAAGGATTGTGTTGTTGCAACGAATGGACAACGAGTTGCAGGCTATCCGAAGTAAGTTGGAGAGGAGTGAGATTGTTGAGAATTGGGCAATAAGTGATGATGAGTTACGGTTTCGGGGAAGTCTATGCGTACCCGATCATGACCAAGTCAGGGAAGAAGTATTGGGCAAGTGTCATTGTTCCAAGTTCTCCATACATTCGAGCAGTAACAAAATGTATAGGGACATGAAGTGGCAGTATTGGTGGAACGGAATGAAAAAGGATGTGGCTAGATACGTTTCAAAATGTGCGGTGTGTCAGCAAGTGAAGATTGAGCACCAAAGGCTAGGAGGATTACTACAGCCTTTGCCTATCCCAGAGTGGAAGTGGGATCACATCACCATGGACTTCGTATCTGGTTTTCCACGAACTGCACGAGGGTATAATGCAGTATGGGTTATTGTTGATAGACTCACTAAGTCCGCTCATTTCTTGGGTATGAAGACCACGAACACATTCGAGACTTTGAGCCAGCTCTATATCCGTGAGATTGTTAGATTGCATGAGGTTCCACTCTCCATCGTGTCGGATCGTGATTCTCGGTTTGTGGCACGGTTCTGGAAAAGTCTACAACAAGCAATGGGGACAGAGTTACATTTCAGCACAGCTTTCCATCCTCAAACGGATGGCCAATCCGAGAGGGTGATACATGTTGTGGAAGACATGTTACGTGCGTGCGTGTTGGACTTCAAAGGAAGCTGGAGTGACCATTTGCCATTGGTGGAATTTGCGTACAACAACAGCTATCAGGCAAGTATTGGGATGACACCGTATGAGGCATTGTATGGAAGGCCATGTCGATCACCGATGTGTTGGTTGGAAGCTGGCGAGAGTAGCTTGTTTGGGCCGGAGATTATTCGGGAAACTACAGAGAAAATTCAACTCATCCGGGAGAGGCTACGCACGACGCAAAGTAGACAGAAAAGCTATGCAAATCGACGCCGCAGACCCTTGGAATTTCAAAAGGGAGATTATGTATTCCTCAAAGTGTCACCCAAAAAGGGAGTGTTTAGATTCGGCAAGAAGGGAAAGTTAGCGCCAAGATATAACGGAACATTTGAAGTGATCAAAGTGGTGGGCAAAGCGGCGTATCAGTTACAATTACCAGCTCCGTTGTCTGGGGTACATGACGTGTTCCACGTGTCGATGTTGAGAAAGTGTCAATCCGACTATTGATACCAAGGAAAAGGTGCTCCACAACAGAGTCATCCGACTAGTGAAGGTATTGTGGCAACACCATGGAGTTGAAGAAGCTACATGGGAACCAGAGAGAGAAATGCAAGAGAAGTACCCGCACTTATTCGCTCCTCGAGGTAAGTTTCGAGGACGAAACTTTCTTTAAGGGGAGTGGATTGTAAACCCCCACATGTCTAAACTATCAACAATCGCCTAATTAGTTTCATTTTGCATGTAACGTCTCCATTTACATCTTAAATCAAATTATAAGAATAATAAGTATGAAAGGCTGAATAATAAAAGAGAAAAATATAATATTTTGCATTCTCATCAATTAGCTAGCTTGTAGGAATTGAAGAAAATTTTTATGAATGATTCTAGGAAACGGATGGTAATTTGGATTTTGTTAATGAAGGATGCTAGACAAGAGTCTTTATGCACTATGGTGTTCATTGGGTAATAATTTTAATGTTTCGAGTATAAATTTATTTTAGTTTTGAAATAAACCATAAAATTAGATGTTTTTAGGTTAAAATAACATAAAAAATGAATCCAGAATGTCAAAACTCATCTTTAATTTTGGAGAAAACCTTGGGGTAGTCATATAGATCAAATTTGAGATTTCAGTGGCAAAATTGTAATTTTGGAGAAAACCCAAAACAGCCATGAATAGTAAAAATCGGGACTGCTGGATTTAAAACTCATTTTCACCCAATTGTCCCTCATTTTCTTTCACTCCACTCTCACCCCACACCGCTTGGAACCCTAGAAATCATTAGAGATGAAGAAATGAAGGGCAAAAGAAGAGATTTAAGGGTAAATTCAAGATCAAAGCTCAAATCTTCATACAAACTAAGGATTTAAGGCAGGGGCTTTCTCTCATTCACTTACATTGAGGTTAGGGTATTTATATATGTATGTTTGGGCTATCAATGTTATATAATTAGGATATGAAATCATCATTTCTTAGTTTTTTTGCAAAGATTACATGCTTGAACAAAGTTAGGGTTGAATACCCATGAAACCACTTTTCTTGTCTTAAAAACCCTAGTATTTGAAATTAATGGATTTTCTTCTTGAAGGTGTTCTTTATTATTGATTTCTAAATCATAGTGATTTGTGTGGAAGTAGTAAAATGACATGGTTATGATCTCTTGTATTTTCCTAATTGTTTATTAAAATTATCTCATAATGGAATTGTGGACCTTTGGAAGTTGCTTGTAAATTGAGGATTTATGGGTGATGATTGTTGGTATGATATGATCTTGTATGGTTGTTGGAATGAACATGGGTGAGAGGTTCCTTGTAAGGATGCTCAATTCTTCCCAAGAGGTTCCCGATAAGGATGCTTGGAAAACACCATCATGATGAGTGAGAGGTTCCTTGTAAGGATACTCAATCATTCTCAAGAGGTTCCCGGTAAGGATGCTTGGGAAACACTACCGTGATGAGTGAAAAATTTCTTGTAAGGATGCTTTAAAAACAAAGATAACATGGAAGGAGTGGAGGTTACTATTAAGTATGCTACCTACCAAAGAGAACCTTGAGGGGGTGGAGGTTACCGTTAAGTATGCCGCCTACCCTAAAGACTTGTTGGGAATTGTTTATAGTGAAACCAATTGTTATTTTCTTATGTGATGTTCGTTTATTCCTTTAATTATTGTTTTCGCATAAACATGAGATTTGTTTAAATTATCCCTGTCTTATTTCAAATTGTATATCTATGTTATGTTGAAAATTGAGACCGACTGTTTTCTATACTTTTGTAAACCTTGTTGGAGTTTGGGAGGATTTTCCTACAGAGTTTCATACTCACCCCCTATATATAACCCTTTTCAGATTTTACCTTTGAGGAGGCGGCGGAAGTAGAGGAACTTGTGCATCGGGAGGCTCCACCTGAAGGAAATCTAAACCCCGAGGTGGACATGTAGAATCAGTTTCTTTTGTACTAGACTAGAGAAATTATTTTGAGATCATATAAAGTCTAGTACTTTGTTATTCCACTACGTTATGATATTTTAAATCCTTTGGATATGTAAATGCCTTGGTTGGGCATACTCTTTTAATATTATGGCTAAGGCTTGACTTGTTTTCTTTTAATATTATGGTTGGGCATACTCTTTGGATATGTAAATGGTTGTTAGTATGTAATGCCATCCAAGGGGGGGTTTTTGGGGCATTACAGTATCAATCTATGACTACTACCTATGATATGATATATTTTGGCTTATAGACAAAAAGCCACAAGAAATCTAATGAATACAATGATGGCTGAAAATATTTTAAACAGAGATCTGATAAATACAATGATAGTTGAAAACACTTAAATGAGGGATCATGTTTGGAAAATAATTGGTCTTATAAATGAACTAGAGATCTTTGAAGCTGAGTTTGATGTGAATTCTTTGATTGATATTATTCTCCGATCCCTACCAGATTATTATAGGCAATTATGCCTAAACTATAATATTAGCAAACTTGATTGGACATTGTCATAATTGTTTAAAGAATTAGTATTGCCTGAGTGGATTATCAGGAAACTATCATGAGTATTTATTGATAAAAAAACTTCTTTTAAACCAAAAGAAAATAATGTAAAGAAATTTCAAAAATATGATCATGTTCCACAAACAACTCCTAAGTCACAAGTGAGAGTGAAAATACCAAAGAATAAAATATTTTCATTGCAAGTAGTTATGATACTATAATAAGTAGTGTATGATTTATCTCAACAATGTGAAAATCAAGATAAATCTCACTTATTAGTAGTTGAGACGTGTTTAGAAGATATGTCCATGGATACCCTATTTGTGTATATGAGTCTCACTAATCATATTTCAATCTTTGTAGTAGTTCCAAAAAATTAGACAAGTAAGAGTGAGTTCGATCTTCACTTAGGAAATACTATAAAGGCAGTGATTATTATAGTGGGAGATTACTTATTTTACTTTGAGAGAAAAATTATTTTATTCTTAAAAGATTATTTATATATATATATTCAATTAGAAGAAAATTTATTTCTATTTTTAGTTTGATTTAGAATGAATTTTCTTTTTTATTTAATTATTTTGTCACAATTTACTTGAATAAAAATTATTATATATAATTTGTTTTGATATCTGTTTTGTCACATTTTTCTTAATGTATATGATTTTGTCACAATTGACTTGATTGTCTAGTCAATTTGATGTGACATACATAGGAGAAGTTGCTCTTATTTTAGGAATAAACTTTTGTGGTTACCTTTGAGAGTGAATTCATAAGTTGGATGAATATCAAGCAAACCTATAATAGAACATCTTAAATGATATGCTCTCTCATGTCTCCTCCATGAAATCCTTGATTTCCTTCACCATTTTTTTTTTTTGATTTTGGTTTCTACATAAGAGTGCCTCATATTATGCAAGTGTCAAATCCTTGAAATAAGTTCTTATCTTTTTGATGGAGTATGTAAAAAAGACTTTGGGGAAACCCAAGTCATTAATCCATCAAAAATCATATAAAACCCTAAGAAAGAAAAAGTCCAAAGCATTCCCAAGGAAAATTTGCCAAACAAGCATTTCTGGAGCCAGAATAGTGATTTATCATTGCTTAATACAAGGAATGAACTTATCTTCTGCTGAGAATATGATTCGGAAGCAATCGAATACATAATTGAAGAGAAAGGTGTGCAAAGATCATTATAATATGGTAAGATATCATTTTATTCTCAAATCATTTATACTGATAATCTTATTTTGAAGTCATGGTTTGAATAATATAAACTAATAGAATATGTGGACATAAATCGGGAAGTGCAACTAAACATTAATGATGAGGATTCAAGGAATTTTGCTTGAGATTCCAACTATGGAGAGCAAATTTAGACTAATGGTGGTAATTTTGAAAATCAAAATTAATTTGTTCATATTAATTATAATGAATAAATTAGTCATGATATTAAATATTCTAAATGAAATAATGAATATGTGAGGGTTAATAATGAATAGTTAGGGCTTATTAATGAACATTCAAGCCTTAATAATGAGAAAAGGAATGATATTTTCCTAAATACCTCCCAAACACAGTCCAAAATATTCAAGAAAAATAAATCTTTATGGAGCATCATATTCTCGGGAAATAGGATACTAGCAAACACCATGAAGCTAGATTTTTAGCACTCATCAATAGCTTTCAATGCCTTTTATTAATGTGAGGACTTGCACCAAAGTTTGGAACACTAATTTGTAAGTTATTTTGTTACAACATCCATTAGAAAACTAGTGTTCAAGCCATACAATATCCAAGCAGATGAATTTTCTTTAGATTTATATACTTAGAGGATATGAAAGAAGCGTTAAAATATAGATCTTACCTTGTTTTTGGTAGGCTTTTATGTCAAGCCACTACCTATGGGCTTTCATTATGGACTGAAAGAAATGACAAAAATTCCCTTATCTGAAAAATTGTCAAATTTTCCAATATATCTATGAAACCTGATTGGATTAGGTAAAGTGACAAGTTGTATAGGTAATCTTTTGGACATGGATAAGCTTACCTATAACATATTAAAAGTCTCCTATGTCATGGTTTTAGTTAAGGTAGATCTTGTTGGAGGCTTATCCCATGAGAACATTTTAAATTTTCTTGATAGGTCAAAGATCATTAAGTTGATTATATAAGAATAACTTCCTCCATATTGTAGATTGTATTCTATTTTTGGGCATGTGTTAACTATTTGCAAGAGAAAGAATAAAGAGAAAGATCTAGAAGAGGACTCATATTCTCCATTGAGTCTAAGTAGTAGTAAATCCTCGATTATAAACTCCCAGCTATTAGAGAAAATAGACATCCAAAATAAAGAGGATGTAGATCATCAAAAAATTTCAAGGAGCCTCCTTTATAAAAGGGGCATTTCATCTTTCTACATAGTTAGGAGAAAGCAAAAGAATATAAGTATACAACCTTGTAAATCCCAAAAGGCTGTAGATCATCAAGGGCTAGCAGAAAAGAAAGATGACTTCATTATAGTCAACATGAAGAAAAAGTGAAATAACCTAATGGCTTCAAAAGGTTTTCTCTAAACCTTAAAATAAAGTTGGGATCAAAGGCAAACAACACAGGGCATTCCCCCTAATGGACATGGATAAGGAAGTGATAGGATTTCTCACCTCCTTAACAAATCAAGTTTTATTTTTATTTTTGTTTAAAGAGTATGTGTATATTTCAGTTTTGGAGGCTATCATGTAGCGTGCAAATATTGGCATTCTCCAACCTCTTATTTTTGTTTGGGAGAGGTGTCGACACCTCTAGAGATGAATGTTTCATGGTGGAATGATGCTAGAAGTGTAAGAATGCATGGAACTATTAGGATATATTTGGATAATTATACTTGGACAAGTCCACATGCTATTTGGATACTATTAAATGGTTCACAATGAGCACTCCCGGATGAATTATTCTAAAAGGCTCTGAATATTTGATGTTGGATGTGCTGGAATAGACCTAATCGGATGTATATCATGGAACCTTTATTTATAGTCTGGATCTTCTTATATCCATCTCCAAATGGCCTATGTCAGATGCATTAATGGTTATAACTGACAAAAGAATATGGGTTTCATTTGTGGTATAAATGGATGAATGCATGCTAGATATATAAATAGGTGAATGCATGTTAGATATATAAATAATTGAATATGTGTTGAAAAAAGAATTTGGAATGTATGGATGTGTCAGTTGGAAATCTAAGAAGATTTTATGAAATAGCAAGTTGAATCATTAGGAGGTTCACTTGTCCTATAAAACAAGTAGTTGCTATGACTTCTTAGCACCTACCATATAGATATTTTTGGGATATTATAAACTATGCTCAATAGTCATAAACTAGCTTGGTTGATGAAAATGAAGTTCAAGAGGTTTAAGTCTTTTGACAACTTCACCTTTCATAAAAATGAGTGAATTATTATACTATAGGATTAACAAATTCCTAAAATCAAGATAATGTCTCCATCTGCCAATCATATTCATCTTCAAGTATTTGATTGAGAAAAAAAATCTACTTTAAGCTATCTTTTATATATAAATTACACTTAATGGTGACAAGAAAACCATCATGAGAAAGTCTCATGTCAGATGGATTATCAAATAATAACCCCTGGATCATCTTTGGAGATTTTAATTCTCTACAGTTGGGTCTTGACAAATTAGGAGGTTGGATTGTCTTGAATTACGAATGTTCCGATTTCAATAACTATTGCTTTATATTAAGCATAGAAGACATTCCTTCTTACTATACATGAACTAATGGAAGATTATCTAGTAAATTATATAGAATATTAATAAATCATGACTTGACAAATCAATGCATAGAAGATAATCAAGCATATTTCTTCCCTGACCCTCTAACATTCTTTCAGATCACTATCTTGTTCTAGTATTTATAGAGGATCGGGAGAAGAAACGCATAGGCCCTTTTGAATTATATAATATGTGGCTCTCACACCTAGATTTCATTCCCACACTTAAGAAGAACTAAAGCATTCCAATTATCAGGTCCCATATGTTCTACTTGGTGAGTATGTTTAAAATGCTTAAAAGACCCTTTAAAGAAAAGTAATGAAGTTCACTTTGGGCATATTAGTGCAAGAATATCCTTGATGAGAAAGTCTTTGTATTTAATGAAGAAAAACAATTTCAATCCCTACACTGCCCAGCTCTTCCTAATGAAGAAATTTCATTATGGATTAAGATGAGGAAGCTAGAGGAGTCAAAACTATTATTCTTTAGGTAGAAAGCAGAGATTAGATACTTGAAGCAAAGTAATCGATACACTAAATTTTTTTTTCCACTAACTAATGAATACAAGATTTAGAAGAGTAGAATCATGTCTATCATTAAAGATGTTGAATGCAACTCCATCTCTCATGCAAAAGTTAATGATGAATTTCTAAAATATTTCACATCTCTTCTTAGATATGTAAAAGGTAGAATAACAATTATTATGATTATAATTACTAATAGAAAGACACTAGAGGAGGAATACTTTGAGTAAGTAAGCTTTCATTAGAATCCTCGGTGGAAGAGATCAAAAATATTCTCTTTGGAATGAGAAGCTATAAATCACTTGGTTTAGATGGTTTTATAATTAAATTCTTTAAACCCACTTGGGAACACTTTGAAAATATTGGAAAAGAGAAAATTGATGCAGTTCAAAGCTTTTTTACAATGGAAAAAATGCTTAAGCAAATCAATCATGCATGCATAGAAGTTATCCCTAAATCTTCTCACTCTTTGACTATTAGAGATTATAGACCAATTTCTTATTGTAATATTATTTATAAATTGATATCAAAACTTCTAGCTTCAAGGTTATAATTGGTTTAAGTGACATCATATATCATGTCCAAGATATTGATTTTTGATAATTTTCTTCTTGCACAAAACAAAAACATAATAAGAAGATATTCTAAAAAAAAAGAATTTTTCCAAGATGCTTCTTTAAGATCAATCTTCAAAAAGACTTTGATGCTGTGAACTGAAGGTTATTAATGGAATTTATATGAGCTCTCAAATTCCTATCCAGATTCATAGAAATTGAAATTATTCATGAATGCATATCAACTCTAGCATTTCAATACTATAAAAGGGCAATTAAATGGGTTTTTAAGGTGAAAAGGGATTTGAGATACGAAGACCAACTCTCACCATATTTATTTGCTATATGTGTAAACTATTTTTTAAGATTCTTGCATAAAGCAACTCTAATGAAAATGATTTCTTATTATCCTGGATATTCTTCTTAGAAAATATCTCACTTAATGTACGTGAATGATCAATTTATTTTTTCTTGAGAAAATATTTTTTTAATCAATATCATTCTGGATAGCATTTAAGAATATTCAAAAATATAGGGTCTCTTTGTTAACTCCTTCAAATTGAATATTTTCTTTGGAGGAGTACATAATGAAATAAAAAATAATATTATAGTAATTTCTGGTTTCTCTAAAGGCATATTACCATTCACATTCCTAGGAGTTCCACTATGCTCAAGCAGGCTTATATCCTCACAACTCTACCCCTTATTGTTGAAAATCACTTCAGCAATATTTCAATGGGCAAGAAAACTTGTATCAATGGATGGTAGATTATAACTGCTTCAGATAGTAATACAAGATATTGAGGGCAATTGATTCTCTCTTTTTATTACCAATAACTATAATCAATATTATTGAGAATAAATGTAGCATATTTTTATAGGGAGGTCCTCTAACAAAAATATACCACCCAAAGATAGCTTGGAATAAAGTCTACATGCCTATTTCATATAGAAGACTTAGATTGCTAAATCTCACCATATGAAATAAGACATTTATTAAAACATCATGGCAAATAAGTAAGAAATGAGACAAATTATGGATAAGGTGGATTCACCATTCTTACATAATTATGTAAAGCACATGGAAATTTAAGAAAACTAAGAAGACACTCCTTTTTAGAAATCCCTAATCTTGATTAAGGGCATCTTAATAGAACACATTTAAGTCAAAAAAAGATTGAGCATTCAGCATACTCCCCAAGAATTATCATAAGAAAAATAGTAATTATAACAATAGTATATTACATTTGACATGAAAGAAATAGAATTTGACATAAAGGGAAAGCTCAAGATGCCAACACAATTTTGAGAAGAATAAAAATAGAAATTTATATTGTATTTGGGAAATATTATAATAGTTTGAAACTAAATTAAAGATGTATAGATTTTCATTGTGCGATTTTATTATTTATCAAAAAAATCAAACAATCATGTATCATCGATTCCACCATGGAAGCTAAATATGTGACAACCTTGGAAGGAATCAAGGAGGTTATATGGCTCATACTTTTTTTTAGATCTACATATAATTCCTTCTTTATAATAGCCTATTACATAATATTGCGATAATACTAGGATAGTTATTAACTCAAAGAAACCTAGAACTCACAAGAAGACAAAATATATTGAGCATAGATATCATCTAATAAGAGATATTTCAAAAAGAGAATATGTGATGGTTATAAAAGTGACATCAACCGACAACTTAGTGGAACCTTTTATAAAGAGACTTCTAGCTAAAACATTTGAAATACAAATTGAAGAAATGGAAATCAAACATGTAACATCATGGCTTTAAGTCTAAATGAAAGATTGTTATAACTATTTTAAACTAAACATTATTCTTGGTTATTTTATCTTTTGATTGGTTTTTATTATTTTCTTGTTTTAATAAATGATGAGATGAGTTTGTGGAAATGCACGTGTCCTTTATTTTGTATTATTGCTTATTTGGTGTGTAGGCTTTAACTTATACATGGAAGATTAAATTATCAGTTATTATAGAAAGTAAGTTTATTATTTATAATCTAGATAAAATTAGACAATCTATCAGTAATATTATAGTACAAAATTTTAAGTATATCTTGAGTACGAAGAATGGTAAATTTCTAACTTATAATGTCAGTATAATTGTGTGTATTGAACGAGACCACAATAGTATGATTATTTTGTACTGACATATAAAATGAAATATAGTATTATAATTATAAATACCATTATTTTTAATCTTGAAGTAATTAATACATACGTGCACTTGTTAATAGTAATTTTAATTCATTAAGAGTTAGATCTTGAAATAGATTTATAAACTTTATGAATTAGATAAATTTATCGAGTATATAGTAAAAATAAGTTACTGATAGAATTCATGTCTTGTTAGAAGGATTGATGATACATCCTTGAAAAAAATAAAAAGTTTTGATATTACTAAACCTTGTAGGTGGATTTTGATCTGACATTTCAAATAAGTTAAGTGAAAAGTCTGAAGAAAATAATTTTAGATTGATTGAATTATATTATCAATAATTTAATTCAGTTGATAAGTATATATAATCTTCATATGAAGAGTTAATATGTGTTAAATAAAAAAATACACAAATTATTTTGAATAAGTGAGAAAATATAATAATAATTCTATATTTATGTGAACTATAGTTAATAAAAATTATGATATGAAATAATTTATATTCAAAGACCGAGATCTTATTCAAGCTAGGGTCCCTTCCATAGCCTATCCAATACCATGAAAATGTATTACAAATTTCATTTATTTGGAATGTATGTGTATGTATATAATTAGAGTGCATTAATTTAAGCAAACTTGAATTAATTGATTTTTTAAATTGGATTAATTAATTTATATTAAATTAATTTGATTATATATATATACATATAAAGTAGATCTTTAATTACATTTTATTTATATTTGTCAAAATAATTAAATTATTTCTTTAGGAAAGAGAAATAATTAATTAAAAATATCTTTAAAAGATAAAATATAACCTCTTTTAAGTTATTATCAAACAAAATTAATCAAAAAAAAAAAACTGATGATAGATATGATAACCACCTTATGTGTTACTTGAATATTTATTGAACTATATCACTTATGACTAGAGACTATGAAGTAGTTAAGATGAGTATTACTAGTATATCGAGTTTGTTTGGTATCAAAGTTTTGTTTGGTATCAAGGTTTTGTTTGAAGAAAAATACAAGATTTTGGTTAATTTCTAATATCTCAGATACTTGGATAAACTTAGGGAGAATTATGTCTTGGGATCTTGGGAACCCAAATAATTAACCTTAAGGCCTCATAAGATCTATATTTGACCTCAAAAGTATGAAACAAACAAAAATTAATGTTAAGGATATAATATTTTTGTAATACCTCATTTACCCCTGATGATGTGGAAAATAATAAATGTTAATTATTATATTCTCGTTTTCTCGTTTGTGATGTTTAGGTTAATTATTTTTGTAATACCTCATAAAACACAGCAAAAAATCCTTTTTAATTAATGAATTCGGTAGGTTAATTATTTGTAATACCTCATAAGACCTATATTCTTATATTCTCTGGATTAATTGATGTCATCCGGCACCGGTAATGGTAACGGCGGCAGCAGTTGCAGAAGACGGTGGACACATGAACGGAGTTCATCCAGGCACCGGCTGTATCCAGCGAACGACGTCTGGCCCGAACCTATCGTAGAGGCAGTAGTAGAACTCGTCGCCATTGATGCTTCTAGGTCAGGCGGCCGCCTCGCCGCCGCTTTCACACTCGCAAACGTATTCCAGGTACGCACGCTCTCCACATCACATCTCCATCACATGTATAATATACATATAATATACATATAATAATTTAAAATTCATTAAGGGCATTTTTGTCCTGGAAATGTTTATATCCTTAAAGTCAAATATAAGTGTTATGAGGCCTTAAGGTTAATTATTTGGGTTCCCAAGACCCCAAGACATAATTCACCCATAAACTTATTATTCATTTGACCATGAGATAATATGGGTCATGTAGTGATACTAATAAACTTCGGGTCACTAGATAAAGTGAGAGATAAAAGATATATTTCAAGGATTATTCCTATTTTAGGGTTGGTTTAGATTCGAAAAGTTGTTTGCATGATATTGCAACCACTAACTCCGAGCAATATATGACCCAAATATATATTCTATGACTAAACTGACATAGTTCACACTTATTATCCTAAAGTCACTTAATGATTAAAGGACAATCAGTATGACTAGAGAGAGAGAGAGTCATAAATCTTATATTGTTTTTACTTCATTCAAGAAAATTTAGGGGCAATCAATGTAGATTAATTTTGTTCCAAGACAACTAGGATTCTCGAATGAATCATGTGTTGATATCACAACTATCACTTATATTCCAATCGATCCTGGCATCAGACAGATCAAGGATAAGCTAATAAATTAGAAGTAAACATTAACTCTTTTATTCCAGTTACTTCTGGAAATCAAACAAAAGAAGGAAAAGTTTGTATTAGAAATAAAAGTTATACTTTGAATTTAATTGCTCTGAGGAAATTGTCAGATCAAGGGCGGGCTTATGACTCAGAAGGAAAAGTTTGTATTAGAAATAAAAGTTATACTTTGAATTTAATTGCTCTGAGGAAATTGTCAGATCAAGGGTGGGCTTATGACTCGGAAGGAAAAAAAGTCTCAGAAAATTAACAGAGAAGATTTAATTTCCGAAAAAATTAAATGTTCAAAGAAAATTAAATTTTTAAGAAATTCTTTCTTGTATGAAAAATGAGAATTGATTTCTTGTTCTACAAGAGAGAACTCTGTGTGTCTTTTAAAAATAACTAAGAACCTATCTTGATATGTCCATATATGGTATAGGAGGAGATTGTTGAGTATATCTAAGTTTGGGATAGATTATTTTTATTATTTAAGTTTGGGTTTTATATATATATATATATATATATTATTTAATTAATATATGGAGTGCTCAATTTAATGTTTAGTGTTTATAATATTTTTAATAAATAAAATAAAACAAAAAAAAAAATGAGTGCGATGGATACCACACTTGGAAAAATGAGTTATCCTATTTTTAATAATGTTTTTTTAGTGAGTATGATGGATGTGATTGTGCTAATGGTGGGAGTGAAATAGGCCCTATGTGTGATAATGTGATTGGATATTGCTCTAATCTTCTTCTACACATAACACACTTTGTTCAGCACTCAAGATTATACTAAAAACATGAATTAATACTCAAGTGCTTAGATTCTAGTTTATTTGTTAAGTGTAGGCTTCCATTTATTATAACATGGACTATAAATTGGATGTGCTATTATTTGTGTGTGTGCGTGTGTATTATCATTTTGGTAAGAATATATAATAATTATTTGAATTTAAAAATTGCATTTTATATTATATAAATTAAGAATACATACATACATACATACATATATACATACACACAGATACATATGTGTGTGTGTGTGTGTTTGTGTTTTCATGATAAATATTATGTATACAATCGACTAATGTTATATATATGCATTTGAGTATATATACAACATATATACAACATTTATACCCTTATGTCTAAGGATAAATGATTTGAAATTACAATTTTTCTTTCACATAGTACAAATTGGAGATTTATAAAAAGGGATAGATATCTCTTGGACTACATGCCCCTTCCCTCTCAGAAAGGGAAGGAAGCTTCAGCTTCCTAATGGATAGAATAGAATCTCATCGAGCTACGACCACCACATATGAGGAGTAGGAGATATCCACGAAGAAGAGGGATCCCTTAGGGGCAATCAATAAATTAGACGTGGGAATCAACAACGTGATAATTTGATTAGCAGAGAGACTAAAAGGACACATTGGAGTCACAAGTTCAATCTCCATGGATATCAGATAGACAACCCTTGGTGTCATTTTTCATTCACTCTATCATGTTATTGGAAATGAGGCCTTGCATGCTCTGACCCTGGAGACACAGAACCCCATGCATGGGGCTCTTGTTGCACAATTAAGACATTTTTGGTGCTTGCCTTTTCTTGCAAACAATAAAGGGGCAAAGTTGTGATGCCAATCTTGCTCATGCCAATAGGCATCTCTTACTAGTCAATAGTCTATCATCAATTTATGGTATTTTGCTTGTCCCATCTATGCATCTTTTCTTTCTTCTTAAATGTGTCTTTAGGGGCCAACAATATGATAATCCAATTGGCCAATAAAAAACACTACCTAACATTGAAGGACATGAGTTGAAACCCTAGGAATAACATGATCAACTCATACTGCTAGGATGGGGGCCGTGCCACCTTCAGCCTTGAGGCCAATGCCTATATATGAGAGACTGAGGGATAACATGCCTACTTTTAGCTCATAGTTTTACTCTTGCTATTGTTTTATCTTTGCAAGAGTAAAGCTTTGCCTATTCAATTGTCTTAACAACGAAGAGAAGTTTGGGATTGAAATGTGGCATAGTCTCTTCCATTCTCTTTCCTATTAAAAGGAATATTAAGCCTTATAGCTTTGCATACTTCAATGGAAAGGGGCTAAGTAACCCTAGACATGGATCGCCGAAAGGGACTATATGTCTTAAACTTGCCGATTCTCCTTCCTTTCTTGCTTCCTTTACCTATAGTAATCAAAATCAATGCCAATGGTACCATTTCTCCTCTCGTCGCAAACCTAAACCTTCGCTCTTTTTAGCATGGAGGACCTAACTATAGATTCCATGGCTTTTACAAGGCACCTTTTATTAACAACAAAAAGGAAAGTTACAAATCTACCCTCCACTATAAAATAGCACTTTGAGAGCTAGGTGAGCTTTGTTGCTAATAAAGTAATCAAGAGATAGCATGACCACACGTGCTTAATTGACTTAGCTTTTTCCGCCACCCATCTTGAAATCAATGGAAAACACAAACTTATTGATTTAAGAATCAAACTATTAGATAACCCAAAACTATTAGGTCTCACCTTCATTAGGGCTAAAGATTAAGACAATAATGAGAAAAACTCAAGAACCCCAACGCTCTTGAGGCCATTTTCTCAAGACTCTCTGATACATAAGATAAATAATCAAATTAAGGTTGCCTTGATTGATGTAGGCAAGATGAAAAGACCAAAAACCCTAGGCAAACCTTATAAACCTACTCTATCTTAAGGCAGTGCCATTTAGATTTAATCCATTCCATGAAATGTATTGTCTTTTACAAAACCCATTTCTTTTCTCATAGAAAGAGCTTGTGACACTTGGACACTTAGGGGTTGTGCTTCACTGAGAACTATTGGCACTAGGTATAACTTAGTCATTTAGTGTGTTAGCAAACATATGTATTTAAGGTCGAGGCAGCCTAGTTTTAGGACACCATTTACCCCTCAAACATTGACCTAGCTAAGAATTATGGTACCCATTTAAGCTACCAACAGTGAGCCATGAGGCCAATAGGAAATTGTGGTCCCTTTCTTAGTGGATTTCCAACAAATTTAAGAATCAAAGAGTGATTCTAAAAAGAGATAAAATAGAGGCTTCCCTTCTAAAAAGAGTTTATATCTTGAATGATTTCTCAAGACAGAGAGTACTAAGTTGAAAATTACAATCTTGCCCTAGGGCTCTGCACACATAGATCAGAGCTAGCTTTTAGAGCAAACCAATCAAGTGGGCTTTATTAGATGAAAGACTCTCATTGCCAAATTGATCTCTCTGACAATTCCTCACTACCAACGATCTTGCCCTACCACCTCTTAGTAAGTAGCTACCTGCCTTTAAGAAGAAAGTAAAACACTCTCCAACCATAGGCATAATTGGCCTTAAACCTTCTTATCTATCAAGCCAATGGATCCTAGATAAGGTGAAACACATGATTTAGTTCATATGACAACTCTTACTAAGGATAATGTACTACCCATAGCACTAGACTCACCAAGGGGTGGATTTCTAGCCGGAGGGGGTAACTACGACCACATGAGATCAACCATGGTGCACCAATGCTAGCCCATGGAGTGATTGTGGTGTTGAATTGACGATGAAGAATAGAGGGAGTAGGAAAAAGTCATCAATATGCATCAAAACACAGCCTCTCAATTAGAGAGCAGTGGGGATCCTCTTGCTCTTAACTTGGACTCCAAACCAAAGAATTTCAAGCTCACCAGCACCAAATCAGCAGTCTTCCTCTTCGCATGATCAACCAGCATTTCATCATACACAATGGTCTTTGATTCTGAAAGAAGTTTTCGTTCTTGCAAATTAGCGAACACCTTTCGTGCTTCTTCAATGGTCCCGTGCTTGCACATGCCGGAGATAATAGCAGAACAGATAACTTCGTTTGGAAGACAACCTTCGTGGATCAGCTCGTTCAGAACTTCAATTACTTTCTGGGAATCATCTGATTCACAGGCACGAAGAATTGTCAGCGTGTACTTGAACTCGAGAGGAGCACTTGTGATGTTAGCCAAGCATTCACGGACGAGCATCATGGCAGCATCGATTTCTCCTATCACGCAGAGCCCTTTTGCGAGATGAGAGTAGGCAGGAACAGAAGGAAGAGAAGACATTTGAATTATCTTGTTGTGGCAAGAACAAGCTTCTTGGATATTCCCCTCCTCGACAAAACAGATCATGCCTATGCTGTAGGAAGTTGGGTCTAGTTCCAAGTCCATCGTCTTCATCTCGTGAAACAGAGATGATGCCCTGTCAACTTCTCCGATGCGGAGGAGAGAATCCATGAGAATATTATACATGGAATTACTAAAATACCCTCTTGATTTTAAGGAGTTGAAAGCTTCCACGGCCATCAGGGTCCTCTCCTTCTTCTCCACCATGAAGGAGAAGAACTTGGAGAGATCGTTCTTAACGGAAAACTTCAGCTTCTCCATCTGCAAAAGAAGTTTGTAGAAGTCGTCAAATCTATTCATTTCTACGTAAGCAACTAACAATGGATTCAACGTGTTGATATCTGGCTCGAGACCCTCTTGGGCTGCAGCTTGAAAATACTTGTAAGCTTTATCGACTGATCTTTTATCACAGAGGCCTGCAATAAGAGAATTATAAATTTCGATACCAATCCTGTACCCAGATTTAACCATATCCTCGGACAAACCACAAGCAAATCCAACACTTCCATTATCCACAAACCCATTAATTAGGACTCCATAAATTGCTCTGTCAATCAAAAAGCCCTTCTGCTTCATCTCCTCGAACAATTCATAGCCCTTCTCCACCCTTCCTCCCTTGCAGAGCCCACCAACCAGAGTTGCATAAGCCATAACGTCAACTTCCACTTTGTCACTCTTCATCTCTTCCCACACTCGCAAGCACCCATCTAAATTCCCTTCTGCAACTAGCAATTTAACCATTGATGTGTATGCAAAGACGTCTGGGGTGCACAACTTCGCTCTCATTCTCTTCAAAAGATCCGCCATTAAAACAACTCTCCCTGCCTTACACGATCCTTTTATCAGAATCATGAAAGTCACGCGCTCTTCGATCAACCCATTCGCCTTGAAATCCTCGTACACTGATAGTGCTAGATTCAAATGGCCGGTTTTAACCAGGCCATCCATGATCCTGTTATAGAGAAAAACCCGTGGCACAATCTCGTACTGTTTCATCTTCTGGTACACGTAAAATATTCTAAGCCCCCTATTCGCATCACAATGCATTCTGATTAAGATCTCGAATTGCTTCTCGCTTGGCGTCTTCCCTTGCGAACACATCAAATCCACCACCTGGTCTGCCGACCGATACAGCCCGTTTCGATTTAAGCAGTACGCGAGTGCGTTGTACGACCCGTAATTGTGTTGGAACCCTTTTTGCTTTCCTGCCCAGTGGAAGAACTTGGACGCCAAGCGAGGGTCGATGCCAACTTTCAAAACCTCTGCAACCACGTCCGGGGTCACGCGCCGGAGCTTACGAAGTTCCACCGCCGCATCTGGGCCCCACCGATCCCCATTTTTTCGGAAGGCATCGATCACAAATCGCGCAATGGGCGACAGCCTCCGCGAAACAGCAAGTGAGAGATGAGGGCTCGGAGAGCCTGCGGAATTGGAACTCGAAGCTTGGGCGTCTGGATCCCACTTCTCGATGTCGAACGCGCGTGGGGCCGGTTCTTGGGTTTTAGGCTTCCAAGTTTCTGATAATCTTTTGAGAGTTAGGATTTGGCGATTGCTGAAGAATCCGCCGCGGACAGTCGGGCGGTTTTGTGTTGGTCTGCGATGGCCGTAGAAGAAATATGGTTTTGAGGGAGAAGATCCCGATGGCATGACTGGGATCTGTCATCTGCGAGTTATGATGGACATGGAAATGGATAAATGGAGTTTTGGCAATGGGTTTTCCCTCGTAATTAGAATCGGAAACAAGTAACTCCCTCCCCACTTCTTGTTGTTGCTAGTCGCCCGATTCCATCGTTTCTCTTCATCTCTTCTTCAATTATCTATTTGTTGTTATATCTGTATGAGTTCTTAAAATTATCTATGAATATTTGACATGTTTGTATTGTTTGATTTGATATATTTTTTTTGTTATAATTTCGTGCATACGTATTTTTTGTAATCACATCCATAATTAGTTCCGATTGTAAATCCCCCGGACTTGTAACAATTGCATATGGTTTTATATTTATTTCATAGTTATTGCCAAATGTCTAAAGAAATAATAATTGTGTGTGTGTGTGTGTCTATGTATGTGCGTATGTGTGTGTTTACTCATGTGTGTGTGTGTGTGTGTCTATGTATGTGTGTGTTTACTTGTATGTGTGTGTGTGTGTGTCTATGTATGTGCGTATGTGTGTGTTTACTCATGTGTGTGTGTGTGTGTGTGTGTTTACATTTATGTATCGAGCATGTTTACATATATATGTATCTAATGTTTACTTCACTTAGATATATGTGTGTGTGTGTGTGTGTGTGTGTGTGAAGAAAAGATATAAGAGTTCTGAAGAATAACTTCGTGTATTGCATATATATATATATATATATGACTTAAGTCTTCTATTTTATATGTTCATAATCTTTAACATGAAAGATACATTTGAATATGATGAGACAAATAAGTCTATGAGGGCCAAGGAGTCATAAGTTTTAAATTTATTTAAAGGGATATTACTAAAAAATAAGATGCCTATTCATCTATCATGTTTATATCATCTTTATAATTTTTTTTTTTTGTGTAAATTATGTTTTCATACCCTAATCATAAAATTTTATTTAAAGAAACTTAAATTTTCAAAAATATAAAAAAAATGTATCAAATATAAAGAATTATTGTTTATCATTGTTCATGTACACATTATCATTAAAAAAATAATTTTTTTTTTTTGGTATATACATTGTGGTAATATCGAATTTCTTCTTTTTTTAATTTATGGGTATAGACATGGGCGCACGCACACACACACACACACACACACGTGTGTGTGTGTGTGTGTGTTTTTTTTTTTTTTTTTGTTTATTTATTGATTTGTTGAGATAACATTGACTATGAAGATAACATCAAAACATTAACTATGAACGTAACATCAAAAAATTTTGTATGAATTATCTTCAACAATTAAATGAGTAAAATATATATGCATTAGGATATAATTGGATGATGAGATAATTGTCAAAAAAAAAATTATGATAAATGATATATTTACAACTTATTTTGCATGCATGTTGGTAAGTAGAATGGTTTTCACCAATACTTAATGTTGTTAGTTTTTACCAGCACTTATTTTGCATGCATGTTGATCATTGAAAATCTAAAACTCTAAAACCTCAGTGCCTTTAATTATGTTGATACCCTTTCTCTAATGTGTTATATTAATTTGTATAGTGTCTTTCAGATATCGAGGTTATATATATGACATTCAGAGGGCTTCATGACACTGATCCATTGGATCCATCTGTGATATGTCTTACTATTGCAAGACAGACATAGGTCCCACTTTGTTGAAACTGAGCAGGTTTGTATTTTATTATTCATGAATAAACATTTCAGTTTTACTCTCTAATCTTTATATATTCAATTATAAACATTTTTATTTTGTTAATTGTAGTTATAGGAAGTTCTCCGCCCTCGACAACAGATGAGAGATTTCCTCAGCCTGTGGAGGATGGATCCATGCATTCGTCCATACGTGATCCACACAGGAATCTACGATATATACTGCTTAGGCCACATCATCATAGATTGGCTGCTTATTACTTGTCTCGTCAAGAGATAACGGTCAAAGACACCCACATTCAATATCTCAATCAGAGAGATGATGATCACATTATATGATGTTGCTATCATCTTTGGCCTTCATATCGATGGACCCACCGTCACAGGGACGTGTGCTAAATGCAATGATAAAAATTTTTGATATATTCACCGATATATCCATAAATTCTAAGTATCGATATGTCCATTAAAACTGATATATCTATCCTTGATTGGTACTTATATGCAAATACACACAGATATATCCATAAAATCCAAGTACCGATATATCTGTAGAAACTGATATTTTAATACTTGGCTAAATGTAGCAAAGTAATGCAGTGAGTTGCTCGGAGTTACCCCAGTTGTTGATGCTCTAAGAGGATCTGCTATCTCCATTTGGTGGTTATGTCAGCAGTTATCGACCCTAGGACCTGATGCTGATGAGGTCAATTTGTAACGAAGTGCACGTAGATTCACATTAGTTCTAATGAGATCCTTCTTGTTGGTGGAAAAGAAGGGAGTCCATGTTCACTTGTGCTTTCTCCACTACTCCAGGATTTAACACAAACTCCAACTTTTAGTTGGAGTGGTGCAATATTTGCACATACATATTGATAGTTATGTCGTGCTAGCTTTCACCATAGATGTAGTATTAGTGGTTGTATTACACTGATACAGATATGTAAATTTATTTTTTTTTTGTAATTTCATGCACTTTCAACTACGTAATAAGATTACTTAATTTATATTTATTTTATATTCAGATAGGATCTTGAAAGAGGCTTCACGTGGGCCGACCTAATTTTGAGCAATTAGCACCATATCCAGCGCCACCATTGCCGCATACTCTACATGATGACGATGTCAATGACATTATAGCTAAGGGTCTAGATTATGGATTATCAGTAGAGCATGGTGTTCAGCCCAAGCAATAGCCAGAGGTATAGCCAGGGCTAGCTCTTTCGTTGGGGGGTAGGTGGAAAGTACATTTGACCATCGTGCGTCTTCTTTTATCGAGATAAGCTAGACGCACAAACTTTTGATTAGGTAATTATATATAAAAGTATATGGTTCCTATAGTAATTTCAATAATATTGACATCAATAGTTAATGTCTAGGTCTTATGGCAGTCGTATTTCGAACAGTTGGTTGACCAACTTTTTGATAATTGCTTAGTTGATCAGGATATATGGCACACCAAGTCACCCCTCATATGTTTCGAGAATGTTGAATGGCATCATCCAGAGCGCATCTTACGTCAATTTTGGTTATATTAGAAGATGCCTCTAGCTTGCTCTCACGAGAATCAGCTACATAGAGTCGATGCACGTGGGCCACACCAGCATGATTGTGTTACGTATCATACTCTATCCATGGCACTATGGTATACACGATCAGCGAGGATCCCTACTTCACCCTGTATAATAAGTATGATGGACTTTCATGATCCATACATGCAATGGTATCGTCGTATTACATGATGTTTTATGACACCACAGATGCATAGGGTTGATATAAGGTTTCATACTGCAACTAGCAGTATGAATATTTTGGTAAGTTAGTCTCATTTGTTTCTAAAATAGTTTACCTGATTTTAATCAATATAGTATGTAATTATAATTATTTCTTTGGTTCACACAGATCGTCACCATGGTTGACATAGCTGATTGCTTTCGTTTTCCTACTGCTGGTGCTTTGTGTGACGTCCACAATATTGCCCAATTGATGTTACACCAAATCAAAGAAGACCATCACATCGTGGGGTATGCTCAGGAGGCATCCACATCACATGGACCATCGAATAGACCTGCGGTGTCATCTACTCCTTCACGTATGCAGCCCATTCGAGGTATAGGGAGAGGGAAAGGCAGAGGAAAAGTTGAGGGCCGAGGTTGTGATGGGGATGGTGGGGCAGGTCATGGCGTAGACAATGACAGTGGTATACATACACTTGATCTGAGTTTGCCTACTTTGGAACCCTCTCATACGAGATGTTTATATTCCCATACACTTGCATATCACCTTCCATACTCACACACATTGACATAGCACAACTTCTACCCCCACACACTTACACATCACCTTCCATACCTCAACACACTTACATGATTGTACCTTATCCGGTGTCGCCAAAGCCAGCATTCATACCAGTAGATATCACATTGTCATCACACCATATATCAAGTGCCGCCGTCCTCATTGTCGGTATTACGCACTATTTTGGCGAATAATTTCTTAAGCAAATTGATTTTTTTCTTTTTTATTTTAAAAAAAAACTATTTTCATAAAAAACTCTAAAAAATGAAACCAAATTAATTAAATAAAATGAGAGGTCATTAGATATATTTAAACACTTTCTTCATTTTCTAACTCCATAAATAATAATTATATTACAACCAATTTCTTACAATGTTTAAGCATATTCAAGCATAAAGATCATCTATTCGCTTTTTTTTTTCAAATATGATTGTTTCCTTAAAAAATGTAACCTAACCACAAACAAATATCAAAAATCAGAATATGTAACAATAAATTCCACCAGAAACTTAAACAAAAACGAATCATCTCCTAACAATGTGCATTTTTGATACCATTGCATAGAAACAAATGAAAAAAAAATTATAAAAAATGTTACCTTAGTTGGGATGAACAAGAAGGATGAGAAGGAGAAGGAGGCAACCACCGAATAGGAGCAAATCAGAGCTCAGAGTAGGATAGACTGATAGTAGTAGATGAGAAGAGAATGAATTAATTAAAATGCAATCAAATTTAATTCAGTCATTTGCCATCATTCTGGACAAAGACATTTGAATTTCAGACAAATGTCACCGATGCGAACGCCAGTATATGAATTAATTTAAAATAATGTCACCGTATGGATCACGGCATTTGAATTAATTAAAATGTTGTCATTGTGGGGGATGACATTTGATTTAATTCAAATGTTACCGTCCTCATTGCTGGCATTACACACTACTTTGGTAAATAATTTATTAATCGAACTTATTTTATTTTATTTTATTTTAAAACAAACTATTTCTGTACAAAACTCCTTTTTTAATCCATCTTTATCTAAAAAATAAAAAAAAAACATAAAACACAATGTTTATTATTTCAAAAAACAATATACATTATGTTTTTGAAAATATTGTGTGTGTGTGTGTGTGTGTGTTGATGAATAGTATATATATATATATATATATATATACATCTAAAAACAAAAATATCAAATATCACATATATATTGATGAGCCGATTTATGAATATATTTTGATATATCAAGATGTATTCATAAATATTTTGACTATCAATAAGTATTATTATAATAAAAATAAAATTAAAATATAATAATTATTTTAAAATGATAATAAAAAAATTCAATATATATATTATATTAATTTTGTAAAATTATTTACTTATTATAAATATATTAAAATATTTAATTGAATATAAATATTTATATTACTTAGATCTCTTGAATATAAAGTTAACATTATATTTAATAATATTTTTAATAATAAACAATATTAAATATATATTAAAATTACTATTAAATTTATTGAAATTAAAATTTTAATTGCATTTCAATATATAATTACTATTAAACTTAATTTCATATATTTATTGGAGATGTATATAATTATTAATTTAAATGTATAATGATATATTATTTCAATTTTAATTAAATCTATTTAATGTGAAAATGAAGGTACATTTAATTACATTTTAATATATAACTAACAATAAATTTAATTTCATTTATTTAATATTAAAATAATTATATATATTACTATTTAAATTTATTGAAAATAAAAGTATATTATAATACATAAATAAAATTGAATTAATTTAATTCAAATATAAATTATCATAATATCAAAATATTGTAACATATATTTTTATATACATCACAATTATATTTGAATAAATCATAAATAAATCTCATTATATTCACATGTATCATTGAATTATTTATATATTCCATTTATTAAAATTATATTTTACAAATACACAAAAATACCATGAATTTTAAATAATAATTATGTATTTATCAATCAGCAAATAATTATGTACTCTATGTTGTGTCAAAAACCATGAATATAAAATATATTAAAATATTTTCATCGCAGACTGCATCTATACAAACACACACAAAAACATGTGTGTGTGTGTGTGTGTGTGTGTGTGTGGGCAATATAACATTTAAAAAAAATATCATGCATATAAATAAAAATTTGAAAAACAATACATAAGTTAGGTAACACTAAACTCAAAAATTGTGAATTTGATGATTACATTTTATTTTGTTTGTTTTTCAAAAGATGAACACATGACCTATAGATTGCAGGAGATTCATCTGCAAGTGAGAGGAGCTCTTCCTAGTAAGTTTCTAGCTGCTGCCTAGCAGGTTAAGTTTCTTTCTGTTCAATCACTCTGCCAGCACTGTTCTGTGAACAATCCTCTGTTTTCTGTTTCAAGATGCTGCTGCTGCTGCCAATGCTGCTGCTGCCAATGCTGCTGCCAATGCTGCTGCTGCCAATGCTGCTGCTGCTGCTGCTGCTGCTGCTGCCAATGCTGCTGCTGCTGCTGCCAATGCTGCTGCTGCTGCTAGTGGTGGTGGTAGGCAAAGAAGAGACTGATTCATATAATCTCTGAAACTTCTCCCTTTTTTCTTGAGTTTCTAGTAATTTCTCCTTTGCCATGTTCGGCAGCCATGCAAGAGCACTTGCAAATAAAAAAGAAGAGATTCATAGTCCAGAGGAACAGAAACAGCTTTTATATCAAAACTGTTGCACATCCAAGATCAAACATAAACATCATCGCATTCTAATCACATCCCCAATACAATTGACATTGATCATATGAATTTTAATTTTACAATTAATAAAATCCGCATGTATCTCATCTCCCAGCTTCTAATTTTCCAATCAGAAGATAAATTTTTTTCTTATATGGAATGTTATCTCAATAATGGAGTGCTACTTGTATATAAAGTAGTACTCTGTGCATATTCTTTTTTTCTATCTTTATATATATACGTACATATATATATATATACATGTGTGTGTGTGTGTCAAATCTTGATCAGATGATAATTAATATAATATATATATACATGTATATATATATGTACATATATGTATGTGTATATATATTTATTTATTTATTTATACAAACACACACACACACACACATATACATATATATATATATATAATCTTGGTGTAATGACAATTACTTTCATCTATGGACAAATATGCACCAAGCTGAGACTCATCAAATGCAAACTCTTTAATTTTTGAGAATACGACTATTAAGATATTATACTTTTCTAAACTCATCACTGCGTGATAGCCTTGTACATTAGATATTACATACACACGCGTATACGCGCGCGCGCGCACACATATTTAGTTATATACTTCATTTTTTGAAAATTTTCATATTAATAAAAAAATAATAATACTTTTATTTAACACATTGCCACCATGAGCTATTATCACCAATACTCTGATCATCATTCTATCATTCTTAACTAGAGTGATTTTGTGTTTTTAGGTGACATCTTCATTTTGGGTTAACTATTATTTTTTGGGATTAGTCTGATTTGGTGAATTTTTTGGGATTAGTATGATAAGGTCCCTTGAAGTAAATTCGACATTTGGGTAGGGATCAGGGTGCTTAGCAGGGCACCACATGCTTCACATATAGGCATGAGGGCCAACATGATAAAACCCTACGAGCCATACCCCAACACGGATTGTGCACAATCCAGAGGTGTTCAATAGGCTAGGTTACTCATTTTGGCTCATGGGTTAACCCAGATGTTGTGGGCTAGACCGACCGGCTCAAGGGAGCAGGTGATCTTGTGCATGAAAGAGTGGCCCACCAAATATCTTATCCATACTACCAGGACAGAAGCCTTGCCCATTCTGACCCTAGGGTTCCAAAGGGACATATATGAAGGATCAAGAGATAATAAGGGACGAGTTAGGAAAAGAGGAGAGAGAAAAAATTACTACTCAATAAACTTATTGTAATAGATTTTATTTGTAACTTATTATTTCCATCGCTTATAGTTTTTCATAAGCAGGTGGCGTACGAGTCAAGAGTAAAGAATGTTTTATTTAATATCGACCGAGAAGAGGAGCTATATATTGACTAGTTTAGAGGTGACTAATGAGCTGGACCACAACATGGCCTGAGGCAAATTGGGTCGTGTCGGCCCAACAGGGCTGGCCTTTGTGATTGATCTGCTAGAGCATGCAGAATGGCACGGCCAGAACTGTCGGGCGACCATACAAAATTTGGCCACAAGCTTTGGCTAGCCATTTGCTAGAGTCGCGCATTTTCAACTTGGGTCATGGAGGGTCCGATGCAAACCCGAACCAACATAGCACGGACCAATTTGACCAACGGGCCTCGAACCATGCCATCCTGCTTATATTTATAGGCATGATGGACCAACACGACCTGACTTGCAACCCAGCCTGATGACCCCAGCATGAACCTTAAAAAACTAGCATGTGCTAGCATAACATGACCCATTTGTCACCTCAATAAAGTCATGAAAAAAGCAAAAATAAACATTTTTCTTATCGTCAAATATTGGAAGTAGGCTCTTGGATCTGAATTTTTTTCAGAGGCAAGAGAAATATTTTTTGATTGTTTGCCTAAATCCCGATTAATAGTATTTATGTAATCACACATTTATATTATATTATATATATATATATATATAGAGAGAGAGAGAGAGAGCATAAATATACTTTTTTTCAAAAAAAATTTATAAATGATATATATAATGTTTTTTCAAAACAATATATATATATATTATGTATATACACTATTTTCAAATTGTATATATACAATTTTGGAAATGTGGAATATATTGTTTTTGAATACTATATATATATATATATATATATATTATATTTAAATATGTATAAATATAATATAAATATATATGTGTGTGTACATATATAATAATATATAAATATACAACATATAACATTCAAGAGTTGTATATAAATATCCAAATAAAAGTCTATAAAGATTAGATAAATTACTGTATATGTAATTTATTTTTTTATAATAATCTGTTTGTATAACCAAATATTTTTTTCTATTTTAATATTTTTATGTAAGTACAGGAAAGGAAATATTAAGAAGCCGGGGATGCAGCAGTAGCACAATAACGGAGATCCCACTGATCCGACCCGCTCCGATTAAATGAACCGAGAGAATTTTTAATATAAAATATTTTGTAATTTTATTTTCGAGTGACTATTTTTGGACCCGTGGAACTGTTTATCATCATCTCTCTCTCCTCTCTGCGCAATTTATCGCGACTGTTCTGTGTGCTACATACTGTAAGATATTTCTATTGATTTAATCTGTAACGCATAAGCATTTTCTGGTGGATGTAGCTAGTCATACTGAACAACTAGCGAACCACGTTATTTTTAGTGTTTGTTTCTCATTTTTTGACTCTGTCGTGGATGATTGCTAGATTGAGATATATATATATTACTTGTTTTCTGTGTTTCTGTTATTTCTGTATCTTTAATCTCACTACAGTAAAAGCGCAATTGCCCCACATAAATATATAAATATATGTAAATATATATATATATATATATTTATAAATATACAAATATATATAGCTAGATATATATATATATATGTGTGTGTGTGTGTGTGTGTGTGAAGAAATACATATACAAATATCTAGTAATTTGGGGTATTCAAACATAATTTGACTTGTTATGGATGTTGCTTTTACCTTGTTATTCCACGAATCATACCCGAGTTGTATCCGGCGAGCACGGAGTCTTTGAAACCAATATTAAACCCTTCTTGTGCTGAGGCTTCTTTTCCAGCTACCAGGCCATCCCGAAATCCAGCCTGGAGAAAATAAAAAACAAATTAAGGAAAGACAGAAACTAGAGAGCAGCGCGAAGGGGTTGTTCATCACCGCATGAAATCTCTTATATCTAGCAAACCAATCCCTGCCCAGATCAGACCCTTTATCTGACACCTCATTGGAACCACCCCAGAACAGTTCGTCCTCGGCAATCTGCACATTTGCTTCATCACTTCCTGAAAGAGAAACAGCATGGTCAAGAGTCAGCTTAGAGATGATGATCGTGGCTAGAACTAGATGGGATGATTTGCTCGTGGTCGGTCCTCGCGATCAAAATACTTGAATTTCATTGGCTGATATTTAAGCAAGAGGACTACCAAGTAATATCTTATTCTCCATGCCTTAAAAGCTCTGAAATAAAGATAGACGATCAATTTTGTGGTCTACAACTCAAAAAACTAAGTGGTATGAAGAAAAATTATTAATTTTTATGAAGAACACCCTGGGGTTGTGTATGATTTCCTTTTCACGTGTCCCAACTAAGAAAGAAAAAATTTAATCTTTTTCAACATACGCCTCTCTGCTACTAATATTTTATGAATTTTATGTCTCGTAGCACCCAATGTTCTTAATCATAAATGATGAATAATATAAAAATTAAAAAAATAAAAAAAATAAAGAATAAAAAAAATAATAACAATATTAATAGTAGTAGTATTAGTAGTAGTAGTAGTAATGAAATAATAATAATAATACGAAAATAAAGAATAATAATAAGAAAAAAAAACAAATAAAAATTAATAATAAAACAATAAAAATAAAAAAAAAGAATAAAAATAATATTAGTAAAACAAGAAAATAAAAATAAAAAAATAAAAAAATAAAAAAAAATAAAAAAAGAAAAAGAAAATGACTATGAATACACACACACACACACACACACATATATATATATATATATATATGAAAAAGAAGAACTAGTCAAAGAGGAATATAAAAAATAAAAATATAAATGAAGAATAACAAGACATAGATGAAGATAAAGATACAAATGGAGAATAACAAGATGAAGATACAGATGAACATTAACATGATAAAGAAGAAAAATAAAGATAAGTAAAAAAATAATAACAAATAAAAAAATAATAATAATAATAATAATAACAAAATGATGGAATTGAAGAATAATAAAAAAATAAAATAAATAAAAAATAATAGTATAAACCAACAGCCTCGGAGAAGTAATATAAAGCATTAATTAATAACTCAATTATTCTAATCATGAATGAAGGTTAGATAAATTCCTCTCATTTAAGGGGTAAGATTCTTTGTTTGAAGATACTCAGCCTTAAAATCTTTATGTGCTAGGACCACCCCAAACAAATCTACTATGTAATACCACAAATTCTAGAGGAAAAAAACCAAGCAACATATAGAAATCTAATTTTTAAAGACCATACGTAGAGTCCTGCCATGGTTAGAGATTTTTTAAAAAAAAACAAAAACAAAGGGGAACCCTAATCACATAAACACAAGATTATTGTTTGCTAGAGCATCATCTAAAGGTGTCAGAGAAGTAATGTAAAACATACAATAATAGCTCAATTGTGTTATTTGTATCAAAATGCAATCCTAGGAGCAACATTTTGACATCCACATATGTTGTCTAGAACATAAATTTCCAATTGACAAAATAATTTTTTTGAAATCTACATATTGAAAACACTTTCTTTTTCTCGTATATTCTCAAATAATAATTTGAGTTACTAAAATCTTATTGGCGAGTAAACTATTTTCAAAACAATTTTCAAAGATCCCTATCTTTTAAGATAATTGATGTTTTAGAATAAACATGTACATCCAAAACAAGTATCAAGGATATTTGATGTATTATCTAAAAGAAGTACAACTATGGATGATTAATGAATAGAGAAAGTACAGTTTTGGTGGCAAAATACTAATAACATAATTACAAGAGAATTATCATTAGTAATGATAGTCCAAGATTGAGAACAACCTTATATGCAAAGGGACAGATAGAAAAATCTACATGACCATACCATTCGTCCTAATATTAAGCATAACATCATCTTATTTGTAAAGAAAATTCATCATACTCAAGAAAATAAATCAACCATTGAATCAGATTATCAATTCGAGACAGAAATTTATCTTGTCAACACGAAAAACAGTTAATTTACTATTTATTAATCACCACCTTATGAAATTCACCTCCTTACGTGTGTCTTTCAAATTATTTATCATTCATCAAAACCAATACATGACTCTCACGTTATAATAAAATTCTTAGGTTAAATATTCTACATCTTAACTCTTACATTACTTAAGGAAATTTCTTCTGGAAAATCTATAATGGACTGTCAATTTCTTTGTATCCAACCTCAAGAATATGTCTTATAACTTATCTATTATAATCTATCATGATCAATATATATATATATATATTTATTTATTTATTTATTTATTTATTTATTTGGTGTCGAACCCTAGATTTCTATTCTAAATAACATTCATATTGATTAACATTCAAAACACAATAATTCAATAATTACAAATTATAAACCATAATCATCATAAAAATAAACATAAATAAATTCAAGTAATCTAGTCGAATTAAGTAATCACAATAATAGCCAATATATGAATTTAAGTGTCAAATCATATAATCAAATCTATCATCGCTTGTGTTCATCTTGAATTTACCTCTAATTAGGGGGTTGGAATTCAACCCTTTTAGATTTAACATGTTTTGAACTTGAAATCCAAACCCTTAACTTTCTTTGTGAAAATCTCTAAGTCCCTATATTATATTATTAAGGTTCTCTCAGATTGGTGTGATAAGTTTCAAATTAAAAGTTACAACTTTAGATTGAGATTACAACTCTAATATTTTTTTAAGCTTTTCTAAAGCACAAAATCATGATGACAAAATAATATTATAATTGATGTAATTTCTCTATAATATATAAAATTATGGTAGCAAGAATAATCATGAATAATAAAGTTCCCCTCTGAAACACATAATCACAATTATAAGAATGTCATGACCAAGAAAATTATTCTTTGGAGCATAAAATTATAACAACAAAAAATATTACAACCAAAGTACTTTATTTTTGAAAGACATAGTCATGATGACAAAAATAACACAACCAAGGTAATTACCTTCTGGATCACACATTTCAAAATCATGTGGCATTTCTATATTTATGAAAATATAGGTTATTATAAGTATATAAATTATAAACTTTATATAATTTATAAAATTATAAATAAAAATACATAATCTCTTAAATATTATTTAATTTATGGGATTATAAATTGTGAAATCTATGAAAATTAAAAAAATATTAAACCTAAAAATATTAAATTATAAATATAATGAGGATAAAAATATAAAAAATAAAAAAATCATAGAAAGGAAAGTATGAACATAATAAAATAAAATAAATTGAAAAAAAAATTAGCCACCCACTTAAATGCACATATTTGTTCCACTTAAGTATAATTAACTTTTTGATATAAGTTAAATCAATCCAAATTTGATGGTCATTCTTCTCATGCTCTACTATAGGAAAACTAGCCTAGTTCTACTACATGCTAAGTAGCAAATCTAGGCCAAGTAAATGATTTGAAATTACAATTCTTCTTTCACATAGTACTAATTAAAAATACATGCCTCTTCCCTCTAACAAAGGGAAGAAAGCTTCAACTTCCTAATGGATAGAATAGAATCTCATCAAGTTATAAAACCACAAATGAGCAATATAAGATATCCACCACAAAGAGAGATCCCTTAGAACAGTCAATAAATTAGACATGAGAATCAACAACATTATAATTTGATTAGCAGAGAGACTAAATACTAGCATTGGAGTCACAAGTTCTATCACCATGGATATCAGATAGACAACCCATGGTGTCGTTTCTCATTCACTCTTTCATGTTATTGGAAATGAGGCCTAACATGATCTTATCCTAGAGTCACAGAGCCCCATATATGAGCCTTAAAGTAAGGAAATACAACTCTTATTCCTCTCTTAGATTTCATTTTTGCATGCCTCTTTCTTACAATTAAGTCATTTTTGATGCTTGCCTTTTCTTGGAAACAATAATGGAGAATAGTAGCAATGCCAATCTCGATTACTTAAATGTTACTTCTATTTTCAACTTTCTTGCTCATGCCAATGGTTAAACAATTCAAAAATTTGGTTGTGATTCTATAATTTGTATCAAGAACATTTGCTTCTCATGTCAATTATTTGTTCGATAGTTTTCTTCATTTATTTAACACTAGTTGATTAGGTCAAACCTATGGAGTTCCTCATTCATCAATAGGCATCTCATACTAGTCAATAGTCTTGATCAATTTATGCTATTTTGCTTGTCCCATTTTATGTATCTTTCCTAGATGTGTCAAACGGGCCGGCCCGGCCCAGCCTTTATTTTTTTTGAGCACGAGCGTGCCTTCGTACCGGGCCAGACACGATTTAAAAAAGTCGGGCCTGCTCGAGCCCGGCCTAGCCGTACGGGTCGGGCCTCGTGGGACCGCGAGTCGGGTCCGATCAGACCCGACCCGCTGTCTTTTTTGCGGGAGGGGTGATCGCGGGGTCGGGCTCGGGGGACACCCGACACGGGACGAACCCGTGCCGGTGTGCCATGCCACGGACCAAACAGTGACGAGTCAGGCACGGCACGGACCAAGCACGGCCGAACCGTGCCGTGCCTCGTGCTGGACCGGTTGACCCTATAATCTTTCCTTTCCTCTTAAATATATCTTTAGATACCAACAATATGATAATCCATAGAAATGACAAATACATGTCACAAGGTATCTTTGCCAAATGATCAACTCATAGAGCTAGGATGGGGGGCCTAACCAGTTTCAACCTCAAGACCAATGCCTATATATGAGAAACTGAGGGATAACATTACATAATTGAGAAGAAGAGGAGGGGGGGGGGGGATAAAAAAAGTGTCTTTGGGTCTTAACTCATGGCATGCCTACTTTTATCTCATAGTTTAACACTTGCAATTGTCATACCTTCTCCAATCAAAATCAAGGATATGTTCTTCAATTTTGAAAGACACATACACTGACAATGTTCACACGAGTCTATATCTATAATTCAACAAACCACTTGATATAGAAGAGTAGATCTTTTCCTTTTCTTTTTAGTTTTAGGCAAGCCATTGGAGTTCTATAAATATGAGCTTAGTTAACTTTCCACTAAAAACCCATAAGTGACCCTTATTATTTGAAAATCCCATTTTTACCATAGGTAACACAAAAAATCTTTAATATAGAATATTAGAGAATGAGGATATATAGCTAATGGCACTTGCTTGTTATCCAAAATGATCATTTCTCACCACTTCTAATGCATTAGTAAAAACCAATAAAATCTTTCAATATTAGAGAATGAGGATATATGAAATGCTCATTACTTTCTTCTTCATATAGATAGATATATGCTCAATCTTTACAAAAGAGTTAAGATCTCTAACTCAATAATACTAGAACAAAGATGAGATCATGGAGTAGATGGATCATTCATTTATAGGAAGCAATCTTCTTATAATTCAAATTCAAGGCACCATAGATGAATATAATTGATATATAATACATACATTGTTAATTAGTGCGGTTTCCTTTACCAGTGAATTTTTAATAGCTCATGAAGATCAAACTCACAATCTTCAAAGAGGCGCGCATTTACCTAATCAATTAAACTACCAAGCAATTCATTCTATTTTATGTGTACCTCAACAAAAAAAAAAGTACATTGCTAGATTGGAAAGCATGGTTATGGTAGCTTCATTGATTTTGTTCTTTCTCACGTAGATAACTACTAGTCATGAAGTAGTGTCACTTATTTCTTTATTTGACTTGGACAAATTTAGAATTGAAATGTGGCATAGTCTCTTCCATTCTCTTTCCTATTAAATGGAAGATTATGCCTTAAAGCTTTGCATACTTCAATTGAAAGGGGCTAAGTAACCCTAGATATGGATCACTGAAAGGGACTAAATGTCTTAAGCTTGCCAATTCTCCTTCCCTTCTTCTCTTCCTTTACCAATAGTAATCAAAACAATGCCAATGATACCATTTCTCCTCTCATCGGTAACCTAAACCTTGGCTCTTTTTAGCATGGAGGACCGAACAATGATTTCCATGGCTTTTAAAAGGCAACTTTTATTAACAACAAAAAGGAAAGTTATAAATCTAAGCTAAAATAGAAAAAAGCACTTTCAGAGCTAAGTGAGCTTTGTTGCTAATAATGTAATCAAGAGATAGAATGACCACACATGCTTAATTGACCTAGCTTTTTTAACCACCCATGACTCATCTTTAAATTTATGGAAAACATTAACTTTTGGATTTATGATTCAAACTATTAGATAACCAAAATCTATTAGGTCCTACCTTCATTCGGGCTAAAAATTAAGACAATAATGAGAAAAACTCAAGAACAACAACAGTCTTGAGACCATTTTCACAAGACTCTCTAATACATAAGATAACTAATCAAATTAAGGTTGCCTTGGTTGATGCAGGCCTAATCAAAAGACCAAAAAACCTAGGTCAACCTTATAGACCTACTCTATCTTAGGGCGGTACCATTTAGATTTAATCCATTCCATGAAATGGAATCTTTTACAAAACCCAATTCTTTTCTCATAGATAGAGCTTGTGACACTTACATTTAAGTGTTATGCTTCAACCGTGAGCTCAAATCTCCACCACACACTACTCATGCGACTTTTGACTTCACTGAGAACTATTGGCCCTCAGTCTAACTTAGTCATTTAGTGTGTTAACAAACATATGTATTTGAAGTCAAAGGAACCTAATTTTATGGACTCCCTTTCCCCATCAAACATTAACTTTGGCAAGAACCATGATACCAATTTAAGCTACCAACACTGTCCCATGAGGCCAATAGGAAATTGCGATCCCTTTCTTAGTTGATTTTCAACAAAGATAACATATGTATTTAGAGTGAATTGCTTGTTCATTCCACACAAGTACCTAAAAAATGAGATAAAAGAGAGGCTTCCCTTCTAAAAAAAGTTTTAATTTGTATGATTTCTCATGACAGAAAGTACTGAGTTGAAAATTACAATCTTTCCTAAGGCTTCACACACATAGAAAAGAGCTATCTTTTAAAGCAACCCTATCAAGTGGACTTTATTAGCTGAAAGTCTCATTGCAAAATTGATCCCTTAGACTATTCCTCGCGACAAACGATCCTACCCTACCACCTCTTAGTAAGCAGCTACTTGCCTTTTAAATGAAAATAAACACCCTTCAACATAGGTATGATGAGCCTTAAGACTTATTATCTTTCAAGCCAATACATTCTAGATATGGTGCAACACATGATTTAGTTCATATGACAACCATACAACGCTTACTAAGGGTAATGTACTACCCATAGCACTAGACTTGCCAAGTGGTGGATTTCTAGCCAGAGGGGGAAACTACCACCACATGAGATTAACCATGGTGCACCAAAGCTAACCCATGGAGTGATTGTGGTGTTGAATTGAAATGAAGATTGAGGAAGAAAGAAAAAGTCATCAATATGCATCAAAACACAGCCTCTCAAATAGAGGGCAGTGGGGATCCTCTTGCTTTTAACTCGGACTCCAAACCAAAGAATTTCAAGCTCAAAAGAACCAAATCAGCCGTCTTCCTCTTCGCATGATCAACCAATATTTCATCATACACAATAGTCTTTGATTCTGAATGACGTTTTCGTTCTGGCAAATTAGCGAACACCTTTCGTGCTTCTTCAATTGTCCCATGCTTGCACGTGCCTGAGATAATAGCAGAACAGATAACTTCGTTTGGAAGACAACCTTCATGGATCAGCTCGTTCAGAACTTCAATTACTTTCTGAGAATCACCTGATTCACAGTAAAGAAGAATTGTAAGCGTGTACTTAAATTCCAGAGGAACAATTGTGAGGTTAGCCAAGCATTCACGAACAAGCATCATGGCAGCAACAATTTCTCCCATCCCACAGAGCCGTGTTACAAGATGAGAATAGGCAGAAACAGAAGGAAGAGAACTTTTAAATTATCTTGTTGCGACAAGAACAAGCTTCTTGGATATTCCCCTCCTCGACAAAACAGATCATGCCAATGCTGTAGGAAGTTGGGTCTAGTTCCAAGTCCATCGTCTTCATCTCGTGAAACAGAGATGATGCCCTGTCTACTTCTCCAATGTCAAGTAGAGAATCCATGATAATATTATACATGGAATTACTAAAATACCCTCTTGATTTTAAGGAGTTGAAAGCTTCCACGGCCAACAGGGTCCTCTCCTTCTTCTCCACCATGAAGGAGAAGAACTGGGAGAGATCGTTCTTAACGGAAAACTTCATCTTCTCCATCTGCAAAAGAAGTTTGTAGAAGTCGTCAAATCTATTCATTTCAACGTAAGCAACTAACAAGAGATTCGACGTGTTGATATCTGTCTCTAGACGCTCTTGGGCTGCAGCTTAAAATACTTGAAAACTTTATCAATTGATCTAGTGTCACATAGGCCTGCAATAAGAGAATTATAAATTTCGATATCAATCCTGTACCCATAATTAACCGTATCCTCAGACAAACCACAAGCAAATCCAACACTTCCATTATCCACAAACCCATTAATTAGGACTCCACAAATTGCTCTGTCAATCAAAAATCCCTTTCTCCAACAATTCATAGCCCTTTCTCCACCATTCCTCCCTTGCAGAGCCCACCTACCAAAGTTGCATATGCCATATCGTCGACTTCCACTTTGTCACTTTTCATCTCTTCCATACTAGCGAGCACCCATCTAAATTCTCTTCTGCTACTAGCAATTTAACCATTGATGTGTATGCAAAGACATCTGGGGTGCACAACTAGCAACTAAAACAACTCACCCTGCCTTACACAATCCTTTTACCAGAATCATGAAAGTCACACGCTCTTCGATTAATCCATTCGCCTTGAAATCCTCGTACACTGATAGTGCTAGATTCATATGGCCGGTTTTAACCAGGCCATCCCATCCATGATCCTGTTATATAGAAAAACCCGTGGCGCAATCTCGTACTGTTTCATCTTCTGGTACACGTAAAAGATTCTAAGCCCCCTATTCGCATCACAATGTATTCTAATTATGATCTCTAATTGCTTCTCGCTTGGTGTCTTCCCTTGCGAACACATCAAATCCACCACCTGGTCTGCCGACCGATACAGCCCATTTCGATTTAAGCAGTACGAGAGTGCGTTGTACGACCCGTAATTGTGTTTGAACCCTTTTTGCTTTCCTGCCCAGTGGAAGAACTTTGATGCCAACCGAGGGACGATGCCAACTTTCAAAACCTCTGCAACCGCGCCGGAGCTTACTAAGTTCCACAGCCGCATCTGGGCCCCACCGATCCCCATTTTTTCGGAAGGCATCGATCACAAATCGCACAATGGGCGACAGCCTGCGCGAAACAGCGAGTGAGAGACGAGGACACGAGGAGCCTGCGGAATTGGAACTCGAAGCTTGGGCTTCTGGATCCCACATCTCGATGTCGAACGCGCGTGGGGCCGATAGTTGGGTTTTAGGATTCCAAGTTTCTGATAATCTTTTGAGAGTTGGGATTTGGCGATTGGTGAACAATGCACCGCGGACCATCGAGCGATTTTGTGTTGGTCTGCGATGGCAGTAGAAGAAATATGGTTTTGAGAGAGAGTATCCCGATGGCATGACAGGGATCATCCGCCATAAAGTTGGGCACTATAACTTTTAGGGTGAATTATGTATTGGGGTCTTGGGAACCCAAATAATTAACCTTAATGCCTCATAACACTTATATTTGATTTTAAGGATATAAACATTTCCAGGACAAAAATGCCCTTAATGATTCCACATCAGCAGCTGATGTGGAACTACCGAATTCAGGAACTCGAGGAATAGATATCCACATTAGAAAAGAAATGCGGCGATGCAGAAGCAGAATCAAAGAAATGCATGGACCGTATATCTGACATTGAAGCGGAGCTTCAGACCGCTCGTGCTGAGTCCAAAACCCTAGAAAAATCCCTGGAAATGGCCTGTGAAACAGAGCGGAATAAGATAGACCTGGTTCTTCGCTTCTCCGCTTCTTTCAGACATGGTTCTTCAGAATTGTTACCAAAAAGAGATTTGAAAAGAGACCAAAAAGAGATTTGAAACCCTAAACATCACAAACAAGAAAAGAGAGAAGATGGAATACTTTTCTCTCTTTCTTAATAAATGTAACATTTATTATTTTCCACATCATCATGGGTAAATGAGGTATTACAAAAATATTATATCCTTAACATTAATTTTTGTTTGTTTCATACTTTTGAGGTCAAATATAGGTCTGATGAGGCCTTGAGGTTAATTATTTGGGTTCCCAAGACCCCAAGACATAATTCTCCCTTTTCATTTAAGCATTGTCCTAACATCTACAAAAGTGAGATTAAGGGTTATATAACTTTTTTTTATTATTTTATTAATGATCACCTAAAATGGTGCCATGATAGCTAGGCATGTGAAAAGATTATTGAAGGAATGTATTATTTTTTCATGTAGTTTTTCCCTTAATTCATCATGCAATTCATTATAGTAAGTTGGGCTGCCATGTCTTTTTTTGGATGAATAAGTTCTTACAATGATATAGTATTTAGGTTTCATTCTTTTACTTCAGGAGAACAACTTAGTTTAAACATGTACTTTGAGCTCTTTGTAAATAAGGACATCGAAATAGTAAGGAACTAAGAACAAACGACATGTTCTATATTTAATTAATTTCATGTGTTTGTTTGTAATGGTGGTTGAAATTAATGATGTTAGGAGATGAGTTTTTTTTTTTTTTGTTTATATTTTGGTTTCTGTATTATGAACTTTTTTTCTTAATGAAGTTCGGTCATGTTTTTGATATTTGATTTTATAATTTTTTTTTCTTATTTCATATTTATGTTTTCTAGTGTGGCTGATTTTAACAAATGAAAAATATATATATATATATATATAATACTTAATTGAAAAAAAAATTATAAAAATAAATAATTGTGTTTTATGTATGATAATAATTAAATACAATTTTAAAAAATTATAAATGTTACCATACTTAGACAATTAGAATCTATGAAAATGTATAGATCCATGTTTTTACATATTTACAATGAATATTTTCAAATTTATAGATTGAAATATAAGTAAAGGGAAATAAAATAATAAATAAAACAGTCACTACCACTATTGAGATATGGACCTAAAATTTGTAAAGTTATTGGCTTTGTGGAGTGGTAAACCAAATCTTATAGATGTGATACACTTCTTCGATGACTAAAATTTTAAAAAAATTATCAACAAAAAAGATAAGAATCAATTGGTTAAATAATTAATAGTGATATTGTCATTATTATGATTTTTTTAACATTTAATGGGTTTTGGAATATAGACATTTTCAGACTATTTATGAGACTGACTTTGAATTTATTTGTTAATATCTCATAATTTCATAAAAAAAAGATTGATTACGACAAGTGATACATAAGTTGAATTTTTTTGAGTGATGAAGTAATTGATGTAGTACATCATGGCTTCTCATTGTCATTATACTTGATATATGGGTCACAAAACCTGCACCCATAAGATGGCTTGCAAATTAATGACTCGAATTTAAGGTCTCTAGTTATAAACTAAAATGAAATATTATTTTAAATTATAATTTTTTTAAAAATCGCAAACTCAATGATATTGATTGTAATATGATTTTTATTTATGAATTTTGAAAATGAAGAAAGTACATAAATGACAAAAAAACATACATAATTATAAATATAAACAACTAAAAAAAAGACAAAATGACACAATGATTGAAATTGAGAACATAGATTATTATTTTTTATGATAAAGTTGATTTGATATTAAGCTAATGTTCTCTCATATTATTTAATTCATCTGGGACTATTTTGTACTAGTCAAATATGTCTATTTCAACAATTCCCATGATATGTTACTATAATGGATAAATATTGAGGACTAGAACATATGTCACATATGAGGGTAGAAAAGCTGTAATTGTGCCAGTAAATATACCGATTGAATTTAAGTTTAAAAATTTGATTGATATGATCTACTCAAGGACAAATATTGACAAATGAAAATTCAAATTAGTACTCAATTATAAGTATCCCCTTAGAACTGGAAATATGTTTCAACCTTTTCCAATATGGGATGACAGTTGTATGCACCAAATGTTGAATCTAGTTAACATAACCATTGAAGAAATTGAACTATTTATTGAATTTGTTCAAGTCAATACCCAAATGAACCAATTTATGGGTGGCAATGTTGAACAATCTGACTAGGGTTGTGGGCATAGTACCAGTGCAGTACAAGTTAAAAGTACGGAGATGATGAAGACAGTGTAGATGAAGAAGGTATTGATGAGCATGACGAATAAGTTAATGATGAATGTGATTGAGATGATGAAGATGTTGACGTTGATGGACATACATCTTCCTTTCGAACTTGTAACCAAGAATTGGAGAATTAACAGTGGATATATGTCTCAGCACGAGCACCCTTTTGTGATGCATCAAATCACCTAAATAATGAGACATCGGATGAGTTATCCCCTGTTAATTATCACTTACCACCAACACATAAATTTCAACATGTTGATAACCTAGATAATGCTGTCACAAGTTGTTGGACTCCATGGGTGCAGTGTACTACTGGCTATTTGAACAGATATTTTGTTATTTGCCAAGTTTTTAATTCGAAATCTAATTTACAAGAGGCTATAAATATTTACTCAATTACAATAGACCAAGAGTAAGTCATTGTTGCTTCCTCAAAAAAATTACTCATTTTAAGATGTAAGAAGGTGGAAAAATATCATTGTACATGAAAGATTCATGCAATGGTTGTGAAAGATACTTTGTTATTTGTTATCAACAAATATAATGGTTGCATACGTATGTCAATCATTATTTGAACCGAGATCATAACCAACTAGACTCAAAATTGGTTGCTAATCATATAAAGGTATTAGTTAATGTACAATTCACATTTTCTACGACTGCTATTCAAACAAGTGTGATCAAAAATCATACAAAAAGGCATTGGATAGAAAGCATAAAACAATTAGACCGTTATTTGGTCTTTCAGTCATATATAAAACTTCTACGTTTGTTCTTGGCCATAAAGTAGGCAAATCCCGAATGTATGGTTATTTGGAAAACATGTTAAATTAATATGCTAAACATTGAGATATTCCAATGCGTGTTCTGTCATTCAAGCCATCTATTAAATGGCTCAAACATTGTCATCCTGTAATGAGTATTGATAATACACATTTATATGGGAAGTATAAAATGAATATATTAATTACTATGGGGTATGATGGAAATAATCAGTTATTTTTATTGGCATTTGTAATTACAGAAAGCAACAATACTAATAGTTGGGGATAATTCTTAGGGTGTATAAGAAATACAGTGACTCGACAGATGGGAATTTTTTTTATATATGACCGACATCTAGATATCATGGCAGCAATGTATGATCCTCATCTTGATTGAGTAACACCATCTGTCTATCATAGGAATTGCATCCATCATTTTGCAAACAATTTCATGACCCGATTCAAAAATAACATTTTAAAGAATTAGGTATACATAGTAGCTTTAGCAAGTACAAAACTCAAATTCAATAAACATATGAATATAATTAGGAGAATTAATTCTGAAGCATTGTAATGGCTAGAGGCTATCCAACTCTAGTTATGGGCTCTTTTACATGATGGAGGTCAAAGATATGAGGTAATGAAAACCAACATTTTAAAGGTATTTAATAGTGTCATAAAAGAAGCTCGTAAACTACTAGTAACTACATTAATACTATTGATTTTCTTTCATCTCAATGATTATTTTGTTGTAAGGAGGGAATTAGGTGCTAATCTATTGGCATATACTAAGCAGTTCACTATGCATGTTGATGCGCAAATCTAAGCTCGTGCTGTTAAGGCAGGTTTGATGGAAATAATGCTTTTATGACCACATACAATACTTATTTCATGTCAAGTCAAAAAGATATCGAACTCATTGCCTCAACTTAATTGGAAAAAAATACAATTGTGGAAAGACATTGATATGTGGGTTCCCGTGTAGCTATATGATAGTAACATATCAGGATTGCTATGTTGATTTTCATTTGTTTGTAGAATGCTACTACACAACTTAATCCTACTATGACACATGGGCAAGCCTTTTTCACTCAATATTTAGTGAAGATGAGTGGCCTCTTTATGATGGTCTAATAATTGTATCACTTGATTCAATGTAATACCATGGGAAGTAGACATCCTATATCAACCCGATTTCATAATGAGATGGATATCAGGGAGGAGAAAATGATAATCCTTGTACGAATATATGAATGTAGCTGAACCATTATATATGATTTGATCGTCCTTGCTACGTACAGCACCTGCATTAAGCTAAAAGATGAAGGAGACGTATTTTTTTCTTTGTCCTTGTGGGACCTTACTCCACCCCCACCCTTGATTATTTTTTGATTTATCTATGAAATGGTATGATAATGATGCTGCAAATGGTGTTAATTTTTTGTTGTGAAAGTTTCATTCCTTCCACATAGATTTATGGTTTCATTTTAATTAATTTAAATGTTATAGTCCATGATGGCAGCATTTTAATTAATTCAAATGCTTAGCTATTTTCATGTTTTTATTTACAAAGATCTCAAAGGACTTGTTTGAACTAGGTTGGTCTGTTGAAGTAAAAGAATGGAAGCTATGTACTATATCATTAGTGTTTCATAAACAAAAGACTTAGTAGCCCAATTTACTGTAATGAAGTGCATAATGAATTAAGTAGAAAACTACTAGAAAAGTTAACACATTTTTTCATGAATCTTTTCACACGCCTAGATAACATGGTCCCATTTTAAGTAATCATTAACAGAATAAAAAAAAAAGAGGCCTTTAATTCTTACTATCCATTTTGTTGCCTTTGGGACAATACTAAGAAGAAAATGAGGAAAGAAGAGCCCTATCACGTAAATTTAATTCAGCCAAATGTCATCACTTTGGACGATGATATTTAAATTAATTAAAATGCCACCGTTGTGGACGATGGCATTTGATTTAATTCAAATGTTATCGTCCTCATTTTCGGCATTATGCACTATTTTGGTCAATACTTTATCAAGTAAATTGATTTTATCTTTTTTTATTTTTAAACACAATATTACTATACAAAACCCCAATTTAATTGATCACCTAAATTTTTTATCCCATCATCTACAGCTTGAAAGTTTATGCGTTATTGTAAATATGAATTTTGTTGTTTGATTATGTAAAACTTGAAATAAAAAATGATAAATTTTTGTTCATTTCATTATATTAATAAAAAAAGTAAACTAACTTTGAAATTAAATAAGATACATAATTCAATTTGAAAATATTATGTTTGAGTATCCAAAAATAAGAATATTTATCTTCAGATACCTTTTTATTTTTACTTTTAAATAACAGAATCAATAAGATTTCCATTTTAATGCACTAAAAAAAATAAACCTAAAAGATACTTTTTAAATCCGTCTTCATTTAAAAAATAAAATAGAAACACAAAACACAATGAATATATTTCAACAAAATACATTATGTTTTTGAAAAAATTATGTGTGTGTGTGTGTGTTGATATATAGTAAAGATATATATAAATATATTGCATTCAAGGACAATAATATCAAATATCATGAATATATCAAGATGTATTCATGAATATTTTGATTATCAATAAGTATTATTATAATAAAAATAAAATTAAAATATAATAATTATTTAAATTGATAATAAAAAAATTAATATATGTATCATATTAGTTATGTAATATTATTTACTTATTTTAAACATATTAAAATATTTATTTGAATATAGTTAATTTTATTACTTAGATCTATTGAATATAAAGTTAACATTATATTCAAAAATATGTATTCAAGATATATTAAAATATTTATTTAAATATAGATATTTTATTTAATTATATATTGAAGAAATGATTTATGAATATATCTAGATATATCAGGATTTTATTTAATTATATTCAAAAATATGTAAATAATGATTTATGACTATCGATAAGCACTATTATAATAAAAAAATTAAAATATAATATTTTTTTTGAAATAATAAAAAAATTAATATATGTATTATATTTATTTTGTAATATTATTTACATATTATAAATATATAAAAATATTTATTTAAATATAGATATTTATGTTAGTTAGATCTATTGAATATAAAATTAACATTATATTTGCTTGTATTTAAAATTATAAACAATATTAAATATATATTTATATTACTATTTAAATTTATTGAAACTACAATTTTAATTGCATTTCAATATATAATTACTATTAAACTTTATTTCATTTATTTATTGGAGATGTATTAAATTATTAATTTAAATATATAATTATATATTATTTTAATTGTAATTAAATATATTTTATATAAAAATAAAAGTAAATTTAATTACATTTTAATACATAACTAATAATAAATTTCATTTCCTTTATTTTATATTAAAATAATTATATATATTACTATTTAAATTTATCGAAGAAAATTTTATATTATAATACATAATTAATATTGAATTAATTTGATTCAAATATACATTATCACAAGATCAAAAATATCTTAAAATACACACATCACAATTATATCTGAATAAATCATAAATATATTTCATTATATTTAGATATATCATAGAATTATTAATATATTTATTTTATTAAAATTATATTTTATGAATACATAAATATATCATTATTATAAAATATTGCATTGTAATAATATAACAGAGAGAATAAATGGAGATTAAGAAGATAAAGTAGATAAATACAAAAGATGATAGATAAATTTTATTACAAGCACCTCATTCATCTCTATACTAACGAAAACTATTCTTTTATATATAAGAAATAATGATGCACATATCATTAATATCAATGTAATGAATATATATATATTGAATAGAGAGATAGGCATTCATATGTAGAATACAGGTTACGAATGTGCCATAATAGGTACATTGCATATAATGAATATTCATTCATATATTTCATAGTACTCCCCCTTAAATATTCTTTGTAATCAAGAATGTGCATTGAATGATATTACCTCAATAAAAACCTTAAGCCAAAAAAACCTAGTGGGACAAAAACCAGACAAAAGGAAAAAAGAGTGAAATGAATAGTTCACAATATCTCCCCCTCAATTTGAGCTATAAAAGCCACCACTGGGGCTAGTTAATCATGCATCTTATGAACTCACCGCATACCAATTTCATATACTAATTTTTCAAAAGTTGACGTTGAAAATGATTTGGTAAAAAGATCTGTAAGTTTATTTATTGATCGAATCAGCTTAACATCAATTTGTCGACTTTCTTATAGTTAATGAGTATAGAATAATTTCGACAAGATATGCATGGTCCAATCACCTTTGATATATCATTCCCTAACTTGTGCAACACAAGTATCATTATCTTCATAAATTATAATGAGAGAATTTATAATTAGTGTTAAACAACAAGAAATATGAATATGTGTTATAACGAATCTTAACCAAACACACTCTCTTCTAGCTTCATATAAAGTAATAATCTCATAGTGGTTAGAATATGCAACTACTAGCGATTGCTTCATAGAATACCAAGAAATGGTGGTGCCATTATAAAAAAATAAATAATTAGTTTGAGAGTGAGTTTTATGTGGATCTGATCTATATCTAGCATCAGAAAATCCAACTAAACTAGAGGTTGTGGAATCCTTGGAATAATATAATTCCAAATCTATGTTACCTCATACATAACAAAAAAAAATGTTTAATTCCATTATAGTGTCACCGAGTTGGATTAGAACTAAAATGTGTCAATAAATTTATTGTAAAAGCGATGTCTGATCTCATATAGTGTGCTAAGTACGTCAAAGCCCAAATTGCTTTAAGATATGGTATTTCATATCCAAATATCTCTTCATCAAATTCTCTTGGAGAAAATTGATCTTTTTGGAGATTTAGATACCTTACAACCATAGCCCAAATGGGTGCCCAATGAGTGAGCCTTGTTTATGTTGAAGCATTTAAGTAATTTGTTAATATATGGTGATTGATGGATGATTATTCCATTTGTGCTCAAGTTCTATACCATGACAAAGTCTGGTTTTCCCCATATTTTTAACTTAAAATTCATTTTTCAAATACTCGGTAGTTTTAAACTCTTCTAGAGTTCTAATTAAATTTATATAGTTGACATAAACTATTACAATAGCAATTCTAGTTTTTGATTTCTTAATATACATGCATGGAAAGATAGAATCATTCTTGTACTTTTTTTTAATTAGGTACTTACTTAGGAGTTGATACCGCATGCAACTAGATTACTTTAACTCGTACAAAGATCTTTGCAATTTTATTGAGAATAAGTTGCGGGCAATGCATGCATCAGGATTTTGAATCTCTTGGGAATTTTTATATAAATATACGAGTCTATTAAGCCATATAAATATATCGTCACATTGTTTATAAGATACATTTCAAATCTTTTAGAGAGTACTAGACTAATGAGAAAATGAAATGTAATTATATCCATCATAGAAGAATATGTCTTATTATAATCAATCCGAGGTCTCTAGAAGAATCCTTGGGAATAAGTCGGGGTTTAGACCTAAAAACCTCGTTTTTCTCATTTTGTTTCCAAACAAATACTCATTTATATCAAATAGGCTTTACATTATCGATATGTGAGTTATGAGTCCTAAAACTTCTTGTTTAGCTAAGGAAGCTAATTCAGCCTTAATTACTTCTTTCCACAAAAACCAATATTTTCTTTGATGGCATTCAATAATAGATTGTGGTTCACAATTATCATCCATAATTTAATTAGCAACAGAGAAAGTAAAAATATAATCAATGATACTTTTATTTCAATCCCAAATCTCATTACAATATATAATGAAATTCTTATTATTCATAGATTTGGTGATCTTTTCATGAGTTTGTACCTTTTCAAGATTATTAAGCTCTTTAGTAGTGAGGACAACACAAGGGTCTTCTAGAGTGGATTCTTGATTCTTTCTCCTTCATTTTTTGAAAAATAGTGTCTTTTGATTCTATCTATCTATCATGCTTCAAACGTGGGAGATTTTTATCCATTTTAGCTTGTCATTCGGAAATAATTATCCTGGTTGGTGCATTTATAGTTGGAATATAAGATTTTATTACCTTAGTAGTATCATTAAATACATCAGGAAGTCTATTGGCTATAACATGTAAAAAGATTGTACATTACACTTTGTTTTCGCACATGGAGTTCTTGGGTCTAATTGAGATAAAAATTTCTCATTCCAGGAAAAAACATTAACTAGTTTTTACTTCACAACCATTTCAATTATAGGTATCTCAATCGATAGAAACATAGTCTCATTAAAATAATAATCTAAGAATCTAGTAGTAAAAAGATCACTAGTTATTGGTTTCAAGAATTTAATAATGAATGGTGAATAAAACCCAACATAAATTTCCAAATGACATTAGAAACTTATTTTCGTTCTTTTTGGTGATGCTATATGCATATATACTATACAACTAAAGGTGCATAAATATGAAATATCAGGTTCATAACTAATAACCATTAGAAAAAAAAATTTTAAAAGAGACTAGCAGTGGGGCACAATCTTTTTAGGGCTGCCGCATGCAAAATTGCATGACCCTATGTTGTATCATTGAGATTCATTCTCAATAATAGAGTACATGCAATTATTTGGATATGTTTAATATCAAGTATTCCAACAATTAATTTTGAGTATGAACAAATGCTACCGAGTGCTCAACCTCGATTCCAAGTGAAGCACAATAAGTATCAAAACTCTTTGATATAAATTTACAAGCATTATCCATCCTTATGCATTTAATTAGATAGTTAGAGAATTGTGTCAAGAACTTTATATTATGTGCAAGTAAATGTGTAATGGTGACATTGCATGTAAATAATAGACAAACATGAGATCATCTATAGGATGCATCCACTAGTACCATAAAATATCAAAATGGTCCACTTGGTGGTTATGTTAGTCCACAAATATCACCTTGAATTCTTTGCAAGAATAAAGAGAATTCAAGATCAATCTTTATTATAATCCAATGTGAAATCTTTGAAGTGCCAAGGTGACTAATGTGATCATGCAATAATCCAAATTAATTTGGATTTTACCAATCTCCAATATATGTTAGAATATGTTTCAATGGTCTTAATCATTGACAAAATACTAACTCATAGAAGAAGCTTCTAGTTTCTCATGGATGATTTTCAGGACCATCTTATAAAAGGTAATGCTAATATATTTTTTTATTTTGCTCATAAATAGTCTCAACATGCTATTCATTATGTTTTATATCTTTGAAGCTAAGTAGCTTCCTTTTTGTTTTAATGCTTAGAAATACATTCTCAATATGCATGTTGGTGCCTTTTGGCAAAAAAATCATGGTATTTTCGAAACCATCAATAATTAGAATAAGACTAAATAGTATGTGGACATGTGTCTTACATAATGTCATACTCGAGAAAAAGTGTCTATTACAAAATAGCTTCTTATAGATAATTTAGGCCCACTTATAAAAGATAATGAGTTTGTTTGCTTGATGCACTATCAAGCAAACAAACACCTTTATTCTCTCGGTGTTTTTTATTTGCATTTATGTTGACAACTTTTGTTGTCAATTTTCATAAAATTTTCTTATTTGTTATAGGGTCGAGTACAATTTCAAAATGATAAATATTATATCAAATTCATAAGCATTTCATTGTACAACCATATTAATGAATAATAAAAGGTAATACATTCAAAATCTAAGCTGTTATCCATCATTCTGATGCTTCATAAAAGTAATTAGAGATCCTCAGAGAAATCAGAGACATATAGGGATGCACTTGCTACTTCAAGAGTAAGGAGAGTCCTACTAACATAGATATTGTTGGTTTTAATAGTGGTTATGGCAGCAGAATTAATTTATATGGCATGAGATTCACCATGTTTGACCCTATTTTTTAAAGATGCATAGTATAGATCAACAAAGTATTTTGGCATATGACAAATAAGTGACCTATGCTCAATCATGCTACAACGATGATAAATACTTTCATTAGAAAGTTTCTTTGACTTCTTTTCTTTGTCATGATTTGGGCCAAAGTTAGATTTGGGCGTATGGTTAAATTTTTTTTCCACCATTTTAAAGATTATATTATTGCATTTGCTTGTCACCCTTAAAATGACCAATAATTTTCTTAAAGTTTGCATGTGCTTCATGCAATACATTTTGAGCTAGTAGGTCTAAGATCGTAATTTTTGAGCAGCAATTCATTAGTTTGCTTAGTAGAGAGCAGCAATTCAAATTAGAGTATGTGGAAAATTGACATTGCCAATATTGCTGTTACAATATAGTATTCAAAGTATGAAAGGTGGAGAAAGCCATCTTTAATAATTCTGCATCAGTAAGTTGATATTGCATAACTCAAGCCGAAAAATAATACCAAATAAAGCGAAGTTATAGTCAAACACTAATATAAAATATTGTAGTTTGAGATTTTGCCAGTCATATTGTGCTTGAAGAAGGATAATAACAGTCTTTGTATGGTCATACCTATCTTTAAACCTCTTCCACAAGGTTTAAGGATCTCAATCAGATAAATATCGAGTCTGCATGCTTTAATGCAAATGATGATGAAAAAAAATTAGAGTATTTGCTTTATCTTTTGCATTTGAGGTTCTGTCTTCTATAATTGCATTGACAATATCTTGCCCTTGGAAGTACAATTCTATTTCAATGTACCATGATAGATAATTATTTCCACTCACTTTGAGGATGTGAAATTTAGGCTTTTCAATATTTGTCATAATTCTTGCAAAATTTTTATTCTCAATTGGTAGATTTTGGTACTGATAACATGTTATAAGATATAGCATTGCAAGAATATAACCGAGAGAATAAAAAGAGATTAAGTTTAGAAAGTAGATAAACATCAAATGATGGTATAGAAAGTTATGAGAAAATTTTTATTACGAATATTTAATTCATCTCTACAATGACTAAAACTAAGCTTCTATTTATAAGAAAACAAGGATGTACATATCATTAATATCAATGTATTAAATATATACATTGAATAGGGAGGGGCATTCATACGTAGAATATAGATTTTGAATGTGTCATAATAGGTAAATTGAATATAATAAATATTCATTCATGAATTTAATAACAATCATGAATTTTAAATAATAATTATATATTTATCAATGAACAAATATTTATGTACTCTATGTTGTGTTTATAACCATGAATATAAAATATATTCAAATATTTCATTCCTGACTACATCTACATGCGCACTCACGCAAGCGTGCACATGCACACACACATATAAGTGTGTGTGTGTGTGTTATATAACATTTTAAAATATGTTATGCATATAAATAATATTTTCAAATAACAATACATAAGTTGGGTAACTCTTAACTCAAACATAGTGAATTTGATGATTAAATTTTATTTTGTTTGTTTTTCATAAGATGAACACATGAACTATGAATTGCAAGAGATTCATCGGCAAGTGAAAGGAGTTCTTCCAAGTAGGTTTCTAGCTACTATCTAGCAGGTGAAGTTTCTTTCTGTTCAATCACTCTGCCAGCACTGTTCTTTGAACAATCCTTCTCCTCTATTTTCTGTGTTAGGATGCAGCTATTGTTGTTGATGCTATTGTGGCTAATGTTAATGCTGCTACTGCTGCTACTAGGAGAAGAAGAGACTGATTCATATAATCTTGGAAACTTCTCCATTTTTTTTGAGTTTCTACTAGTTTTTCTTTTGCCATGTCCGGCAGCCATGCAAGAGCACTTGCAAATAAAAGAGAAAAGATTTATAGTCAAGAGGAACAAAAATAGCTTTTATATCAAAATTATTACACATCCAAGATCAAACATAAACACGATTGCATTCAAATCACATCCTCAATACAATTGACATCGATCATATGAATTTAATTTTACAATTAATACAATCCCCATGTATCTCATCTCCCAATTTCTAATTTTCCAACCAGAAGCTTATCTTTTTTTTCTTATATGCAGTGTTCTTTCAATAATGGAGTGTTTATTGTATATAAAGTAGTACTCTATGCATATTCTTTTTTATATCTTTATGCACACACACACGTGTGTGTGTGTGTATCATATCTTCATGCAATGATAATCAAAATTGTCCAAAAGTTAATAGGTGTTATATTGAAGATAAGACTCAATATATTAAATTCTTTCAGATCTAAAATTAAGAGAGAATATTATGTATTAGGTATGATATATATACACACACACACATATATCTTGAACGAAAATAATTATTATCGCATTAAGACATGAAATACACACACACACACATATCATATCATATCTTTGTGTGATGATAATTACTTTCATTTAAGGGTTGGCATGTATCATGTTCGAGACTCATCATATAGAAACATTTTGATTTTTGAGATTAAGAATATTTATATATTAAACTTTTCTAAACTCATTATTAAGTGATAGCATTGTGCATTAGATATCACACACACACACACACACACATATTTAGTTATATACTTCATTTTTTTTTGAAAATTTTCATATTAATAAAAAAAATAATATTTTTATTTAACGTATTGCCACCATAAACAACTATCACGTATCACCATTAATACTACTTCAGTTACTTTGATCATCATTCTATCATTCTTAACCAAAGTGATTTTGTGTTTTAAGGCAACTTCTTCATTTTGGGTTATCCTGGTCACTATAATTTGATTTAATTATTTTTTGACTTTAGTTTGATTTGATGAATTTTTAAATGAATCGAAAAGAGATTAAAAATAATAAAATAAATCTCTCAGTAAAAATTATTTTTGACATATGTCCAATAAGGTCCCTCAATGTAAATTTGACTTTTTGGGTAGGGAGCAGGGTGCTTAGCATGGCACCACATGCTTCACATATAGGCATGGCCCGATATGAGAGGGATGGTCGTGAATCAGGGAAAATTGGTTATTTGTTCAAACCTACCCCGTTTGGATCGGGGATGGACTATACGTATTGGATGGTGGACGTATACAGGGATACACATATAAACCCATGCGGGGATGGAGATAGGGATAAACTTACTCTTACCCCTGCCCCGTACTCGCCCCACCCCACCCCATCCTCGTTACCTGTTAAATAAATAAATATAAATATAAATATAAATAAATAAATAAATAATATATATATATATATATATATATATATATATATATATATATATTCTCAAGCCCTAATTTATTCTGCTCAGCCGCCCACGGCCCACCTACTCTTAAAGCCCTTCCTACCTCCATCTCTCTCTCTTGCACAATGAAACACACACCTGATTCGCCTACCTCTTCCAGCTCCTCGCAGTTACAGCCTAGCTCCTTGTTGATCGCTACACTACAGGCGAGTTTCTCTCTCAGCTGAATCTCCATCTTCTCTATATTCTCTCATTTTGCCTTTTTTTCCCCATTGATTTTTATATCTTTCTCTCTATTTTGTCCTTGAGTAGATCGTATAAGCTGAAAACATATATAGGTTTGTATTTGGGTATATATAGGTTTGTATTTTAGCTAGTTATATATGTTTGTATTTGGGTATATATATGTATTGTTGACTATATAAAATAGATGATGGTATCAATGGGAGTATTGGGCTTCAACTTGAACAAACCATTCATTCTCGGGCTGTGGCCAATTATAACTTCTAATTAGTTACTCTTCTTTTCAAATGGGGTTGTAGCCAATTATCTCTCACCTTTTTCCATATTCTATCATGAGATATCATCTTCGTACATTTATATTGTCATATGTCAATGCATAAATATTTATAAAATTAAACATTTTTACATGTAGTTGATTATAAACAATGGAAGGAGAAGCAATGAAAAATAATATGTCAACTCTTGAAACATTTGCAAAACGAGGTGAATGTAACCAACTTTCAATCTCAATTGATGAAAATCAATCTACCAATTCAACTCCATCGACTCTTAGTAAAATAGATAGGCATAGTTCAATTGTGTGGAATTATTTCAAGAGGAAAATAGTTGATGAGAATATAAAGGCTTAGTGGAATGAATGTAAGAAAATGCTTGTGGTGGTGCTAAGAGTTGAACTAGCCACTTGCATAACCATCTTAAAAGTTGTTCGAGGAAAAAATATAAAAATTTGAAGTAATGTTTATTGGTATCAAACCAATTAAAAAAGGATACTAAGAAAATAATGGAGAACTAGCAATTTGTTTAAGAGGAGGGGTGGAGGGATCTTTCCAATATGATTGTATTGCATGAATATCCTCTTTGTATGGTTGAGCATCATAAGTTACAAAAATATTGTCACACTCTTCAACCAATATTCAAAATGGTATCCCGCAAACTCTCAAAAATCATATCTTTAAAATTTACATGATCGAAAAGGAGAAGACAATAAAGTTGTTGGAAAAAAAAGTAGAGTTGCTATCACTATGGACATGTGGACCTCAAATAATCAAAGAAATGGATACATGGCAATCACCACACACTTTATTGACAATTCTTAAACATTGCAAAGTCGAATTATAAGGTACTAACAATCTTTCATTATCATGTGTTATTTATTATATAGTAGTAATGATCTTTCATTAACATGTGTTATTTATTATCTTTAGATTTTTATATGTGCCTTATTCACATACCAAATAAGTGCTTGTGGAGTGTTTGATGGAGTGTTTTTTCGTAGGAACCTTGATAGAAAGTTGATAACTTTGACTATGGATAATTGTACTACTAATGATGTAGTTGTGGCTATTTTGATCGATAAACTTCCATTTGGTTCATTAATATTGCATGGTCGGTGGTTCCATATGCATTGTTGTGCACATATTCTCAACTTAATTATTCAAGATGGTTTGAATGTGATAAAAGATGGTATTGAAAAAAATAATGATAGTGTTGCTTATTGGATAGCATCTCCCAAGAGAGTGCAAAAATTTGAAGATACAGCTCATCAAATACATATTCCAAGTAACAAGAAGCTTGCTCTTGATGTTAAGACTCGATGGAATTCTAATTTTTCTCATGCTTTAAGCTAGTCTAATTTATAGAGATGTGTTTGATGGCTTGAAATATTGAGATTCTCATCAAAATATTTGTCCAACTGAAAATGATTGGGAGGTGACAAGAGAGATTTATGAAAAATTGGAATTGTTTCATACTGCAACCAAATTGTTTTCAGGTACTAAGTATCCTACTGCTAATGTATACTTTCCAACTATTTTTAGGATAGGAGTAGAAATATCTAAGTGGCTTTAAAGTCACAAAGAAGTGATAAAAGATATGGCCTTTAATATGTTAGAAAAGTTTAACAAATATTGGAGTGTGATTCATGGAGTTATGGGAATAGCTACTGTTTTAGATTCATAGTATAAGTTGAGAATTTTGGAGTATTACTATGAGAAAATGTATGGAGGTGTGGAAGCTTTAAATGAAGTGATAAGGATTAAGGAGCTTTGCTTGCAATTGGTTGGAGAATATGAAGCAAGGCAAGGAAATGATTATGAACCACAGCCTTCTCCTTCCCCTCTTCAATCAGATATTGATTCCAACTCTCCATTAATTAATGATCTCTTTGATTTTGATAAGTTTATACAAACAAGAGACATAACAAAAGCACATGAAAGGTTTGAGTTAGATTATTATTTAGAAGATGGTATGATGCCAAGAACTTCAGATTTTTATGTACTGTCTTTTTGGAAGACAAGTGATCCCAAGTATCCCCTCCCCCAAATGATTGCTAAAGATTGTTTTGCTTTTCCTGTTTCTACCGTTGCCTCGGAATCTGCTTTTAGTACAAGTGAGAGGGTGATCAGTCCACATCACAATAGACTTATTCCAACTATAGTAGAAGCTTTGATGTGCTCTCAAAATTGGTTATGGAATATTATTTGTATATGCATCATAATGTGCATTATTTATGACCAATGCATTAATTTTTATTTTAAGGTTCATCTACTTCAACATGCCTGAAAAGCTACAAATTATTGGAGGATCTTGATATTGATGATTAGGTATATCATTTTAGTAGAAAATTTTTCTTTAGAAGAATCTAATAATTTTTTTATTTTAATGATATAGGAAATTGATATTGAAGAAGTAGATTCCACCACCATCGATGGTGTTAACTGTTAAGGGATGATTGAGTTGGTGTGAAGCCGGTGTTAACAGGTGATTGAGTTGATTAAAATGATTTTATTACAATTATGTTGTTTGTTTATGATGAATTATATTAAATTGAAGTAGTATTTTGAACATTTGTTGTTTGTATTTTGTTCAAATATATTATGCTTAGAGGTGTCAAACGGGCCGGGCCGCACCGGCCCATTTTTTTTGAGCACGGGCGTCCGTTCATGACGGGCCTGGCCCGGCACGGTTACCGTGCCGTGCCTGGCCTGGTACGGTTAAAAAAAGTCGGGCCCGCTCGAGCCAGACAAAAAATATTTTTTTTTATTAATTATTCTGTTTTAATTTTTATTTTAATTATATAAATTATTAAATTATATATAAAAATTTAGATAATGTATAATATTATATATTTATAATATGAAAATTATTAAATTTTATTAAAATTACAAAGTTAAAAATTTTTTTATAATGTAATATAAAATTAGTTTATAATTTATTAGAATTATATAATAGAGTTATAAAATTTTAAATGAAAAATTAGAACAAAAAAAATAAATAAATTAATAAATTATGTTAAAAAAAATTAAAAAGTAAAAAAAAACATAAACAAATCAAATGAAAAATGACCAATCAGCCATTAGATACTGAAGGTCCGAACCAAATAAATTAAAGTTTCAACATAACATATAAATAAAGCGTACAATCAATAAACAATAAAACATTGAAATCAAAAAACAGTAGATCATCATCAATCGTCAATCGGCATATCATGAGCATCATCCGCCGCAACATCAAGATCAGTATCATATGGATCATCATCATCAGCAATCAACTCCTCTGCTATCGCAGTGGATACGGCATCGGTCCTTGTCTCAGTCCCAGATCCAGGACGATCATGGATGCTAAATCTTGAATCCTCCCAATCCTTCAAACAAGCCAAGGCCTCAACAATATCTGGACGTAATCTCGATCTCCTATCCGAAATTACATTCACTGCAACAAAAAAAGCAGATTCCGATGCTATGCTTGACACCGGAGGAGTCAGTAGGATGACACGGGAAAGGTGGACTCATATGATTTCCACCACTGTAATATATCAAGATTATTCGTATCAGAATGTGATAGGATTGAGCAATAATCGGTATCTAAGTACCGAGAAAGCTCGCTACTATGTGATGGTCCACCCCAACGTTTTTCCCTCGCTAGTTGAATGGAAAAATCATTATCTTCGAACAAGGTATCAATGTCCATAATCACAGTCTCACCACCACCACCACCATACCTAGTATCGTAGTATGTGAACAAGTCAGTCAACTTCTCGTGAATGAACCCTTCAGGTGGCTCTTCCAGGTTCATGCACGAGGAAATGTAAGTCAGGGTGTTTTCTACCCCTTCCACCTTAATCCTAGGATTCATGCATGCAGCGAGGCAATAAAGAGATGGAACGGTGGACTAGTACTTTAAATACTTGGTTTCCATCTATGCAACCATATGGCTAAGTGTCGGGTCAGCTCGGTACTTCCTAAACATGCTACTAATATTATATATGCACCAGAATGCAATGCAAGTCGTGGGCGCATAAACCGACGAACACATGTTCGTCGTGTCATAAAAAATCTTCAGGAATTGCATAAATAAAATTCATGAAGCCTAGGCAGTGTCGTCAATAATAAGTTCGTCACTCTTACTATTGACGTAGTTAGATATCACGTGTTCGTATCCAACACATGATTCCAACATCAGGTACGTGTAAACTATAATTCCAACGATGTCTCACATCCGATTGGAATTTCTTCTTCTTAAGATTCGCAGATAAATAGAGACTACCAAACTCTTGTTGTCTGCGAGGAGTATGAATATATTTTAGTGCATTACGTATATTATCCAACGCGGGGGAACACACCTTCATACCCCACTTGAACAATCATGTTAATCACGTAACACATGCATATGACATGAAAAATCTTTCCTAATGGTGCGTCTCTAATATTCCTAATAAACATGTTAATCGCTACTCCATTATTAGATGCGTTATCGAATGTGACACTAAAAATTTTATTTTGAATTTTATATTACCTAAAGATTTTCATCATACACTCAAAAATGGCCGGGCCATCATGAGGATGAAGAATCTCAGAGAATCCTAAAATTTTTTTATTCATAGTCTAGTTAGAATCTACATAGTGGCTGGTGAGACATGCATAAGATAATTTATCGTGACTTGTCTAGATATCGAACATCACGGACACCACTCCACTATATGCCATAAATTCATTAATTATTTTTTGTTTTTTCTAACTTATATATTTTTAGTATGTCATTTCTAGATGTGGACCTAGTAATCCTATGATAAGCAGGCTGAAAATATGTCTGCATTATGAGCACTACCCTTGGATCTTCAGAAAATCTGATCGAAAGACCCATCAATGTGATAAGTCTGGTCATACCGTCCATACCCAACTCGTTGGAGTATATGAAGGGAGTAATCATTGATACTGAACTCGATCCAGTCTCAAAAAATGAAGTGCCAAGTTGGGTTTGCCTAGAATCTAATGGACCGTATTTTTTGGTGCATAATTCGACATGGCTCTTAAGATGCACAGTCCCAAAAAAACTCTTACATGTTAAAAGTCTCATACAATATTTGTACTATGCCATTTCTTCTTCCTCACCCCTAATATTTTTTTGTTTTATTATATTAAAACAAGTCCAAACTACAGAAGTCCTCCTAGTTTTTTGTTTTTTAGAAGTTTGGGTTGAGACGACTGGAGAAACTAAAGTTTCAGCAGCCTCAGACATCGGTGCAATATTTTCATTTTCTAAATTTAAATATGTTTCATTAGTATTTATCATTTTTTAGGATTTTTGTTAATAAGAATAGTTATTTAGAGACTAGATGACTGATTTTAAAATTTTCTATTTTGGTCTAGAGAGAGAAACTAGAAAGAGAGATAAGTAAAAAAAACTTAAAATAAATTACCCGGTAAAAGTAGTGAGGTCGGTCACGTGCACGGTGCACCACAGTCAAGCTCAAAATTCAAAACTCAAGTTGAGATTCCCGAAAATCCAAGCCGAATACCGAAATCCCGAGTCCCGAGAGAGAGAAGCAAGATTTTTGAAAGAGAAAATGAGAGATTTGAGAGAAAAAATGATTATGAAAAACATAAATGTTATAGTGAGGTGGTGTGAAATTTATAGATTAAAGAAAATATTTTTATTTAAAAAAAGTCATTTTTTTTGAATTTTTTTTGAATTTTTTAAGGGGCAGAATCATGAGGGCAGTTGGATTTTGCCCCCTAGCCGTTGGAGGTGAGATCCAACGGCTGAAATTTAAATTTTTTTTTTTGCCAGTTGGGGGGGGGGGGGGGGGGGAAATTGGGCCGTCTCGTGGGACCGCGGGTCGGGTCCAATCAGACCCGACCCGCGGTCTTTTTTGCGGGAGGGGCGAAGCAAGGGGGACACGGGACGAATCCATGCCGGACTGCCGTGCCACGGGCAGCGAACCATGCCGGGTCAAACACGGCATGGCACAGCCCGTGCCTTACCCGACTACGGCACGGGCCCGGGCACGAAATTTTCCCGTGGCCAGCCGGCCCGGCCCGGCCCAATTGACCACTCTAATTATGCTACATTATCTTATGTTAGATTATTTAGGATGTTGTTGGATATTTAATATCGAATTTATTTAGCTTGGGCTTGAGTTTGGGCTTGGGCTTGAGAAACATGTACGGGGGAAGTGGGGATGGGGATATGGATTACAAATTTATCCGTGGCCGAGGTTGGAGATTAAAATTATATCCACTAACGGGGGTGGACCTGGGATGGACGTAGTTTTTTTAAGCAGGTGCAAAAATGTAGACTACACTCCCCGCCCCCACTCTGGTCCACTGCTATCCCTGGATATGACACTAACCTACAAACTATAACCCAACACGGGTTGTGCTAAGTTATGTCGTGCGGTGTCTAAACCAATCAAGCAGCTTGTCTGACTTTCGAATTTAAGACTGTCAAGATACTAACATCTTCCATACCACTATTATGCCTAGAGAACAAAAATAATAAAGTTGGAGTAGACAAATTCAAATAACAGAAATAATAAATTGGAGTAGACAAATTTATCCCTTATCCACAAAGAGATTTAATAGTTAATTGATTCAAATCTCATATATTCAATCTTATTTCTACCACTAGGTGGCATGGTGCATGTAGAGATAACGTATCACTACCTTGATTAATACCATCTCTACATCCAAGATAAGCAATGTGACAGTTACATATCTCTCAATTGGATATTTGCTTACCTCATCCAAACAAGTACTAGATAATATGAGGAATTTTCAATTTCTCCATGAATATATGTAACAACATGTATAGTCTCACATGTTTACTGCTCGGTCATTACATGACACACACGACACCTATTATACAATTAATGTTACATTGCACATCACTATCACACTGCACCACAATACACTACGTTGTTGCATACACCTACACCTCATAACAATGTCAAACTGCATACATCACCATATGTGCCATGTTTCACACATATATCACACATGTGCATTGTAGCACACTCCTTTGTCATACGTCTACACAATGCACCATTCAAGTCTCGCTTTTGTAAAACATATGCACTTATATTCAATGCTTGCATGTTGCATCATACATGTCCAACATAGTTGCATTTTTTTTCTTATTACAACCTGTTAGGCAATTCTACTTCCATGTTTATGATTTCACATATTCAGACGAAGAAGAAAATAGTAAAATAGCAAATGATATATATCCTCAACCTCGACAGTATACAAAACCACATGACAAACACAAACCACAACAAACACACAAAATAATGTGGTTCACTAGTCGTTCAACATGAAAAGCTACATCCACACAGAAAAATACTTATGCATTTACAAATTATAACCAAATCAGAATGTTCTTACCGTATGTGCAGCAATCGGGAAGAAAATCACAGAGAGAGAAAAAAAAATAGTATGAGGAAAGAGAATTCGTAGAGTAGAAATAATAGTAAAAAAACATATTTATATATAACAGTTTCTTGGTTTAATTAACCGGAGTGGGTTAGATCTCTCGAATGGGCTGGGCTCTAATCCAAAATTTTCTTTGGCCCGCTGATCGGACACCAGGACCCCCGTTATCATGCTATTACTGCATTCACAGCATCTTAATATTTACTTTTCTGCACTTACATGAAAATATTAAAATAGAAACATATTCAGTTATACAAAATAGATAATCAAAACAAATTATATAAAACACAACCAATTGAAAGTGCATAGCACACTTCCACGTATTCTCTATTTTCCATTTTTCAACTAAGTGGGGGGAAAAACTTTGAGCTCTCTCTACAAATTGTGCAACTCCAACTATTGTGATGAAAGAATATAACCAATACGAGAGAGTCATCACTATCTTCTTAAACACCTTCACATTTTGACTTTTTCAAGTTCTATTTTCACATTCATTGATGAATGAACATTCATGCTTTTTCACTTTAGCCTTTTCCCCTCGACATAACCTAGAGAGATTGGAGAGAATAAAAAAACTAACTTTGATAGCATGTAGAAACTAAATTAGTCAAAAATAATGAAATTTATATGACAAAAACCCATTATGCACAAATGAAATTATAATCTCTGTGTGTGTGTGTGTGTGTGTGGAAAGAAAGATCGAGTTGCATGAGTGATGAGTCATGACTCAGAGAGCAAAGCTCCATTAAGGGACAGCTAATGAGAAACAATGTCCACGACCGTTATTTCTTAAAAAAATGACTTTATGCTATCCAAAATTTCGAAAATGACTAGTAGTTTTGGGTGCCCAAAAAACAATTTTTTATGCTGGCTTGTCTCAATTTGAGTAAATTTAATTACAATGAATTACATTAGGATAATTATTATGAGTCCCAAATTCAAGAATATTTATAAATTTTGTCCCAAATCATAATTTGTTATTAAATATTATCCCACAAAATATTTGTTTTTTATTTTTGGTTATTTTTATTTTTTTTTATCCCACATAAAATATATACGTTTTAAGAAAAACAACTATTTTCCAAAATCAGAAAACAACTATTTTCTAATTTTGAAATATTTTTTTTTCAAAGAAAAACATAATTTTTCAGAAACCACATTTTTTGAAAATAAATGGTTTTTTTCGAAACTACTAGCTATTTTCTAAATTGCTAGTCATTTTTGAAACTATTTTACATGGGGTTTTCATTTTTTTTATAAATTCTTTTTATATGTATATTTAGACACACACCTACACACAATATATATATATATAGAAATATATAGACGTATGTAAAAATATTTATATATAAACTTATATATCATATATACTTAAACACAGACACACACACAGACACACACACAGACACAAACACACACACACACACACAAAAGTTTATATATGAGCATGTGTGTATGAGTGAATATATATATATATATATATGTGTGTGTGTGTGTGTGTGTGTAAACATATACATACGCTTATATATATATATATGTGTGTGTGTGTGTGTGTGTGTTGTTTGTGCCAGGTCAATGAGGCCCATTGCAAACCCCTAATCGAGGACATGATAATCTATACATATTTATACATATCCATCACATTTTCATTATAATAATAATGGTCCTCTATAATATGCCCTCAATGAATATATATGCCTCTTGCCAAATAATTATTTGATAAGCTTTCTTAACCTTGATTTATGGTGTTATTTGCTAAAGAGTCCTAATTAAAGATGGTGTTATAAGACAATTAGTTACGAACTCGAATTTTATGATGAATTTCTTTTTTTTGGTGATTTTATGATTAATCCTATGATCAATTTATTGACCCTACATTAAAGGCCACAAGACTCTCCTCATTGGAATCTCATTTGTGTAATCACATTATTTATGAAAATTAGATTTAAGAGACTATAGTGGGGAGTCTTATGATCTCAATGGGCATCAGAATAAGTCACATGCATTGATGATCATAGACACATGGCTAGTTGGAACATAACAGTGAGAGTTCTATTAAAATGATGTTCATGAACATTAATAATTTGATAGAATTCAACACAATTGAGAACTCACTGAAAAAGTTTCCCAACTTAAACATTAATAAATTATGCTTTAATGTTAGGTGCCAAAATAAGATGTTATTTTAATAATTAAATATTTTTTTAATTAAAGTTTTTTTTTGACTTATGAGAAAAATCATTTGAGATGCACAGTAGCCATAATTAGATGTGTCAAACGGGCCGTGCCGGGCCTGGCCCGACACGGTTTTTTGGGGGTTCAGCCCGGCACGGGCTCGCGGCACGATTTGCCGGGTTCGGCCCGGTCGGGCCGAACCCTAAATTAAAAAAAAATTTAGGATTTCGGTGCGCCCGAAACCCTAATTCTAAAAAAAATTAGAGATTGGGCGCGTCCGAAACCCTAATTCTAAAAAAAATTAGGGATTGGGTGCGTCCGAAACCCTAATTCTAAAAAAAATTAGGGATTGGGCGCGCCCGAAACCCTAATTCTAAAAAAAAATTAGGGATAGGGCGTGCCCGAAACCCTAATTCTAAAAAAAATTAGGAATAGGGCGCGCCCGAAACCCTAATTTTAAAAAAAATTAGGGTTTCGGCGCCCAGTAGCCCTAATTTTTTTTTAAAAAAAATTAAGCACTGTATCGTGCCGGGCCAAGGACGGCACGAGGTCCGGTTGGACTTGGCACGGTATGGCATAAGCCCGGGCACGAGAAATTTCTCAATATATTTTATGACATTTTGACACCTCTCATATTAACTTTATTGGAGTAATATTTTTTTATTATTGGGTGCCATTTTAGACGTTATGGAGATACACCCCTTATGTAACTCAAATTGGAGTTGCTATTAGTATTGTTTTGAGTTTGGTTAATGTCGTGCCGCACCGTATCGGTTGAATGTTCTTGCTCTGACCGGCGATCCTTTACCGACTGCTGCCGCGTGAAGCCGCCATGTTTTCGCGGAACCTTTCTGGTATCATTCCTTGCACAATACGATGATGAATCATATTTTGGGCCCCGAAGTCTCGCTACAATAAAAAAATCAATCGATGGAGAGCAGTAAACGAGTGCTGTGTTCTGAAAATGAAGAACTGGCTTCACACATGCAGCACAAGATAAAAGAGCTGAGCCAAAGACCTAAAGGAATTTCTGACAACATCGACGCGACTCTCTCAAAAGCGTTCACCAACGTGTGCAATGCAACGAATCCCATTAAAACCCTGAAGGATCTATCTCAGATCAAGTAATCTTAAATTCTTGGTTGCCAAAAATGCGTTTGTTAGGAATCAAATTTTTGCTTGAGACAGATTTGTGAGAGTAATCTAAACTAATCTTCTGTTAATTCATTGACGTCAAGGCGTAAATTTCTTGGGAGGAAGAACATTATATCCTGGCTAACTGGTAGTGGCTAAGCCTGCTTCTCTACTTGCGTTTGTTTTCCAAAGTTTGATTCTTAGTTTGCTCTCCTTTTTTTAAAAATACATCTTCTAAGTTCTGATTAAGATTACTTGTATTTCTACATCTCGTGATAGAAGAAAAGTGATTTTATTTCATGGATCTTACATGTCGGAGCTGAGTTCCCTCTTATAAGTTCTTGCTAAAAATGAAAATCTTGTTGTCACTTCTTGAAATTCTTGGTTGACAAGAATCATTGTCCTTGCTTTGATTTTAAAATCTGTCTGCTATCAAGGGGATGTTGACAGAGTGACATTATTGTGTGAATAGGGAATCGAAGATGATAAACCTGATGTTTGATGGTTTGTAAAATCAGCGAAGCACATGAGTTTAGAGGTGTCAACCGTGTCGGGGTGGCCCGACCCGGCAAGAGGCACGGCATGGTTCGGCCGTGCCTGGGCCGGCCCGGCACGTTTTTAAACCGTGCCCGGGCTCGTGCCGTGCCGTGCCGTGCCGTGCCTGGCCCGGCACGGGTTCTTCCCGTGCCGGTTAGGTTTCACGCGGGCACGCGTGGGCGTGACCTGGCCCCTTCCAAAATAAAGCTAAAAGCCCGTGGGTCTGGTCTGAAAGGACCCGACCCGCGGTCCCGACTCCCGACCCAATCCCAACGGGAAAAAAAATTTTCAAATCTTATTGAATTTCAGCCGTTGGATTCGCCTCCAATTGCTAGGGGGTAGAATCCAACGGTCTTCGTGATTCTGCAGCCTAAATATATATTAAAAAATAAAAAAAATATAAATAAAATATCTTTTTTTATAAAAAATTAATATATTTAATCTATAAATTCTATCCCCCTCCCTATAACATTTATGTTTTTCAAAAACATATATCCTCTCAAAATTTTCTCTCTCACATAAATCATGCATCTCTCTCTCGGGCCTCGAGATTTTGCTTTTGGCTTGAATTTTCGTGAAACTCGACTTGAGTTTTGAACATCAGAGCTTGCTGCGGTGCACCTTGAACATGACTGACCTCATTGATTTTACCGGGTAATTTATTTTACGTTTTTATTTACTTTCTCTCTCTAAAGCTTCTCTCTCTAGAAAAAATTAGGAAAAAATAAAAAACATAAAAAATGACAAATACACCTGACACGTATTTAAATTTGGAAAATAAAAATGCTACACAGAGGTTTGAGGCTGCTGAAACTTTGGTTTCTCTAGTCGTCTCAATCCAAAGTTCTAAAAAATAAAAAACTAGGACTTCTGTAGTTTGGACTTATTTTAAAATCATAACACAAAAAAATGTTAGGGGTGAGGAACAAGAAATGGCACAGTGTAAATATTGTATGGGACTATTAACATGAAAGAGTTCATTTGGGACTGGGCACTTTAAGAGACATGTCGAATTATGTACCAAAAAATATGGACCCTTAGATCCTAGGTAAACCCAACTTGGCACTACATTTTTTGAGACTGGATCGAGTCCAGTCTCAAAGTTTACTCTCTTCGTATACTCCAGCGAGTTGGGTAGGGACGGCATGGCTAGACTCATCACATTGATGGGTCTTCCGATCAGATTTTCGGAAGATCCGAGGGTAGTGCGCATCATGCAGACTTATTTTCAGCCTTTATATCGTAGGATTTCTAGGTCCACATCTAGGAATAACATACTAAAGATATATAAGTTAGAAAAACAAAAAATTATTAAGGAATTTATGGCATATAGTGGAGTGGTGTCCGTGACGTTCGATATATGGACAAGTCATGATGATTCTTCTTATGCATGTCTCACGAGTCACTATGTAAATTCTAACTAGACAATCAATAAAAAAATTTTAGGATTCACTGAGATTCTTCATCCTCATGATGACTCGGTCATTTTTGAGTATATGATGAAAATCTTTAGGGAATATAAAATTTAAAATAAAATTTTTAGTATCACATTCTATAATGCTTCTAATAATGGAGTAGCGATCAATATGTTTGTTAGGAATATTAGAGACGCACCATTAGGAGAGATCTTTCATGTCAGATGTATGTGTCACGTGATTAACCTGATTGTTCAAGCGGGTATGAAGGGGTGTTCCCCCATGTTGGATAATATACGCAATGCACTAAAGTATATTCGCACTCCTCGCAGACAACAAAAGTTTGGTACTCTCTGTTTGTCTGCGAATCTTAAGAAAAAATTCCAATCGGATGTGAGACATCGTTGGAATTACACGTACCTGATGTTGGAATCATGTGTTGGATACGAACACGTGATATCCGACTACGTCAATATTAAGAGTAACGAACTTATTATTGACGACACTGACTGGGGTTCAGGAATTTCATTTATGAAATTCCTGAATATATTTTATGACACGACGAACATGTGTTCCTCGGTTTATACGCCCACCACTTGCATTGTACTCCGGTGCATATGCAACATTAGTAGCATGTTTAGGAAGTATCGAGCTGACCCGATGCTTAGCCATATGGTTGCAGAGATGGAGACCAAGTACTTGAAGTACTGGTCTACCGTTCCATCTCTTTATTGCCTCGCTGCATGCATGGACCCTAGGGCTAAGGTGGAAGGGGTAAAAAATACCATGGCTTTCATTTCCTCGTGCATGAACCTGGAAGAGCCAACTGAAGGGTTCATCCAAGAGAAGTTGACTAACATATTCACATACTACGATACTAGGTATGGTGGGGTGGTAGTGAGACTGTGATTACGGACATTGATACCTTGTTCGGAGATGATGATTATTTCATTCAGCTAGCGAGGGGGAAATGTAGGGGTGGACCAATACATAGGAGCAAGCTATCTCGGTACTTAGATGTCGATTACTGCTCAATCCTATCACATTCTAATACTAAGAATCTTGATTTATTATAGTGGTGAAAATTATATGAGTCCACCTATCCCGTGCCTTCTAGGATGACACGAGATCTACTAATTTCTCCTGTGTCGAGCGTAGCATCGAAGTCTGCTTTTTTCTGTTGCAGTGAACGTGATTTTGGATAGGAGATCGAGATTACGTCCAGATATAGTTGAGGCCTTGACATGTTTGAAGGATTGGGAGAAATCGAGGTTTAGCATCCATGATCGTGCTGGACCTGGGACTGGGACAGACATTGCAGTTGCATCCACATCCACTACGATGACGGATGAGTTGATTGCCGATGATGATGATCCATATGATACTGATCTTGATGTTGCGGCTGATGATTCTCATGATATGCCGATTGACAATTGATGATGATCTGTTATTTTTTTTTTCGATCTTTTTTTATTCATTGTATTTGTACGCTTTGTTTGTACGTCGTATTGAAACTTATACTTGTTTTGTTCGGACCATCGGTTTCAAATGGATGATTGGTAATTTTTCATTTGTGTTGTTTAATTTTTTTTTAATTTTTATTTTTACTAACATAATGTATTGATTTATTTTTTTTACGATTTAAATTTTATTTTAAAAATTAATAACTTTAATATATAATTAATAAATATAATAAAAGCTAAACTAATTTGAATTTGATAAAAAAAATAAATTTCTAAACTTTGATTTTTTATTCAATTTTTATTTTTAACATTTTTAAAAATATTTATATTTAATACTCTACACTTAAGCAATACAATTTACAATATATAAATTTTAAAAAAAATATTATGCCTGTCCGTGTGGCATGCCTCTCTCTCACTCTCAGTCTCGGGGTCGGCCGCTCGGGTCAGCCTTTGCCCTAGCCTGTATGGCCAGGCCGGGCCGGCACGGCCCGGCCCGTTTGACACCTATACATGAGTTGAGTAAGGGAGGTGATTGGATCCTATGGAAAAAATCAATGGTAAAAGCTTAACGAGTATAATGCACAACATTTTGAAAAAAAAAATACTCACCAACCGTGAGTGTTTTATTTTTCAAACTTATTACATTTATTATTGGCATGAACGATATACTAATTAAATGTGGTGAATTTTTTTTTTCGTGCTGATCTCAAGGTGAAAGTATATATGAAATATCTATATACAGTTTGTTGATGTTTAGTACAATTTATATTATGAGATATAATAAGTTTGGAATCATCTAATTTAAAAAGTATATTTAGTCATAGTTCTACATGAATAAATTTAGGATGCTCAAATATTTTTTTAAGATATAGGTGCTACATTAGATGTATCAATTTGTCACATAAGTTTATTTTTTGGATTTTGTTCTAATGGATATTTTTATTCAACCAAATATTATTTTATTGTCTATGAGAAGCCATCCAGTTGACTCAACTATAAATAAGAAAATTATAAGAGAGATTAACAATTTAATTATTATCAGATTAAATATAACTTATACAGTTATTACATAATTAATTTTTTCATAAATTCTTCATGAAAAATTCATTGAGATGCAATTATTTGTATATTGAGATAAATGAAGAAATATTTTAGTGATGATCTCTTTAAGTGATTATGAAAATCTTCAACTAATTGGTTTTTTAGATTAAAGTTGGGCACTACCTTGAATCCATAAAAAGTCAACTCTATGATTTTATATGTTTGTTGGAGATATTCTCGGTTTATTTAAGTTTACTTTTATGAGATATGCTCTTATTTCTATTCTCATATTTGTTGAATATAGTACTCAAGTATTAGAAATGACTATCATTCGATGCTTCTCATGCATTCATCATGACTATAAATTAATTACTATTCTTATAATTATTAAATTCATATTTGAAATACTTAGTCTTGTTATGATTAATCTTAAATTTCGTGTCTTAGGTGTCATCGGCCATACTTTGAATTTCATACCAAATTTTTTTTCTCTTCAATTAATACTATGTTATCTGCAAATATTGTATCCCAAATTTTTTTTTTATTTTTTTTAATGTATTAATAATTAGAACCAAAAGGTAAGAATTGAGTGATGATCCTTAGTGAAATCTCATAATTATTGGAAACAAGTGAGTGATGCCTTAATTAGTATAAATTTTGAAATTATTCTCTCATATATATTTTTGATTATCTCATTATGCATATTCATTTTCGTACGATATATACTAAATTAAATATCTTAAGATTTTATCGTAACACTTTTTCAAATGAATAAATTATATATAATTTTTTTTATTCTTCGTATATCTTCTATTAATTATCTGATTAAATAATTAATCTCACTAGTAAACATACATAATATAAATTTAAATTGATTCAATGAAATTCTTAATCTCGTAGTTTATGGTGCATGAATTTAATGTCTTAATAATTATTATAATCTTGAATATTTTTTTTTTCGTATATTTGTGGATTATAATGAATTTCTTTTATTTATTTGATATTTTTTTAGTTCTTATTGTTTTGTTAATTATTCTAGTCAACCATATCATTCCATCTCATCTATGATTCTCTATTCTTCAATGGCGATACCATCGAAACATAAGAATTTTTTTTGCCTTTATTTTTTATTATAATTTTTCTAAAATTTTGAGCTTTATTTTAATATCATATTTATGATAGTCTAGATCTCAACCGAACCTAACATTGAAATATTTATATTTGAACTTGTTTTAATGATCATGAAAATATATCATTCATTTCTTTTAAACTTCTATATATTTTTTTACTAATATTTGATTATCTTTATTCGTAATATATCATACATATATTATGTCCCTACTCTTCTTCTCTCTCGTCTTAGCTATTGTTTTAAAATGTTCATGGGTCACACAGATGTGAAGTCCTCCTAGACCCTCAGGCACAAAGGACACCAAAGGCACGTGCTTTATTATAGTGAGACGTACCTTATTTTATATATATATATATATATATATATAATTGTATATATCATCATTAAATATTATTCAAAATTTTTATATAATCAACAAAAAATAAAAAATAAAAAATTTCAATATCAATAAAAAAGTTATTGTTCTTAGTTATCTTATTTTTCTTTTATTTTCTTTCCTTTTTTATTTATCTTCTGTTTTTATTTTCACTGCTATGCAAAGATAGTATTATGGCATGACATTTTTTTTAAAACTCATATTACTCATGTTTTCTTTCATATTCCTATTATTTTCTGTGACATGATTATTTATATTTTTATAAATTATGATTATTTTTTTCCTGGTATATTTTTATACTAATTCATCTACATCTTTGTAATTTTTTATTCATTCTTTCAATGAGTTTTATATGCGAGGCCTAACCATTAATCATATCTAATATATTTTTATCTACAACTAGTTTGATTGTTATAAGCCAATCAATAGTTCTCTTGAACTATACATGCTTATCATTTAACCATTGATTTATAATTATTCTAACACACTTCTTATTTATCTTTGTTTATATAGCAAGTTTATAATCATTGATTTTTTTAGATTTCTCTCTCTTTTATTTAGTCATTTGTAAATATCTTATATTAATATTAATATGTTTTAGAGTATTATCTAACTTTATTATCTTATAACTTCAAAAAAAAAAATAAAAAAAAAATTTTTCTGAACTGTTAATAATCAAAACAATTAATCTCAATTTGATTTATCAACCAAAGAACTATTTTTTTTTGGACAAGAGCATCAGAATGTTGAATCATTGCAAAAAGTTTTGCATATTGATGCATCTACGTGGTGGTCGAAAACCATCATTTGGGTGCAGCTAGTTTTTGTGCAAAATGCAATTTTTAAACTGGCACAAAAAAATAATGTGTTCTCTGTTTTGGTGTAGGGGTGTAGGTAAATGGGTATTGAGATTAATGCAGGGGTTTTTTGATCATGCTTCACATGAGTCTGAACCAAAAGACTTGTTTAAAAAAGGCATGCCATTTCTCTTCTGTAAATTGCTAATGATTTTAATTTTTGTCATGCTAGATGAATATTGCTTTGATATTTCAGCCATGATAGAAAAAGGAACAAAACGTTATGTTCCACAAAGGAATTCTGTAGCATATGCATTGCTGATTACCCTATATAGGTAGGTATTCACACACTCTTATTTTTTTTTTTTTGTCTTTGACGTTTATGTTTTACATGGAAAATGTGTCTCTGGAACAGGGCTTCTACAGATGGCAAAGAATTTTTGCATAAGCAGGTTCTTATTGATATGGCTGAAGCAAGTGGGCTTTCTCGAGCTGCTGTTCTGTGTGATCTTCTTTTTTCTTTTCATAACATCAGTTGAATTTATTGGCATTCTAAGTAGAACATGAGTTGAAAACTGCCCATCATCTTTTAGGCCAGAGAAAGTTAACGACAATTCTTCCAAATTTGGAAATTCGGCAAAGGTCTGGCATACAGGATGGAGCTGCATGAAGACATTGATAACAAAAGGATTAGTTGTTAAATCAAGTTGCCCAGCGAAGTATGCAATCCAATAGCACTTTCAGGTTCCTTTTGTTTTGATCGTGGTCATGATATGAGCAAAATGTGTTTTATTGGCATTCATGTTAAATATTATATGATTACACAAACACTAAGACATTAAAATTATATTAGAACTCTAAAGTTAAAATGTGTTTTATTGGCATTCCTGTTAAATATTGTAATGGATGGTCATCTGAGAAGTCTTTGTCTTCGTTAGCATAAATTGGAGGTCATGTCTTGGTATGATGATAAGTGTCTATATATAATGATGATATGTGTGAGTTTGAAACTTATTAGTCTCTATAATTTTTAAAGGTAATATTGCTGAGATATTAATCTCTCATAAGTCTTGTACTAAATGGGAACCTTATGCACTGGATATGATCTCTAATAAATTATGATTTGCAGTGGGTATGACCTCTAATATATTTGAATTTAATATTTTTTATTTATTGAATGACTAAAATAATAAAGAAGCATATGTTATTTATATATTTGTAACTTGTATCTACACTGTGTTATGTTTGTATTTAGCTAGTGTGTAGTTTTTCTAGTTTATATAGAGAGTATCATAGAGGAAGGTTGCTCCAAAAGATTTTTTTATTGTTTGTTTCATGTTGAGCATGAGCTTAATAAATTATATTGTAATTTTTACATTCAGCATATTACATAATATCATATCATTGAAAGAAAAAAAATATAATGGCCTATTGTAATTGTAGGCACCATGATAGTATCTGAGTTGACGATGGCAAATTAATTTTTTATTATAGCAGGGACATACTTTTTCTTTATTTTAATTTTTTTCTTTGAAGTAAAAAGTTCATTTCTCATGCTTAGTTATATTTGCTTAGATTTAAGAGTTTGTATTGCCTAGAATCTCGATCACTTGTGTTAGGAGAAGATAATCTATGCACCATTAAGAGACATCTCTTGATGTTATTGTTTTTGCAACTATGTTTTGTTGGGTTGGGTTCGGTCAGATTGATCTTGGCATTCCTGTGTTATTTCTTATAATTTGTTGTATTGTACCATAATTTTTTTTTTTGATTTTGTGAGATCCAAAATAAAAACTTGTTAGATCACATTCATGTGTTTAAGTTTTATTTAATAGAAATTCAAAGATAAATAATGTTCCAATGATAGATGATGCTGGATTTGTTGGCATGCATAACAAATACTTTTTATGATAGCTCTTAGTGTTTCTTACTTTTAGTCTTTACTCTTGGTGTATAAAGAGATAAATTATTGGTAGTTAGATTTATTATTAGATGACATGATTTATTTGGATATAGATTAACGCATAATCATTGATATTGTTATGATAATCCATAGGCTTAATATTTTCATAGTATTTATTGTTTTTAATTTTTACAAATTTATGATATTTTTGAATAATTGATGAATTTGAGATTATAAAGATTGAGAGAGTATTACCATCTCTCTACTTGATATTTGTTTTTTGTTCACTTGTGATAAGTATTTTTATTATTAGTCTTGTATTTTTTTAGATTAAATTAATTTTATGGTTTATTCTCTCGAAGTGGTCTCTTGGAGCCTTTAGCAATTCATTCTCGGTTAATTGGAGATTCTTATTTGCTTGATATTTTGCCTTGTTAATTATGAGGATGTTGATTCTTATTATCATGGGATTATTATATAAAATTTACTTTCTTCAATAACATTATAAAGAGTTAGAGTCTTGTAGTAGCGAGAATGAAAGATATTCTAAACAAGAAGTTTTTCTAACTTTTGATTTGTTTCATAACACTTCTCTTGTCCAACATAGTTTACCTATTCTTTGACATGGGAGATTAGTCATAATCTCAAAAATTTCTCCAAGAGATGACATATGAACTTCCTCACTATTCAATATCATGCGAAGTCAGATGATCTTGTAGATTATTTTATTGATGCTCACGGTTCACCTTTTGATTACTTTCTAGAAAATATAGTAAAGTAATTATTTGTTTTTATAAGCATTTCTTATATTCGTGTTATCTTTTCTTATATTATTTTATTATGTCTCTTAATAATACTAGGATGTCTAAATATTATTTTTATGTATTTATTATTATTATCATTATTAGTATTAACTAAGTCTTCTCTTTATTTACTTGGGATTAATTGTATAGATTTTATCTTTTTAATCAACTAAAATAAAAATTATATTCATTCTTAATAATTTAGTTATAAAATATGTCTATTATTTCTTGTTAATCTTAGTCATACATTTAATTTTTTTTTTCACCTGAATAGTCTCAGACTTTTTAACATGTGAATAAGGAGATTTGTGTTGGACATGATCAAATCATTCGGATGATTTTTATTTATTTTATTATTTATTTGAGTTATTTTAATTTTTTTAATTCTATTTCTAATTTATCTATCTCAGTTTTATTATATATTTATTTTATATCCTCATTTTTATCATTTTAATTCTTTGAATATGTTATTTTTTGATTGCTTAATATTCATTTTCATATGATATTATTGGTCTTATAGTTATTTTATAATTTTTTTAATCTAGTTGATACTCATTTATTATAAAGAATCCTTGGTGCGGCCCCCAACTTGGTTTATTTAATTTTAATCCCATAAGAAACATCATCACTCTTAAGCAATCAATATAAAATGATTAAATTTTCATTTTTAATTAATATAAAACCAAGATAACTGAAATGACAAACATTTGATAATTCTTGCCATTCCATTTTGATTGTTATATTATCATCACTCTTAAAATGATTAAATTTTCTAAACTTTTAGGTTTATATCTATTTTTTTCAATCTTATTAATCAATAATATGTCATCTATAAATAATATTTATTAAGGGATATCTTAATGAATATCTTTAATAATTTATATATAATTAACATAAAAATATAATGACTATGTGATAATTTTTAGTATAGTCAAATAGCTATTGGAAACTCGTGACTAAATCTTGAATTAGTTTAACGTTGGATATCACTTTCTTATACATATCTTTGATTAGTTTAACACGTACTTAATATTTTTTTCTATATAATACATATCAATTTAATTCTTTTGGTATTCTATCATAATTTTTTTGTAAATTAATAAACATCTCATATAAATCTTTGTTATTTTTTATTTATTTATTGATGATTTTTCTAACTAAGTAGATAGTCTACATAGTATATCTATCTGACATAAATTTAAATTGATTCTATGAAATTTTTATTTTTATTTTTTATTTTTTGTATATATTTTTTTTCAAATATTTCATAATTTACTTTATGAGTTAATATATTGATAATTATTATAATATTGAAATATTTTTTGTATTTTTATAAATGAAAATTATAATATTGTCTTTATTTATTCAATATTTTTTTGATATTCATGATTTTATTAAACGACTTAGTTAATCTTATCACACTTTTATTCATATGACCTTCCAAATTTTAGCATGGATATGATTGGGCCTTATGATTTTTCTGTTATTTATTTTATTAGGAGTTTTTCTACTTTATTTGATTTAAATATTGAATACATATATAAAATTATCTAGTCATCTATCATCCTTAATATTCAAATATAAATTTAAATACAATTTATATAGTAAGTATAATTAATTATTTTCAAGGTTCTTTATGTCGAACTCTCTTTGACATAGCTCTTAAGTTGTTTAAAAATATGAAATTTTTTTTTGAACTTTATATCTCATCCAATAATCATATACATTTTCTACTAGTTAAATATTTATACTCCAATTATTCATTATCTTGTACAAAGATAAGATTTTCTTGTTTATTATAATTTTCTTGCATAAAATCTTATTTTCTAAAAAATAAAAAATAAATACTACTATCTAGAACCAATATAGAAGTAAAGTACAAGACAATGATAAGAATTACCCATGTTTACTGTATTGATAATCTTCTATATTTATATCAACTATGATTTAGTGTCCTACATGTTTGGGTTCTCCATCAAGATAAGGTGAACACAAAATGAAAACAATAAAAGAATCACAATTTTGATAAATGAAATCCTCTACAATGATTGGATCTCAAAGATTGGGCATGTAAGATCTCGATGAAAAGTTGCTTTTTGGGCGAATATGAATCCAAAAAATAGAAGTAACACATTGCTGATGAATATCAAGATCTCAAAATGGAAGAACGAGCTTTTTTGCTTGCCCAGGGTAGGGTTGGCAATTGATTGACTAAAGTGAGGGTGTCGACGCAAAAGCAACGAGTTAAATATGTTGTTTTTTTGTGTTTTTCTAGCTATATGATAAAGTCTACTTTAGCAGGGGCATGATCATACACTTAAGGAGATTGGGATGGAGGTAAAGGAGAAAGAAGTTGAATTGGGTGAATAAACTTCCGAGATAGGAGATGAAGAGTGGGAGAGGTTTAAGCGCTTATATCACATTATATTTTTCAAAAATATTTTGGAAAATTTTTATCAAATAGAATTATTCTAGTAATTTCAATTAAATACTATTTTTTTTTTTCAATTTTATTTTATAAGGGTGTGCTAATACTTGAAGTGTGATGAATGATCTCATAATTAGTACATTAAATATTTTAACTATCAAACATATATTCTAAATTATTATTATTTATTATAATTTTGATATTTTTTTAAAAATATTAAATGATTACTTATGCAATGATTGTTTGCTCCCAAGTCGATTACTCCTAAGTCAGAAATAGAAAGATGAGTAATGATTGCTATGCTATCTGAAGGATGAAAAGTATCTTTTATTGTCATACCAGTGAGAAAATTTATATATTTTTTCTCTAATAATTGTTACGGTGAGAGTTCTTTGTGAAGACTCCTCATCAGATTCAATATTTGGCTTATCTATTTTAATAATTTTTTGTTTTTCATGTCTCACATCTAAAGATGGCTTAATAACATTTCTTTATATGACCACTCTTCTTGTAATGTGTGTATTGTATTGAGGATTTCTTGTTTCCTCTACTACTATGATTGTACTCCTAATGTCTATTGGCTAAGTATGAAATTTCTTTCTCCTAGGTATTTGTATATCATCTTTAGGCATGTATTGGACTATCTTATGATAAAAATTTGACCTAGATTAAAATATATGATCACACAAAATCATATAACAAAATCCTACGAAACTGTTAGGTAGGAAATACAATAATATCAAGTCAACAAGTTGTTATCTATGTCTTGCTCTGGTATTCATGTCTATCTTTATTGAGAACTCCTTCAAGAATTGAGTAATTAGATGTGTAATATGAGTAGGGTGAGTAATCATTCTCTTCAAATTTCTAGGATTTTTTTACTATAATGTTAGAATATGCGTTATCTTGAATCAAATTTTGAAAAAAGATTTGTTTTTGATGAACGTGACATCTGTGCTCATAATAAAATTTGTAGTTTTTGATGAATAATACATATTTTTTTTGAGTACTAGAGTACCCAATGAAAGTGTGTATAATGGCTTGTTCATTCATCTCCAAAGTAATATTATACATCTTAAATCGCTCAACTAGGTCTTTTGGCTCGCATTACTATTGTGTGATGAAGATGCAATAATATCATGACTAATCGTGTCAACTTTACTTGATTTATGCATAATTCTAGCATCTTAAATTGCTCTTTGATAAATCAAAGAAAGAGATAGATGTGTATTCTCCCTTAGAATATCTCCAAACTAGTATATTGGTTTTCTAATGAATATATGTAAAGAATCTACAAATTTGCTCATCTCTTTAATGCCGTCTAATTTGTTAATATTAGTATCATACGAATAATTCTTTCTTACAATTATATTTAAGTTGCATAGTAAGTCATCTTGCTCTGGTCACTCAATTCATACATTCATAATTGAGTAATAACAGCATACAAATGAAATATCCCTGAAGAATATATTAAAATAATCATGTTTCACACTCTCTTGTAAGTATCGCAAGAGCCAAATAAACTTGATACATCGAGATCAATCGACTGTTACAAGTGTATTAGTAGTTGTATGTAAATTTGTATTCACTTTTCAGTCTCAATGTGAAGTGAATTTTCTAATAAGTGATCTGTGCCATGAGTCACAAACCAAATTCTTATTCATATAGCTCAAAGAGAAAATGTGTCATCCTTCAATTTCCATTGGGTTTTTCTCAGTGATTTCACATAGATTCCAACATCTTTTTATCGCATCAAAATTTGTATTATAATAGTAAAACACTTTAAATTAAATTAAAATATATGAGTTATTTCTCTTTAAAATTCAAAAGAAAAAATTTGAAGGTTTTTGTAATATCACGTCAAGGACGGTTATGTATCGTTGCCACTATGTTGGATATGATGTCGCCCATGGTGGGTCCCACTATCATTGCTAAAAAAATAATTTTTTTTCTACCCAATTCATATCATCAAACATTCAATGATTTTAAAAAATATTAATTAGCATGAAATACCCATTCTATATGGGTGTTTTAGTAGTACATTATGGTGGTGCTACGGTCATCATAGAAATCTTCTAACAATAATTATTATTTGGAGCTTCTAGAGGGTACGTTGTTACCTGTGCACCACAATGTTGGTGCCTTTTCATCGAAGCTCCTTTGATACTTTGTAAGAGAAAAACTCTATCAAGGGCTTAGGTTTTGCATTGAATGGAAAAGATGAGAGTGATGGAGAGGCACTTGTGAAAACAAAAATATAATTTTATTAAAATAAAAATCTTTTTTCTGAATATAACATAAATCATATATATATATGGACCATCCATAAGTTTAATGCTTCCAAATATTGGAAAAATAAATAAAATAACAAAAAATAAACTAAAGCTCAACAATTACTTTATGAATGAGAATACATTCCATGTAGACTTCCCAAATATGAATAATCCTTGTTAAAGAGCTTCCACTTGTGTATTGATTCATTGATTTTTTATGGTGTTTTTGGATATTTTGTTTCTTGAACTTGTAAATGGCAGCAGAGCGAAACTCTAGCTAGAGAAAATAAAAAACTAGGGGTTGCTATAGGGAGGCATGCACTATCATAGCATACTGCATTTATTCATGTATGGATAATAGTACATATGAGTGTACTGTTTCAACGCGACAAACTGTGGTATGAATGTGCATATCATACCTCCATTGTGTGGTTGTTGGTACCTAATGTGTTGACATTTTATGTGGGTGTAGTGAGTGTGTGGTGTGTGAGTGAGTTTGTGCATCTTGTGGCCCAAGGTGCACAATGTGTCTAGTGAGGTGCATCATGGGTGCATAATGGTGTCGTGAAGGTGCACAACGAGTGCAATGAAATGCATTGTGGGTGTAATGAAATGCCATGTGGGTGCATTGAAGATACAAAGTGGGTGTTGGGAGGTGCACCGTGAGTGTAGCAAAGCCAAAGGTGCACAATGCAAGTAGTGTTTGTGCATTGTGGGTGCAGTAATTGTGCATTGTATTGTGGATTGAATAAATATAGTTGTGAGATTATTAGTGATAGTATAGGTATGTAGGAGAGTTTCAATTCAGTTCACACACTACAGTAGGATGACATATACTATACACTAAATATTTTTACTTCAATGATATATGATAGAGATGTCTCTACATTAGATATTTTTACTTCAATTGTAAAATATATTACTAGATATTTGAATGTTCTTGATTAATTAATTATTTATTTTTAACTATGTTACTCATTTATGATGCCGACCAAGCATAAAATATTTTATTCTAATGTTAGAGATGTCTATACACTAGTGTATAAGACTTGCTAGTTATGAAAAGATATTATAACTTCAAATCATGCACGTTGGACTTGTATAAGTAATGATCTATTCGATTTGATACACATTTATTGATTACTAATTTACTTTTGTTGATATTTTTTATTGTAGATTATAATTTTTTTAAATTTTTAATCAATTCATAAAAATTTTAAATTCAATTTAATAAAAATATAAAAAAATAGGAGTGACGATCTATTAAATTTTTTATGCTAGCACATTTATATATAATAATATTATAAAAAGAAAAAATAGATTTTTGATTGAGATGATCTGTATATTTTTTTTGATAGATATTATGAAGCATTCTTGTGGAAATATTTGAGATGTAATATTAATAATAAATTAATTGATTAATTTATTATTTTTTTATTGCTTACTATGTATTTTTTCGGTCATGAATTGTGGTGATAGAATGCCTAACTTATTTCTTATCGTCTTTGGGAATATTTGTTTTGTTTATGATCCTTCTCAAAATTTAGAAAAAAAATGATACCCAGCACATTAAAGTGTATATTTTTGATTATTATAATATCAAAAAATAATATAAAATATTAATAACTAATTTTTTTTGCTAATGCTATAGTATCAAAGTGCAAAATTATCACTATGATTAATCAAATTTCTTTTACTAATATTTCATCAAAAATATGAGAGAACAAAATATTTGATTAAGATTATGCATAATATTTTTTATTATATAGAAATATATATATATTTTTGAGAAAATATAATTTTAATCATAAATTAATTATTTAATCACGTGCCCTGTTTTATTCTTTATGATTAAGCATTATTTTAAATCTCATATCCTGAAAAAAATAGTCTCTCTATGTTTTCAGATATACTTATTTTGCACATAGATTATTTCTTGGATAAGAAAATATGACATTCAAAATTATCAAGTGTAAATGCTTTGCTTATTAATGGACTCTAAGAGAATGCATTCATTACACATTTATGATTAGTAGTCATTATTAATGTCAATATTATGTTCCATCATTATTAGTATCAACTTATGACCCTTTCGAAATTCATCTTGCTAGCCACCTCCAAGGCTATCAATTCTTATCATTACTAAATTTTTTTTATATCAAAATTTTCTTTTCTTTTTCATTACATTGTTACAGGCTGAGCTTATGATCAAGAAGTTTGATTTGGGAACTTCTGATCAAAAATATCTCTATTAGACTAATACCATATTTGGTTCCAATCATTGATCATCTACAAAATTAGATGATCTAGAAAATAACTCAATTGATATTAATCTTTTAGTTTTTATTTATAATAAATAATTTTAAAAGTATTATCTTGTACTCATTAATTCTGTTATATTATTTCATCGAAGATAATATTAAGCTATGTTAAATGGGATAGATAATATTTATTCTTGTGAGAATTTTGAATTAATATCTCATCTTTTAGGATAATTTTAAAAAGTACTAAGCATGTCTCAACACCAATCCTATGCCTCATATGAGATGCCCAGGCACAAGTCTTTTCATGGTGTTATTATTGTTTAGAAAAGCAATTGTAAAAAAAAAGTATCTTTAAAAATTATGATAAATAATATCTTATATATTAAATTCATATATTAATTTTAATCTTAAATAAAATATATCTTATATATTATCATTAAAAACATATCAATCCACCATGATAAAAATATATTAACATATGAAAATACACATGGAATAATTATGATAAATATTAATGAAAATGAAAAAAGTATATATAAGCACAAGAAAATATAAAATACAAATGAAATATATTATACATCAATTAAATTTATTAAATTATTATTTTTACTATCGTTAACACTCACATAGACTACTACAGTCTATTCCTTCTTTTACTGCTTAGTTAAGATTAATATATATCAAATCATTTAAATTTTATTTTTGTAATTCATTTCTTCTTTTACAATAAAACTATAAAAATTAAGAAATTCTTAAGTATTCTTATTTTACATAAAATAATAATTATAAAATTATAATATTTTTATATATGTTTGTCATTTTCATTATTATATAATATTTTTATATATGTTTGGATGGATTAAATTATTAAAGAAATAAATAGAAAGAATAATTTGATATAATAAGGTTGTCTAATATATATATATATATATGTATATATATATGTCTACATATATTTATTTGACACCCACTTAAAAAAATATTTCCATGGTTATGAAATAATATGTTGTAGTGAGGTACACACGTACAATGGTGTTGTACGTGTGTGCTTTGGTAGTGTAGTTGTTGTGGCATACAATGACATCATGTGGTTATGATGGTGTACAATGGTGTCGCACAATGGCATCATGTGTGAATAGTGATAACACACAATATCTGCATGCAATGGGTACATTCAGTTGCAATGGTGTTTTATGTATGGGTTCAAATGCCTTCTGCATATAGGTAGTGGTACCATGCTGTCTTTGCATACATAGATGTTCTATGTATGTGCAGCAGCATTGGTGTAGTGGCTGCTATGTTAGAGTGATGTGCATAGTGCAGTGAGTGTGGTGTACAAAGATTATGCAATGACATAGTGGGGATTCACTTGATGCTGCTATAGATCCATACTTATGGAGGAAGTACAAATTCTTGTTAATACTATAGTAAAACTGAGACAAAAAACTATACAAAATGAGCTGCTACAGTTCTTATGTGATTTTTAAAGCAAGAGAAACTTGATCATCTGACAGAGGACTCTCCTTGTAATGAGATGAATGGGGTTTAATTGTCGATTGATTGGGATTATTAATTACATTGTAATAATCTATTGAGCTAGGAATATCATCAATTTTTACTTATAATATTTGTAAGGTATTATGGGAATTGGCATTATCTCGACACTCATCATGGACTTTGTAGATATGCAATTTAATCTTCCATTTAATGAAATTGAGACTATAGGAGTGGATAGAGATGAAATGGATTACTATACATGTTTATTTTGTTTACACAGTTAGCTATCCAATTCTTGGAGGTGTTCTCAATAGAGATTGATCTAACTTGCAAAAAGAGATAACAAATAGTTTCATGGCATCGTACCCCCATTTACTGTTTATCAATTTGTGGAGTTTCGTAGCTAGAGGTGTTAAATGAGCAGTGCCGTGCTGGCACGTCATGATTTTGGTGGCCGAATTGGGCCAGGCACGACACGACTCAATTTTGGCTAGTCAAGCATGGCTCATCGTCTCGAGTCTAGTTGGAATCTGGCTGGGTCATGCTGGACCGTGCAGATTTGGGTAATGTTTTCCAGCTTAGCACCTTAGCCTAAGACCTCGCATAGCTAGGTCCTAGGAGGCTAGGACTTTGAATTCAAGTTAGAGACTAATTCGCACAGTCGTACTCATGACTCGACTTATTATCTTGGTCTCGGAATTTTAGATTAATTATTTAATTTTTTTAATAAATTTCATATTTTAAGTTAATATTTATGAGTTATGAGTGTGATATTACATTATATTATTTAAACTCACATAAATCACCACAAAATATAAAAAAAGTATATTTATCATTCAATCCAAAAATAAATAAAATAACATAAAATAATAAGCATAACTCATAAATCATAATAATAACATAAAATAAACTATAAATATCATCAACCTCAATCATAATAATAATAAAACAGCAAGCTCAACTATTATAGTGGCTTAATCTCAATGCCAACCAATATGAGTATGCAATTGATTATCATCGCGTAAGTGTATAATGGCATTACTATCGCTGGGTTTAATCTCCTCAAAATCTCACGAGTCAGGATTTGTCAGTAACTCCTCCGCTCTTATTCCAACATGATCTCGATTATGGATGTCCAACTTTAAATCTTCTTAATCATTTATGCATGCAAGTGTCTCAATAATATCTAGTCGTATTTTTGATATCCTATCTGAAATTACATTGACTGCAATAAAAAAAGTCGACACTAATATTATTCTTGATATTAGATGAGTTAGTAGATTCTGTGCCATCTTAGACATCACAAGATAACTAGACTCGTATGATTTTTATCATTGTAAAATATCAAGTTTTTTGTTATCGTTTTGTGATAGTATTGAGCATTAGTCAATAGTTAAATACTGGATAGCTCGTTCTTATTCGACTATCTACTTTGTTATTTTTCTCTCGTTAACTAAATGGAGAAGACATCATCTCCGTATAAGATATTCATATTCGTTCTTGGAGCATGGTTATTATTACCATTATACCTAGTATCCTAGTATGTAAATAATTTAGTTAATTTCTCGTGAATGAATCTTTCAAGTTAGTGTTCCGGGTTTATGCATGAGGATACGTATGTCAAAATATTTTCTACTCCTTTCACTTTAATCATAGGGTCAATGCAGACAACCAGACAATAATGAGACGAAATTATAGATCAGTACTTTAAGTACTTAGTTTTTATCTCAAGAGCTATGTCATTTAATGTCGGGTTATCTCTAAACTTACTAAACATGTTACTAATATTGCATATGCGCCTTAATATAATATAAGTTATGCGAGTATAAACTGACGAACACATGTTTATCATGTTATAAAATTTTTTCAGAATTTTAAAAATGAAAATTTTGTAAATTAGTTATTGTTGTCAATAATAAGTTTGTTATTCTTATTATTAAAGTAATCATATATCAGGTGTTCGTATCCAATACATGACTTCAGTATAAAATATTTGTAATTCTAATAGTTTCTCACATCTGATTAGTATTTTTTTTGGACCCACAGACAAATAGAAATTATCAAACTCTTATTGTCTGTAAGATGTAAGAAAAACTTTTAGTGAGTTACATATAATTTTTAAAATGAGAGAAATAATTTTTATCCCCATTTTTATAATAATGTTAATGCTATGACACATGTATCTAACATAATAATTTTTTCTTAATAGTATAGCTTTAATAGTCTTAACAAATATTATATTCTTTAAAGATTTTTATTATTCACTCATATATGCTTGGACTAATGTGGATGAAGAAATTCTAAAAATTTTAATATTTATTTAGAATCTACATAGTAGGTGGTGAGGCACGTATAAGATGAATCATCATAATTAGTTCAGATGTTGGATGTCACAGACATCACGATACTATATTTTCTAAATTTATTAGTTATTATTTATTTTTTTAACTTATATTCTTTTTATGTCATTCTTAGAAATGGACATAGGTTTCCTATTATATACAAGCTACAAATATGCCTGTATGATAATAACTACTCTTTGATCCTTCAAAAATTTAATTGGATAACCTATCGTGATGATTAGTTTGACTAATTATTTTTTTTAACTCGTTGTGGTATATGAAGTGGGTTAACATAGAGATTGAACTAGATTAAATTTTAAAGATCTCATCATTCAATTGGGTTTACTTAAGATTTAATGCACCATATTTTTTAGTATATTGTTTGACATACCTCTTTAAGTGTCCAGTCTCACATACATTCCTATATGTTAATATTTTCTTTCAATATTTGTATTATATTAAATTTTCATTGATATTCTTTATATTTTTTATTTTGTATAATATTAAAGTAAGTTTAAATTATAGATTTTCTTTTAATTTTTTATTTTTAAAATTATCAATATTTACGTTAATGTTACTTTTGTTCTCATTAGAGGTGTCAAACGGGCCGGCTCGGCCGGCCCATTTTTTTGAGCACGAGCATGCCTTCGTGCCGGGCCGGGCATGTCATGGTTACTGTACCGTGCCGTGCCCGCCCTGGCACGGTTTAAAAAAGCAGGGCACGGCGGGCCGTGCCGGGCCCGGCCTGATCGTGCGGGCCTGATAATTTTTTTTTAATTTTTTTAATTTTATTTATATAAATTATTAAAATATATAAAATTTTAGATAATTTATAATATGAAAAATGTTAGAATTTATTAAAATAACAAAGTTTAAATTTTTTTTTAAATATAATATAAAATTAGTTTAAATTTTATTAGAATTATATAATAAAGTAATAAATTTTTAAATGAAAAATTAAACAAAAAAAAATAAATAAATCAATACATTTTGTTAATAAAAATAAAAATTAAAAAAAATATAAGCAACTCAAATGAAAAATGACCAATCAGCAATTTGAAACCTAAGGTCCGAACCAAACAAATTATAGTTTCAACACAACGTACAAACAAAATGTACAATCACTAAAAAAAATATCGAAATAAAAAAATAGTAGATCATCATTAATTATCAATCGGCATATCATGAGCATCATCAGCCGTAACATTAAGATCAGTATCATATGGATCATCATCATCAGCAATCAACTCCTCCGCCATGACAGTGGATGCGGCTGCAGTCCCTGTTTCAGTCCCAGCTCCAGCACGATCATGGATGCTAAATCTTGAATCCTTCCAATCCTTCAAACAAGCCAAGGCCTCAACAATATCTGGATGTAATCTCGATCTCCTATTCGAAATCACGTTCACTGCAACAGAAAAAGTAGACTTCGATACTACGCTCGATACCGAAGGAGTCAGTAGATCTCTTGTCATCCTAGATAGCACGGGAAATATGGACTCATGATTTCTACCACTGTAATATATCAAAATTCTTAGTATCAGAATGTGATAGGATTGAGCAGTAATCGGTATCTAAGTACCGAGAAAGCTCGCTCCTATGTGATGTTCACCCCTACGTTTCCCCATCACTAGCTGAATGAAAAAATCGTTATTTCCGAATAAAGTATCAATGTCCGTAATCACAGTCTCATTACCACCACCACCATACTTAGTATCGTAGTATGTGAACATGTTAGTCAACTTCTCGTGAATGAACCCTTTAGGTGGGTTTTTCAAGTTCATGCACGAGAAAATATAAGTCAGAGTATTTTTTACTTCTTCCACCTTGACCCTAGGGTCCATGCATGTAGCGAGGCAATAAAGAGATAGAACGCTGGACCAGTACTTCAAGTACTTGGTTTTTATCTCTGCAATCATATGGCTAAGTATCGGGTCAGCTCGATACTTCTTTAACATGTTACTAATGTTGCATATGCACCGGAGTGCAATGCAAGTAGTGAGCGTATAAACCGACGTACACATGTTCGTCGTGTCATAAAAAATTTTCAGGAATTTCATTTATGAAATTCCTGAAGCCCAATCAGTGTCGTCAATAATAAGTTCGTCACTCTTACTATTGACGTAGTCAGATATCACGTGTTCATATCCAACACATGATTCTAACATCAGATACGTGTAATTCTAACGATATTTCACATCCGATTGAAATTTCTTCTTCTTAAGATTCACAGACAAACAGAGACTACCAAACTCTTGTTGTCTGCGAGGAGTACGAATATATTTTAGTACATTACGTATATTATCCAACACGGGGGAACACACATTCATACCCGCTTGAACAATCAGGTTAATCACGTGACACATGCATCTGACATGAAAGATTTCTCCTAATGGTGCTTCTTTAATATTCCTAACAAACATGTTGATCTCTACTCCATTATTAGATGTGTCATCGAAGGTGACACTAAAAATTTTATTTTGAATTTTATATTCTCTAAATATTTTTATCATACGCTCAAAAATGACCTGACCATCATGAGGATGAAGAATTTTAGAGAATCCTAAAATTTTTTTATTGATCGTCCAGTTTGAATTTACATAGTGGATGGTGAGACATGCATAAGAAGATTCTTCGTGACTTGTCAATATATCAGACGTCACGTACACCACTCCATTATATATCATAAATTTATTAATTATTTTTTATTTTTCTAACTTATATATCTTTAGTATGTCATTCCTTGATATGGACCTAGGAATCCTATGATAAGCAGGTTGAAAATATATCTGCATGATGCATACTACCCTTAGATCTTTCGAAAGTCTGATCGGAAGACACATTAATGTGATAAGTCTGGCCATGCCGTCCCTACCCTTAATTCGGCATGTCTCTTAAGGTGCCCAGTTTCAAAGGAACTCTTAAATGTTAAAAGTCTCATACAATATTTACACTGTATCATTTCTTGTTCTTCACCCATAACATTTTTTTGTTTTATTATATTAAAATGAGTCCAAACTACAAAAGTCCTCCTAGTTTTTTGTTTTTTAGAAGTTTGGGTTGAGATGACTGGAGAAACTAAAGTTTCAGCAGCCTCAGATCTCTGTGTAATATTTTCATTTTCTAAATTTAAATATGTTTCAGTTGTATTTGTCATTTTTTAGGATTTTTGTTTTTAAGAATACTTTAATAGAGACTAGTAGACTGATTATAATTTTTTCTAATTTTGGTCTAGAGAGAGAAATTAGAGAGAGAGAAAGTTAAAAAAATGTAAAATAAATTACCCAGTAAAAGTAGTGAGGTTGGTCACATGCATGGTGCACCATAGTCAAGCTATAATGTTCAAAACTCATGTTGAGAATCCTGAAAATTCAAGCCGAATGCCGAAATCCTGAGTCCCGAGAGATAGAAGCAAGATTTTTGAGAGAGAGATTGAATAATTTGAGTGAATTTATGTTTATGAAAAATATAAATGTTAAAGAGAAGGAAGTGAAATTTATAGATTAAAGATAATAATTTTTAAAAAAAATAATTTTTTTTGAATTTTTTTTAATTTTTTAGGGGGCAGAATCATGAGGGCCATTGGATTCTGCCCCCTAGCCATTGGAGGTGAGATCCAATGGCTAAAAATTTAATTTTTTTTTTTTCCCGTTGGGGGAGGGGGGGGGGGGGGTTTGGGTCGGTTCGGGCCTTGTGGGAGTGGGATTGTGGGTTGGGTCCAATCATACCCAACCCACGGTCTTTTTTGCGGGAGGGGCATGACGTGGGGCGATTGCGGGGTCGGGCTCGGGGGACAGCCGGAACGGGACGAACCCGTGCCGGTGTGCCGTGCCACGGGCCGAACTGTGCCGGGTCAGGCAAGGCACGACTCATGCCTTGCCCAGGACGCGTAATTTTCTGTGACGGGCTGGCCCAGGCCCGGCCGAACCTTGCCGTGCCTCGTGCAGGGCCGGCCCTGTTGACACCTCTAGTTTTCGTCATTAAATTCGCTGTTTATAATTTGTCATTTTAGATTTTTATTAGTTTATTAATTATATTCTAAATTCTATTTTTTAAATTAAATTTGTTATTAAATTATTACTAATTTAAAATAAAAAAACTAAATTAAATTTTAAAAATAATTTCTGTTTGGTGTTTGACCTTTTATAGAATGTTGATTCCCAATTGCTAAAGCTGATATCCAATATCCGTAGTCTATATCTGAGTCCTGAAAGACTAAACGCTCGAATGAGAGACAAAGAGAGCAGAGGTTAGAAATTAGACTTAGAGTTCTTGAAAGTTGAACGCCCAAATGAATGAGGGTAGAGGATAGAAATTAGATTTAGTATTAGAGATTTCAGATTAGAGAGAATGATAGAGAATGTGACATGTGAGATTGAGATGTGAGGGAGAGAGATATATAGATATTATAAAGATTAAAAAAATTATTTTTTCAATTCTTTTTAATTTTCTAATAAATTTTTAGGGCAGAATCACGATAGATGTTGGATTTTTTGTCCTGGTCATTTGGGGTGCATCCAATGGTTGGATGCATTTGGTTTAACATTTTTTTTGATTGTTTGGTTTGTTTGGCTCGATGGCTCCAGAAGTATTTGGAATCATGCGATGGTTGAGCTCGACCCCGAGGCACGAACCGAGCCCGATGGCTGATGGGTCATGCATCATGGAAGCTTGACATCTGAAACTTAGTACTCGGCTCGAGTTCCGAGGCATGGTGCTAGGTCGTGCTCCTGGATTGTATCTTCGGGCTAGATAGTTGGGTCGTGCCTGTCTTGGCATAGGGCCCGACACCCCCTAGCTTGGCATTACACGAGTTATGCCTCAAGCCGGCACAACACGAGCTCATGCATTGTTCTCGACCCAGTCAAGCCAGACATGGCTCAGTCGGGCCATGCTTCGTGTCGTGCACAACCTGTCCTGCTCACTTGACATCTCTATTTGTAGCTAAATTTTTAGTAATTGTATTTTTTTGATTATAGATTTATCACTAGATTGTCTAGTACTTATATGGATGAGATAAGTAAATATTCAATGAAGAAATCACATATTGTTTACCTAGGAGATACAAAATGTACCAATTAAGGTAAATATCGAGGTGAAAGATCTTTAATAAAATGTACATGCTATATGATGAATGAACACGTCAACGAGAAAATTAAAAAATAACTCACAAAAAGCTGATTAATAGCGCAATTAAGAATAAATAGAATATAAAAGAAAAGAAAAGGCAACTTAATTTTATCACAATAAATGGCATTTGTGAATTTCTCAATGACTTCTACATTACTCAATAAATAAGGAAAAAAGATAGGGAAAAAAGAATAATTTACAAGTCTGATGTGAAAGAACATGCCATAAAATTAATAGTACTCGAAGAATAAGAAGTGTTTGTAATTGATTTAGAGTTTGAGATTTATATTTTCTTTATTTGTAAGTGTTATAGTTGATGAACTTTGTGAGAATTCCAAGATGAATTTGATATTTAACTTATTTCTCTCAGTATTTTGTAGTGCTCTCGGTTTTTTTTATAGAAATAATTGTTAACACTTATTTTTAGTAAGCTATCTTCTCATTCCATTTATACATTGTAGGAAAAATTTCTTTAAATTGTGTATTAATGTTATATCACTACTCTCTCAATCGATGCTAACAATTAGTTAGTGCCACTCACAATTGTTGTATCAAAATTTAGTTTGTCCCCCTTTTTAATGTGCTTTCGCCCCTATTGTGTTCTATTTCTGTGCATAGTGCATGTCTAATGTGCAATATACAAAGTTGATTTTGTGTGAAATATCTTGATATTTTTGGCATTCCTAGACTTTGGAGAGTGGGTTTTCTGCGCACATTTTTTTGTGCACCTTTTTGCACGTTGTATATATTTTTTTTGCATACCAAACCCAACTGCACACCTAGGGTTTTATATGCACAGATTTGTAGCAGCAATGTAGTTTATACACACATTGTAATTTTTACACTTATAGCCTTGCACAAAATAACATTCTAGGGTGTGCAAATCTTGCTCTAATATTATGTAGAAAACCCAAGTTATAAAAAATCAATTAACTCCAATAGAAAATTCACTAATTATTGTTGCACATTGGTGTGCCTTTGGGACAACCTATATGTCGGGTGCTTTCATCCATGAAAAATTAAATTAAAAAAAAAAAAACCATAAACAAGCGGATACTACAACAAATGTCAAATTTGTCCGAATCAATTATGTTGAAAATAATATGTATAATTAAAACACTCTAATTAAAAAAATGAGGTTTGAGACCAAGAATTAAAAAAAAAAAAAACTTTGTGAACATCTTTCAAAACTACGAAATTGATTTTTCTCTTTATAAAATACTGATAATGAATTAATTTTGTTCTCAGTTGTGCAATAGGGTAATTCATCATCATTAGTATGAGAATCATTGCTTAATCAGTAGTTGTCGTTATGCTTGTGTTGTAGTGGTAGTGTGCCATTATAATTATATATATATATATATATATATATATATATATATTATTTTAGCTATGAATGTTTCTTATTAACACTACACCATGTAAAAATTAAATCATACTGAGTACAAAACAAATACAAGCTAGAAATTATAAAAATAAAATCAATGTCAATATTTCCAAAACAAACAAGTTTGATTGTTTTAAAGTTTAATGTAGAATAAAACTGTGAGAGAATAGAACTTTTAAACTTGTATGATTTGAAAATTAATCTCTTTTTTTAGGTAGTTTATTAGATTTTTTTCCAAAATTAATTTTTTTTTCAAAATTAATTTTCAAATAAAATTTTTTCCAAAGAAATTAATTTTTTTTTTCCAAAATGATGGCAAAATGTTGTAGTTTATTAGAGAAAAGTAAAAGATTAGCTTTCATAATAAAATAATGGATATCTGAGATAACTTATTTATATGAAATTAATTAGTTCTAGTGCAAAGAAATTAATTTTTTTTTTCCAAAATGATGGTAAAATGTTGTAGTTTATTAGAGAAAAGTAAAAGATTAGCTTTCATAATAAAATAATGGATATTTGAGATAAATTATTTATATGGATACTATTTCCATGTGGAAATGAACTTTTCTCCTTTGTCCCACTTTCAAGTAAGTCTGGGTAATGATAGTCATGAGACTCAAACTTAAGTTATTATGTCTGGAGATGGTGTCCCTTTCCATCTAGTGTAACCCGCGGGTGCTCTTCCTCTAGTGTTTTTTATTTATAAAATGATGAAATGCTCTATACATGCATATATTCATAGCAATAAAAGTTACATTTTTTATAAATACAAATATATAGAAAAATAAATACAACTATTCATATTACATTCAAAAACATAATTTTTTCTTTTAAGATTGCACCGTGTATAAATAAAAACTCATAGATAAATAAAAAGAAAAAAGTTGTGTCTTGGTATGATGACAAATGCCTTCATCTAAAAAGTAATGAATCTCAGTCTGAAGACTCATTAGACGTATTCTCTCAAATTTTTAGAGGTGAGTGTGCCAATATATTAACTTCTCCTAGATCTCTTGCTAAGTGAAAGCATTGTGCACTTTATAAGACCTCCAAGGTTGCACACCATGCTTTTGCATTTTTTTAAGTGTCCATGCTTTTTGCAGGTATATGCTGACCGAGGAAGGGATGGAAATAGCACGTGAATGTCTTACCAGGTCTCGCATGTTGGATCCCAAAAGGAATGTGGCTAACATAGATCAGTCTAATAATCAGGACCCATGCAAGACAGCCAGTTTGCAGTCTGATCCGTCTCACTTTCTTTCCGAAGCTACCCTCCCATCTGTCAGCATAACTAGGCAGGAGTTTACTGATGTTCCATTTGAATCTCTTGAGAGGGTGTGGTTTCTACTGCTGCTTAAGTTAATTCCTTGGGTTTCCAGGTTAAAACCAGCCATCGTAATGCTTTATCACTAGGCTGAATCTTCATCTTTGTTTATAGATCAGTAGCTTCTCTGGGAATGTTTGGCATTATGCCATTTTTTTGAATTCTATAACTGTAGCTCCCTTTGCTTTTGTCAATTTTGAATCTTTTCAGTTTGTGTTTCAATTTTTTGTTCAACTTCCACTGTCACTAACCATCAGGTCATGTCTTTGCAATTTCCACCAATTTCTTGTTCATCACGACAATTATCATGGGTTTTGTTGCTTGCACACATTCATCAATCTGTGCGTACCCAAAAGTAGGGAAAGTCAGATCTTGCTTGAGAATCCAATGCTATATTCTCACTCTTCTGTACGAATTTGAAATTGGGCAGTCATTTTCCAAAATACTAAATCCATTGTCATTGCACAAGAATTATCTTATTTGAAAAACAAAAAATTATATGAGCTGAGCCTAACTATATCAGAAATGTAATTCGATGATGATTGTAGATTTATAGCTGTAGTTTTTTTTTTTCTCTGATCATGGCTTCCTCCCTGTAGCTTATGAAAATGGGGTATGCCAAGGAACATGTTCTTCGTGCTCTTGCTGAGGTGTCAAAAACTCATCAGAATGAGTCGTCAATTTGGCTTGCAGTTCTGTGTTGCCTTAGAGAAGACACAATTTATTCTGGACATTCTAATTCTCATGGTTCAACCAGAGATTCTTGGTCGATTTGTGATGGCAGATTCATCAAACCAAACATCCCTGGCGCTTCTGTTTCTGATTCTTTTGCCTTAAGAGCATGCTCTTCATCTGTATGTCTTGATCCATGTTCTTCCAGAGCTTTTCGAAGCAGTTTCTTTCTTCAGGGAATCACTTTTTATGCTTAGTCTCAGCAGTTTCATAATTATTGTATTTTTTTAAAAAAATCTCAGGATCCTGTTGCAAAAGATTCATCTTTCCATTTCATAGAGGAACACATGAATGTTTTAAGCATGCCACCGCTGAATTCTGGGGAGAGATTTGATGATAAATATGAAGTTATTTTGATTTTGGATAATCGAGAGCAATTTGCTGTTCATGGGTATGATTACTCGAAACCAGCTTTTTTTTGTTTCTCAACAGAAGAATGGATCATAATGTATTTATGATCCATCTGAACAGAAGTTGCTTTGATCATGATGTTCTTCATCATTTTTGCCACGTCAGAATGGCTTAAAGCAACCCATGGCCTGAGCCTGAACCCGGCTAGCAGAGCTTGGCCCGAAGCCCTGAACCTGAACCTGGCTTGGTTCAGCCTGGCCTAAACCACGAATCCTTGTTGTTGGCCATGCTACCAGTCCTATGTAATAGGTAGCAATTCGAATTAGATTGGGTTAAAGGTGGACCAGTTTGTGATTGGGGTGCACCCAGCATGACCCAGCCCACATCAGTCCATAGCCAATTTTGCTGGTCGTCTCTCACTTGGTCTGGTTGGGTGGTTGCAAGCCACTCTGGTGTGTATCTGTGGTCGGACTGGCCCATGCCGTTACAGTGCCATGCTGCAATGGTGTCGGCATGTCCTGGCCCAACCTTACTGAAGTACAAGCTGCACAAATTTGGTCGAGTATGAATTCCCTTTGTGTATCTAGTTCCCCTAGTAATGTTTTAGACACATAAAATCAAAATAAAGATAGTTTTTTTATGTGTTTTATTGTGTGGATATTTGGGGTGGCCTATAGCTTTTTGATTTTAACGGGGAGTTGTTTGCCTTGGTTACTCACAGGTCAAAGAGCAGCATGCTTATCGAGAGCATATGCAAAGAGCACAAAATCAAAATAGAGGTAGTTTTTTGGTCTTGCTTGAAAGATGGTTGATTATGCAAGCGCTTTATTGCGTAGAGATGCAGCTGTTTGTTCCTTTTTCACACAGTCCTGTTCTTCAGGTTAGGTGGTTACCTGTTGGAGATGGCCTGTGGGTAGCTCGCCACAGATATTTGGCTAGCGAATATGTTCTTGATTTTATTATTGAAAGGAAAAGAGTTGATGATTTGCGCTTATCTATCCGAGATAATCGCTACAAAGATCAGAAACTAAGGCTTATGGTATTCATTCTGGCCGGCACTTCATCATTATATTTAATGCCATTGAAAACTCTATCTCACTCCAGTTTTAGTTCTCATACGCCTGTCTGTGGAAGAGAAGATATAACTTTTATAAATTTGGATAAAAATGGTTGCTTTTGCAGTTTTACCATTATTGGTTTTAATTTTTTATGTTTTTATGATCAGAGCACTCAAACTGTGGTCTGTCCTACTCTTTTTTATTTTTCTATATATAGGATTGAGATTTCATGTGTTATTGTGAGTTTCGGTAGATGAAGATCATTATTATTTGACCATGTTTTAGTTTCTACTCGGGGTATCAGAGTTTGAGTTTTTTAGGGTTAGGGTTTCTTGGCAAAATTTGGCCAAGATCGGACTTTCTTTGCTGTCTTTGGAACAGATAAAATGCAAATGACAAAGATCAGACTTGTTTTTGAAAGGGCAGAAAAAGTAATGTCAAAGATGATGTTTCTGCTTTTAAGAAAGTTGGTTGCTTCTCATTTTCTTAAATTGGTCTGTACCAGAGTATTTAATTTTTGTTTCTGAGCTAAAATATTAATATTTTGGATCTCATAAGAATTTCAAAATTAAATGCGTCTGGGTGAGAATAGTACTGAGATGAATGATTATGTTGTGTGTGTATGGGTTAGAGGTCATGCCTTGCACTGAATTGTATGGTTCAGAGTCGTGCCTAGATCAGCCTCTTGCTGGCCAGTGGCACAGACCGTGCTGTTTTGGGTATGCACAAGATGGTCTACATGCCATGCCATGCACGATCCACATGCCTTCGGCTCGATTTGCATGAACTAGCACAGAGCATGCTTGATACTAGAGGTGTCAAACGGGCCGGGCTGGGCCGGCCCGGCCCGAATTTTTTGGGCACGGGCGTGTCGCCGTCCCGGGCCAGGCACGGTTTAAAATAACCGGGCCCGGCACGGCCCGCAGGCACGGCGGGCCGTGCCGTGCCGAACCCGCTCGGGCTTGCCTGTTCGAGCGGTTTGGGATACGGGGGACCACGGGTCGGGTCGAATCATACCCGACCCGCGGATTTTTTTTGCGGGAGGGGCATCGTGGGGTTGGGCTCTCAGGATACCCGACACGGGACAAACCCGTGCCAGTGTGCCTTGCTGCGGGCTGAACCGTGTCGGGCTAGGCACGGCATGGCACGGCTCGTGCCAAACCCGGGCACGGCTGAACCGTGCCGTGCCTCGTCCGGGCCGGGCCGCCCGGCCCGGTTGACACCTCTACTTGATACGTGCTTGTTATGCCGTTCGCATGTTTTTTTATAATGATACATTTTAATGGGGCATGTGAATGTAGGTGTGCCTCATTTAAAATTTGTAGCTGTTGTTGAACGATGACTACATTTCCATCATTTTCAACAAGGCATCGAGTTATTGATGTCCCGTTGAAAATAAGATTAAAAAAGTATATTTTTTTAATCTAATCTTGAAACGATTGGTTTTTTTTCCAATGATTTTATGGATAGAAATCTAATGGTTATTGAACTCTGTTTTAAAAACATATAAAAAAATTTTTAAAAATATATTTTTTAAGTATTAAATTTTTTTTATGAATAATATATTAATATTTATAATTTTTTATATTGATATTGTGATTTCTATTCTTTTATGCTTCTTTCTTTCTCTAAAAATATTTCAAAGCGAGGTCAAGCCTAAAGTTTTTTATTTATATTATTATATTGCAATTATATAAATAATAAATTATGTTTATGAATAAATTAATATTGGTGAGCAGTCATTTTGGCTGGTAATAGCTTACTTGTTCGGCACATTGGTTGAAGATTGGCGTGTTTAATATTTGTTTGAGTTATTTTTTTCTAGTACAAGTATATTATCATAACGTAAATAGATATAAAATATAATTATCTCTTACTCAAAACTTTGTATATATTAAAGTAAAAAAATAAAAAATAATAAATATTATAAAAATATGATAGACCTAGATATAGATAATGATAAACCAACCCAAAGGTTTGAGGCTGTGTTATCTCGCAGTCATATTTTTGTCTTGATTCTCATACCTAAAAAATTTAAAAATAGATTAATATTTGTATTATGGGCTCAGTTTAAAATAACTAAAAAAAATTCAGGGTGTCAAAAAAAATTAAGCTTAATGCTAATATTATAATAAAATATATACTCATAGGTGTACTAATAATACTAGGCATCATAGGAGATATATTAGGTGGTGTTTCAAAAAATATGATATATTGAATCTGAGATAAACTAAACTGAGTATGAGCGACGAGTCAAACATTAGGTATAGCAACCCTCGTTATTTACCATATGAGATTGCAAGGGAATTCATGATTAAGTTTATTGCTAGCATATGATATTAAAATATAAAGTGACCCTTTTTATTTATCTTATGATCTCTAGGTTAACAAGTAAGGATGACATTAGAGGTGTCAAACGGGCCGGGCCGGCCCGGCCCAGCACGAGGCACGGCACGGTTCGGCCGTGCCTGGGCCGGCCCTGCACGATAAAAAAACATGCCCGGGCCCGTGCCGGGCCCGGGCGAACAAACCACGTGCCGGGCCGTGCCCGGCATGAGCCGTGCCGTGCCTGGCCCGGCACGGCTCGTGCCTTGGCACGGCATGCCGGCCCGCGTGCCTGCGTCGTGAGTCGTGAGTCGCGACTCACGGTCACGACTCACTGAGTCGTGACTCGTGACCCAACCGGGCCCCGCCCCCGGTAAAAAGACCGCGGGTCGGGTCCAAACAGACCCGCCCCGCCTGCCCTGCCTTGCCGTGCGCCCGTGCCCGAGCGGGCCGGCACGGCACGGTAGCACGGCTGGGCACGTGAAAAACGGGCCGTGCCGTGCTGGGCCGGCCCGTTTGACACCTCTAGATGACATGATAAAAATTATAAAATAGCCATAAAACATAAAGTGATATGGTTTTTTTGATGTCCAACAATTGAACTAAGTAACATGACAATGCATTCGTAAGTATTATCATCCACTTTGTTGATTATAAGTGAACTAAATAAAAAAATATTTGGGTTTCATGAAAATCTCTATTTTTTTAATAACCACACTATATGTGAGTGTTTGTTGAGGATATTAAAGGAATACAAGAACGAGATTCAAAATAAAATATTTAGTATAATATTTAACAATTTGTCAAATAATAGTGTTGCAATAAATATGTTTATCAGAACTATTAGAGATTATACTAAAATTTTAAACCTAATAGTTTTATGTTAGTTATATGTAAATTTTTCCTGTTAGTTATATGTTACATAATAAACTTATTAGTGTAAGATAGCTTAAAAATATTTTTTTCTTCATTAGATAATATATAAATTATACTAAAATATATTAAGATATCTAGCATATTATAATTATTTTATACTCTATATAAGTCAATAGGTCTTAAAAAAATGTTAAACAAATATTAGAAATTGTTAGAATTATATATATTTTATATTGAATTCATGTGTTATACTCTATATAAGTTAATAGGTCTTAAAAAAATTTTAAATGAATATTAGAAACTGTTAAAATTATATTTATCTTATATTGAATTCATGTTTGGCTATTAATATGTAATATCTGATTACATTAATAGTAAAATCAATGAAATAATAAATGGCGAATCAGTTCTAGGCATAATAATTTTTTTTAATTCTTTAAAATATTTTATAATATGATAAATATGTATTTGTCTATATATACTTATACCATATACATTACACTTTTGTACATATACAATATTAATAGTTTCTTTAATAAATCTAGAGAACACTTAACTTTTTGTATTATTGAGATGAAAATAAGATATTTAATATACTAATCTTCTATTTTATCTATATATTATTTTGATGTTTGTTTGAATTCTATGGTTAAGGTGAAATGAGTAAAAAATACAATCAAATATGATATCTTTTTTTATTATAGTAATTGACATTGTATATTAAATTGTTTTATGAATAATTAGATTAATTTTTTTTAATATTATAAAAATAAGTATAATAATTTTAGTGAGTCTCGGAGTACGATAATCAATAGTATATTTGAAAATAATTTTTTGATTTAGTTCTCTCAGGGCAAACAATTGGAAGATCCATCAAATAGGAGTTAGTCATCGAGTTACTTAAATACTGATTTCTATTATATTTTATGTCAAAATGATATAAAAAATTTTAATATATTAAGTTATTGAAAATTATTTAGAGTTATTATTTTTATGCTATCTAAAATAATACATGATTTACTATTATCTTTTGTGTCCAACATAATATCGAATTCAATTTTTTTTATGATTCTAAATGAGATTTTAGATAGGAGGATCACACTATGAATATATATTATTGAAGTTTTGTCACACTTAAAAGACTAGAAATATTCAAAAATGAGTTTTCAAGTTAACACAAAAAATATGCATTGTTACAAGTGGATGATGACATACATGATTACGATGGTGCTAAGTCAATGAGATGTGATGATTCAAACCAGACATAGTGATATTGGATTGACATATATTTTTTTAGAATTCTTTTTACTTCAGGTTTATATTTTTAAAATCAGATCTTGATGTATTTATTAAAAATGTTTTTTCTCACACGTTACATTGATCATGTTTATAGTGCAATTTATATTTAACTTTTAAACAACATTTGTTGTGTATATATATTATAAATATATTAAAGGATTAATTACATAAATATTGTTTTAATTTTTCATGTTTTCTATTTTAGTGTTTTAATATTTTATTTGTTCAACTGAAGGCTTAAACTCTTAATTTCAAATTAATTTGATGATGAGTGCTTATTTAGGAATGACTGAGCAAAAAATTTGATGATTCAATAAAAAAATTTGATAATTCAATAAAAAATTTTAATATATTTAGATGACACCAATATCCTTAAATTACTATGAAAACTTGTGATTTTTCATTTCATCAATATTTTGATAGGTCATCATCCTAATAAGTACTAATCAGTTATAAACATCAGTTTAATTTGAAATTTGGAGATTAGACATTCAATTGAACAAAAAAAAAATGTTGAAACACTGAAATAGAAAACATGGGAAAGTTAAAATATTATTTATATAATTAATCCTATATTAATTGTAGGCAGCAGGCAGCAAACCAGCTGCCTACATTTACAGTTTGTTTGGTTAGCACAAGCTGCGCTGTACCCTGCCTGTTGGCAGGGCCAGGGCTGCAGAGCCTGGTGTCTGTTGCTTGTGAGTTGTGACAGCTAGCCATGGCTAGCCTTGGTTAGCCGTGGGCCGGGCCATGCACTTAATTGTGCTGGCCTGATCGTGCTGGTTTTTACCCATCATTAATAAGACCCAGCACGACATGACAGAATCCCTCAGTTGAGCCATCATGCTGTGTTGGGCCTACTTTTTTTGGTTTCATGCAAATATGACAACTCGAAGGTAGAAATCATGTTGTGTCCGGCATAGTACGGTGGGCTGATCAGACATTAAAAATTTGGGCTGTGCTAGTTCGGAATGACCAATTTGACACATCTACTTGGTGTGATGAGAAATATTTTCGTCTAATGGTGGTAAACTTTTGATTCGAGGCTTATCAGATACAAGTTATATACTTTTTGGAGATAAGATTATCGAAATATTAATCTCTCCTAGACCACATTCTAAAGCGAAAACCTTTTATTATAATTATCACGAAATTTCATCTTATTCTTAATTATAGGATAATTGATTTAGGAGCAAATAATTATATTACAAGTAAATTATTCTTTATTTATAATATTTTCTCATAACTCTAAATATTGAACTTGATATTATATTTTTCTCTAATTTTATTTATCTGAGTTTCTAAATAGTTTATTATTTATGAGTTATCTTAATAAATAATGTTACTTGAATGTCATTTCTATGTGGTTCATAAATGTATTATGATTATTTCTTAGGGAGTTGTTTTTTCCGTATATTTATTGTTCTGCTATTATGAGTTCTATGTTTATGTTTTGTTGTAATGTATTTGTATTACTCCAAATGATTTGTTTTTGTGATAGTTCTACTATTATCATCTAGTACTTTTCTTGAAGGAATAGTCACAGACTTAATATATGTGTCTCATACTACTTATTTAGGAGTCATGATGGTATCAATCGAGGTAAAAGAAAATGTAAAAGATCCCTCGTAAAATTCACACATTGTAAGAAGAGTGGTTCTATCAGAGTGATGTATTGGAGTTGTTTCAAAATTAGAGACCGAGAGCATGGTAGATTATTGAGGGAAATAGGCCCAATATTAGATCCATTAAGGGGGTGCTCACATAATTCTCTTATAGTGGCTATTATTAGTGAGGAATATATGGAATTCCTTGCTAGTCAGAGAATAAAAAATATTTTTTTTTCTTTCAAGTATTATAATTCTTTTCACTCAATATCTTATTCTTGATTGTTTAATAATTAATGCAGGAGAAAATAGGCATGTCACATTATAATAGAATTCTTTGCTAGTAAAACAATAATATTTTATAAATATTTGTATTATAAATGACAAAATATATAAAATTTGTGGCTATGATAATATTGAACGGATGTTTTATTTTTTTCTCCAATTTTATTTATTTTTGAGTGTCTAAATAATTTGTTATTTATAAGTTATCATACTAAAGAATTTTATTTAAATTTTATTTACTCTCATATTAATGTTTTGTAAAATTAGAAGACTTCGAGGACGACTTTCATTAGGATAAAACATGATTTATTTTTTTTCTTTTATTTTGTTAGCCGCTCTATTAGTTGTTTAGCTATAATTGATTATTTATTTATTTATACTAATTTTGGTCTTTTTTTTTTACAAAATTGAGAATTTTAGATTCTAAAAATTAGAAATGTCTTTTAATTAAAGCGTGAGGCCTATTGGATATGAAAACATGCTAGAACTTATCTTTTCCTTTATAAATTTGTGATCTATTAGATCTATTTCATTTAAATTTTTGAGGATTTAGTTTTTTTGAAATTTGAAATAACCTGAGATATATCACTTTCATTGATAACTATATTAGGTTTACCTGAATCATTATCTTTCAAAATTGATCATAATATTTTTTTTATTTTTAGTAATTTTATATAAAGAATTAAAAATTAATTTAATAAAAATATAAAAATAATAAAAATTAATAATATTACCAAATATTTTTGTGAAAATATAATTTTAACTACAAACTATCTATTCTATTTAATATCTTTTTCAATCATTTTCTATCATATGCCTTTTCATATCTTGTGCCATAGTTAGATTATTTAATTTATTTTAAAGAGTTTCTGGGGGTGCTATTATTTACAATTTCTCTTTAATACATGATAAAATATATTTTTTTGGTTGCTCCATTAGTCAAAAAGGATTTGCATATTATTTGTCTTAGATAAATAAAATATTAGTTAGTATTAATGTATTTTTTTAATAATATTCATTTTTTAAGGAGTCTAGACCATGTAATATTTTGGAAGTGATTTAAATTTTTTACTCATTTTAAGAGTCCCTTTTGGATCTTTGATTGGGAGAAATTTCTAGTTTTTAGTTACTTTTAAATTTGTTAAATCATATTATGATAATTCTCGAGTTATCATTTATATTAATAAGTGCAAAATATATATTTGATTCTAGAGAGAGGTTTTTTGAAAAATAAATAAAACAAAAGGTCAAGAAATTAACTTTTCTAATTTTGATCTTTTGACTGCTCTGAAACTTTTTAGAAGAAACAGAATAATTATATTCAATATTCTATGTTACAAGTTTTATTTTACTTATGTTTTTTTTTTTTTTTTTATTTTTATTTGTATTGATGATATTGAGATATATAAGTCTATCTATGAGATTATCTCATCTAAAATGATGTCAGATTATGATAAAATAAATGTGTAATATTTATTTGTTTTGAATATATATTTGTATTTATTATAGGAGAATAAAACTCAATATGTGGACTACCCAATCTAACATTTGTAGTATTTATATGGTTGACTATTTATGCATTTATTGAATATATGTTTTGAAGATATTAATGATGTGTAAGAAAAAATAGATAATTCAAAATTTGGATAAAATTGTTCTGATGAGATATATATGAATTAGGTTTATATGTAATTTATATTATTTGAATAGCTAAAATTAATATCTCTGTTCATTTTTACATGGTAAATATAGATAGTGATGATAAAATGTGTGTAGTCGATGAGATGTGTGTAGATGAAGATGCATCATTAAAAATTTTGTTAAAATTGTGACATATGATTTTTATGAGATAAGTTTAATTATATATAAAAGATGTTTTGATGATTATGATGATTTGTGAGTGAAAGAGAGAGAGATACTACCTGAACTTATCTCCTAAACAAATAATTTTTTTTTTGAGGAAGCCTGTAGTTATTCTCTAAGTGATAAATTGAAATGAACTGCTTTTAATTTGATATTTTCTCATGGAGATTATATATTTATATTATTCTTTCATAATTTTTTATATTGATAGTTAGGTAATGAGATATATAGTTTTTAATTCAGTGTTTCATGTTCGGATGAAATATATTGAGGTGAACTGTTTCTTTCTCAAAGAGAAGATACATGATGAGACAATTAATGTAGTTTATTTTAAAACATTAGAACAATCAATAGACATCTTATCCTGGGTCTTGTAGTAGCCAAATTTTTATTTTCTTTCAATTTTGGTTTTTTGGATTTATATGTATCAACTTGAAGAGGATTTATATAGTTTATTATTTTATTTTGTGTTTTTTTTTTTTGTATTATAGATTAATGACTCAATTAGTTGGATATCATAATTTTACTATCTTTCATATAAAAGCTTAGCTTGTATATATTTTGATTGTGTGACTTTATTGGAAGTCGTGCTTTATTTTGAATCTTGTATATAATATGGAAAAAAAATTATTTAGTTTATCTCTTAATATTTTTGAGAATACGTATTTTGTTTAGAATTTTTTCTCAGGACATGACAATATTACACATAAGGTGATATAATATATATTTCTTAGTTTCTCTAGTACTCAGAAAGAATATTAGTATTATAAGCATAAGATTGATAGAGTATTGATTGGTATTGATATTATTGTTATTTTTTTTTGAGCATGTCTCTTTTTTTTATGAATCTAAATAGAGTAATAATTCATAATAGTTATTTGAATTTTTTGCTGTTCTTAATCTTATGTAGTTCGATGTGAGTCACCATTTTTGGTAGATAATCACCTATTAGTTATGTTTGAAATTGTTGGTTCTCATTCCGATGATTCTCTTATCGAATTTTCATATGTACTAATAAACACAAAATAAATTGAATACGAAGAGAGATATTTTCTTGAAATGAAAATCTCCATCAAATTCGATCGAGTTGATAACTCTTGAGTTGATTTCATCTCTAACTCAGAATGTGTTGGTAGCAGGAAAATTTGATCATCTAAGACTTAGAATTTATTCCAGTAGAATGAGATATATGTTGCTTATTTTGAGTGGTGAAGTCTCTTAAGAAATCAAATTATTATGCAGTCAAATCATCTGATTTTGATCTTTTTATTATTCTCCTAAAAAAATAAATGAGTTTGCTCAATATTCTTTTTCATAAGTATTATCGTACTCATTTTTTTTATTCATTTGTTTTTTATTATTATTTCTATTGATGATGATAATATACTTAAGTCTTATTATGATGTGTTATTTCATTTAGTATGGAATCAGGGTGTGAAAAAAATAATAAATGATATTAATTTTAATGGAACATGAGAATTAATATTTTGATATTCATGAGGATTTATTATTAGTTGTAAGTTTCTATTTACTGTGAAGACTTGTTCAAATAGGAAGGTGAATTGTTTGAAGGTAAAATTTATTGCAAAGAGACTTAATCAGATATTTAAAATGAATTATCAGAATATTTTTTTAGTAGTAAAAAATATTCTCAGTATAGATATTCATATCACTACAGTATCTCATAGATGGAGAATGGAATTGTTAGATGTGAATGATATTTTTATTCATAATAATCTAAAGAATAATGTGCATATGTGAATAGTAGTCTAGTTTTCGAGTAGTGATAGAACATTCATATTTAATTTATAGATTATGATCTGAAGTAGTTATTCAAAATTTGATTTATGAAATTTTTACTTACACTCTCTTTTAATTTAAAATAGTGTATTGCAGATTATTCTTTATTTTTTCAGAGGAGTTTACATGGTATATTTATCTTGTTGATTGTATACATGGATGATATCTTTATTGTGAGAAATGATGAGCTGAGAATCTCTCAAATTAAAGAGTTTTGTCAGTCCCAATTTTATATGAATAATTTTGAGAGAATCAACTATTTTCTTACGATATAAATTATTTACGGCAAAAAAATGTTGTATTTTCACAAAAGATGATACTATCATAGATCTTAGATTGTGTTTTATTAGTTATTTCTATTGAGACATTTTTATTTCTTGTTTGATATTAATTTTTTAATTCATTTGACTACATATAGAAGAAGTATTGAGAACATAGTTTTAAAAGGCACAAGGCGTTCCCAAGGCGCACAAAGGCGCAAATGTCTCTTGGAGCCTTGAGGCGCAAGGCCTACCCAAGTCGTGAGATTTTGTGAAGTAAAATGTGACGTTAGATGCACATAAATTTTTATTAAATATGATTCTTTTAATAAACAAATAGATGTTTCTAATATTTAAATAAATTTTGATGAAAAAAATAAATGAAATTATATAAATTTCAATATATAATTATAAATTTTGAGAATAAATGTATTTAAAAAAAATTATAGTATATAAGACGTGTCTTTTCAGTAAGGTGCGTGCCTTGAAGGCGAGGTGCTATAGTTAGGGAGTGATTGTGCCTCGAGTCAAGGCGCGCCTTAAGTGTGTATTTCACAACTATGATTGAGAATACTAATTATGTAATTATCAACATACTAGATATATTTTATATAATTAGCATAATTATTAAATATTTTTTAGATTTTCTACAACATATTCACATAGATGTATCATGTATTTCTTTTCATACTTAGGAATATGTAAAGTTCTCAGGTCTTGATATAATGATCATGACCACCTTCATCTAGTCGGTTTTTTTTTTTGGATTTGAGTTGGACATTAGTTTGCAAATGATGAGATATGTTAAATAATATTATACTTGTTTCGAAATCTAGTACATGAACAGGCTTCGAATTAAAAATAGTAATTATTTATGAGATATTTTAGATCAAATATTTTTTTGATCAGATAAGATGCTCATTTACTATAGTTACTCTTTAATGTGATAGTCAATCAATAAGATATATAGTCTCAAATCTGTTATTCAACGAGCAAATTAAGTATAAAGAGGTAAATTATTTCTTTTTTTTTAGAGATTAAAATAAAAAATTCAAAATGAGATTATTATTATGAGCCATGTTCTTATAGTAGATCAACTAGCTTATATATTCACAAATATTTTGAAAAGATCTTAATAATAAATATCAAACATGTCAAACTACTCCCATATATATCCACACACCCACACACCCACACACACACTTATTTTATCCAGTGCACATTGTTCCTTCCACATTGAGTATGTGTAAGGTAAATATACAAAGGTATTTGTCATCACACTAATACATGATTTCTGCTCATATACTCGTGCGCGCGCGCACACACACACACACACACGCATATATAATGCAATATGATATGTGCTTGTTTACTAAATTTTTATGTTTATTAGAGATGTGGACTAAGGAAGATGATCTATTTGGTTGAGGGTGATCCAAATGCTTCTGAAGTTGCTGAAAGCATAAAAACTGCGTAAGATCTTGTTGCACAATATTTTTTTTTTTTCTTTTTTGCGACTCAAATCTGTTCATTGCTAGTATGATGCCTCCTTCAAGCAACTCAATCTGTTTCTAATTTCTTTGATCCTCTCTCAAGCTCGACCTGCTTCAACTCATCTCTGTTGCTCATCAGAATTTTCACACCTCAGACTGTGTTGCTGATCAATAAGCCAAATCTAGAGTCGCAAGAGTCTGATCAACATTTGTTTTGCGCATGTCATTCTGCTCAAGTCATGTCAATGTTTGTGTTTTTCATGAAGAACACAGTTTTTGTCAGTTCGGCGATCATAAAAATGGTGAATTTGGAGGGTAATTAGTGAATTTAGGTGGCTCTGGTGTTCATCTGTAACGCAGTTTTTTTTTTTTTTTGATTGATCTGGTTTATAATTATAATTCTTTCGTGTGCAGTTGCTTTACAACAGAGATTTTGGAGGGATTTGACGTTCACAGAACACGGTGCCTGTCTGATACACTGAGGAAATATGCTTATCTTACGCGCTCCATAGCCCAGTACTACCATTCTTATGGACCCAGGGAGCGAGCCATGGCCGCCACGTGTGCCATCACCTGTCCTCTGTTTGATGATTTTATCAAGAAGTGCAGAGACCTTGACCAAATGACTGTGGGTGATGTTTTTGCAACTCAGCTAGTGCAGGTTTGTGCTCCTAGAACTACTTCCATGGTAGTTGAGATCAAACTGTCTTTTTTTTTTTTTTTTTTTTTTTTTTTTGTTTTTCCTCTCTTCATAAGGAGCAAGTCTTATGACTTTTAGATCTCCTCGGTGACCATGTGAGGTCGAAAATGTATTTCTCTTTATCTCTAAAAATCAAAGAGGCTGAGTCTGATGAGTCTAGAGGTGTCAAATGGACTGTGCCGTGCCAGACCATGTCGGACCGACCCTGTCGGAAGCTCGTTGCATGAAAATGCAATGGGTGGCCGGCCAATTGCAATCAGCCACGTAAGCAAGATCCTGCTTACGTGGCTGGATTTTTTTTTTTCAAGTAACCTGCCCCATCTGGCGGTCACCCAACTAGACTTGACCCATGGCCATTAGCTTCTCTCTGGTCCCCTTGCTGGTGGACCAAATTAGTCCAGCACGAGGAATGGTTTTGACACATCACGAGCCATACCACAGGGCGGCACGGTCTAGGGCAAGACATTGTGTTGGACAATGCCATGTTTGTTAAGTATGAGATAAGTTTTTCATAATTGGATTTAACACATGAAACACAATCTTCCTCTTCATCTCTACCAAATTTTATTAAAAGTCGTGCAAATTGATGAGATACTTTTGAATTGTTGCTTGTTTTTTGCCATTAATGTTCATGAGTTGGTTCATCTTGGATTCTTCAAATCTTGATGGCAGGTTCCACATGTGACTGAGGAAATTGCTCTTGTTGTTCTGAAATTGTATCCCACCCTTCGATCTCTTGCTTGTGCCTATTCTTTGCTTGTGCGTGGTGATGACCCTCTTTCATTGTAGCTGCAGCATTCTAGCCATGTTGTTATATGTGGTCAGTCTAGAGGTCGTGTCTTGGTGTGATGGTTAGTGTCTTCGTCCAATAGCCTCACGTCTTGGATCCGACGCTCATCTGACGCATTCTCTCTGATTTTCAGGGGTAAGACCTTCGAGATGTTAGCCCATCCTTGACTGGGGGTGTAACCGAGCTGAGTATTAGGCAGGCTTGGCTCGGCTCAGTTTTAAAGGAGTAGGCTCGAGCTTGTTCACGAGCTTGTATACGAGCTGACGAGCTGAGTTTGAGGGTGCTCGGGCTCGGCTCGTTTAACTTACGAGCCTGTTCACGAGCTTGTTCACAAGCCTAGTTAACGAGATTGCTTACAATCCTATTCACGAGCCTGTTCACGAACTTATTTATGAGCTGACGAGCTGAGTTTAATGGTGCTCGGGCTAGGCTCGTTTAACTTACGAGCCTCAAAATGATGTTCGGGAATTAAAGAAAATATTCATCTAAAATAGTCAACATACAACTAAATTAAAAAGATAAGATAATAAAAGTTCAATTAACTTGATTGAAGTTCAAGAGTTAAAATATTCATTATATTCATTTGTAGGAAAAATTTGTTGTGCATCAAGTCTTCTCCATGTTCACGAGTCTGTTCACAAGCTTGGTTCACGAGCTTGTCCACAAGCTTGGTTAACGAGCTTGCTCACGAGCTTATTCAAGAGCCTGTTTACGAGCCGACGAGCCGAGTTTGAGGGTGCTCGGGCTCGGCTCATTTAACTTGCGAGCCTCAAAATGATGTTCGGACTCGGCTCGTTTAACTTAATAAACGAGTTCGAGCGAGCTTCTAACGAGTCGAACGCCGAGCAGCTTGCGAGTAGTTCTGCTCGGCTACAGCCCTATCCTTGACTTCTTGCTAAGCGTGAGCTTTGTGTGCTGAGTACAGAGTATGATCTTTTTGTCATGTTCTTAGCCTTTGTGATGGGTTGCCTTGGTCTTTTTTGTAGGAGGGTGATGTTCGTGCCCAAGAAGAAATGCTTAGGAAGCGAAGCAACAACTGTGTCACTGCCGTTGCTAGCAGAAATATCTACCGGTTTGTTTGGGCCCAATAATTGAATCAACTCTCACGGAATGTCATGAGCCCGATCTGAATCTCACATCCTTTTTCTCTGCTTTGTTGTTTATGTGTTGTTTTGCCATTTCTTTGCCATCAAAAAGGAAATTTTTGTGCTCTCCTACGTTCTAGTAAATTATGCCATAGTTTGCTTCATTTTTGGCAGTGATATATGTTTCTCCTTCCAAACTTTAAATTGCTAAATGCTACTTGTGAAGCATCTCAAGTATCTTGTATGAATGAAGCAAAATTAAACTTCAAATTTTAACTAGAATATGTTCGTATGCATGTTATGAAAATTATTCTTATTAGAGCAACTTGAACGGGAGTTCCCAAAAAAGAGGGCTAAATATCATTTTGGAAACTTAAATAGTATTTTGGCACTCCTAAATAATAATTTTGCTCCAATGGTAGGTGCCAAAATGAGGTGTTATTTTAATAATTAAATATTTTTTTATTTAAAAGTTATTTTTTCAACCCCTTGAGAGAGTCATTGTGAGATACACAGTAGCTATAACTGCTATTTTGCATCCTCTCTTTTCTATCTCCAAAGTTGCCAAATATGGCATCTCTATACTTTGGATGTCATTTTGCAACCTCCTATGCCACTCCCATTGGAGCAACAGAATTTATGATTTAGGTGTCATTTTGGCAGTTATAGGGATGACACCCCTGATGGCACCTCCCGTTGGAGTTGCTCTTAATTGTAAAAAAATTATTGTGTTTTTGGTGTGTGGTGCATGTGTGTGTAGTGTGTGGTGTGGTGTGTGCCTGTGGTGTGTGCGTGTGCGTGGTGTCTCTGACTAGGTAATAACCATGATGGTCACTAGCAGTGTAAATTAACTAATTTCTAGTTACAAAACTTTAATTTTGCTTAATGTCCTATACTAGAAGGAGAAATACTAGTAGATATCTTGACTTTAAGTCTCCCAGTGACATATTGAATGGTATAAATATGATTGTTGAATAGTTGACGTTGATGGATAATCCCAGATGGGGGGGGGGGTCTGGGGGGACAAGTGTTGACGTGTGGGTTCATGCTCTGGCTTGACAAAATATAAAAAAAGTCCTACAAGCAAATTTCCTAACATCTAATAATGAAGCAAAATATATGATGAGTGTGAGGTGAGCTTGATTTTATAGCAACCTTGGCTACTAGTGATCGTGCATGCATGGGGTTTGTATGAAGTAAAAGATGATTGCATGACTCAGTACCAATACTTGGTGCAAGGCCATTTGAAAAGATTGATCAACTAGAAAATAGAGTACTTATAAAGAAACACGAAATTATGAGCTAATACCCTAGCTGCAGTAAGCAGTAGCTATTGTGGCACTTATCCAAGAAATAGCAATGTTGATTATTTGCTACTAGTTAGAACTCTCAGCTGCATCCATTTGACGTTGTAGTACCCACCTGGTCATCTTCCTTCTGATTAGTGGACAATTATACAAGTGAATATTTGTTGGTTCATACTCAAAGCTCATAATACTCGGTACAAGGCTCATAGAGCATATAATTATGGTTATATTTAGTCGAGCATGGAAGTTCATGCAGTTAGGTTATATGAAATGTGTGGTCACTACTTGCAAGAGTCAAGATTTAGTCCCCATATAGATGATCGATCCTTTTTAGTAAGAAAATAAGATTGCCATAGAGGTAAACATAAGATTGCGTGAGGAGAATTTAGTAAATTCAATTACAGAGTGATTTCCACCAATGAAAATGCAACATTCATAGATATTGGTAACATGATCAAAATATCATGAAATTATATTAAAAGCAACTTGGAGAAAATCTTTTAAAAGTATATCTCTTAATCAAACATCAAGAAAGAAGTAGCTAAATATTGGCGATAAGTTTCTCTTTAATAGAAATTATCTGGGCAGGATCAATAGCATCATTGAGAATAAGAGATATTATAAGATTTGAAATAATATTGTAGATGTCATTGCAACAAAATATAAATTGAAAGTGTTCCACCTGAGAGGCATAAGGAGATTTTAGAACCAAGATAAACTATGCTATGAATGATTAATTTGCTCGAGAAGATATCAAAAATATAAAAAACATTCTTGCCATGAATCAACAGAGTCATCACCAAGATTGTTCATAGTTGTTTTAAAAAACACATGACAACATCTGATAGGGCTTGGTAACTTGAGATCTCAAGTGCTCAAAAGAGCATGCATGGCCTCATCCTTAAAAAAAAGATAGGCTGAGAAGAGAGCAATGGTGGTCAGGTCAGATAAGATTCGCCCTAAGGCCTAAGAGAACACACCTATACAAATGTTTTAAATTTCATTTGAGATGTCTTGCTGCGATGAGAAATGTGCACCACCACCATTAAAATTTGAGACTATCTTGCCCTTCTAGCCTCCATCTCAAAAGAGAGAAAATTTTGTGCGCGCCTACCACACTATCTTCGAGGTATCTAAATTTTGATTTTTTTTTTCTAAAGAATAGCATATCAGAATCTTGGAGATATTTAAGCTTGTAACTTAAATAAATCATTTTATCTATCTATCTATCTATCTATTTATGTGTGTGTGTGTGTGTGTATAAATTTACACACAAACACACACACACACACACACACATACTATATAAGATATATATATATATATATAACTTTTAATTAAAAAAAATAAAAGTGGTCTTTGAAAAAAATTTTCAAATATATATATATATAATTTTAATTTAGAAAAAATGAAATAACTTTTTAAAATCAAAAGGCGATTTCAAATTTTGTAGGTGGTTTTCAACTTCAAAAAATCATCGATGGAATTTTTTTTTTAAAAATGGTACGAGCAATTGAGGGGGCAATATTATGTTTATAATTTTTGGTGGGCCAAGACATAAATATATTATATTTTGGGCTATATTATTTTAAAAAAATTATAAATGAGACCAAAATATAATAATTTTTGTTTTGGAGCTACAAAACATAATTTTCCCAAAAATACTAATTCCCCATAATATGTATATTTTTTCATATTTCAAATAATTTTATAAAATTTATCACATATAATTTTTATCATATATTATGATGATTAATAATAATAATAATATTATTATTATGAGTGTATATGTTTCAATTTTCAAATAATTTTAGGATGAGCAATACTCACATTTGTAGGCTATACTCCAAAAGCAAAACTTGACAATTTGAATTGACAAGTCTTGGATTATGATCCTTATCAACAAGAATTATTTCAATTTAATTTAAAATGAATTAACTATAATAGTATATTAAACTGGTACAACCCATATAATATATGGGCTAGCCTAGTAGAACTCACATACACAATACTAACATATTTAGTCAGGTCTCTTGTAGACTTGTTTATATGTTCTCTATAGGTGTCAGATGGCTCGTAACGAGGCATCATATGGGTGTACCAGGTCTAGGCTAGGTCAACCTAACCCATCATGACCTGCATAACCTATTATATATTAATTTTTATATTATGTGACATATTTTATGTCTAACGTGTTGCACAATCATGACCCACAAACATGAGGGAATGAATGGACTGCCTTCTTGGGCTCTCCATGCCAACTCCTTGGCTTGGGTTAGCCCAATCTTATGTTGGAGTTGGCCTTGCTAGATCTAGTATGTTTGACATCTCTATTACTTATGGTATACTTGACCCACCTAGACTCATCCCAGCCTGACGACCTCAAAATAGAGGTGAAAAACAAACTATGTTGTACTGATACGACCTGATTGATTTGGAAGATGAGTCATGTCAGCTTGACACCATTCAAAACTAGATTAGCCTAGGTTTAGGTCAGGCTTGTCTAGCATAAGCAAACACCTAGACAAGACTAGATTAGCATGAGTCTAGAGGTGTCAATCGGGCTGGGTCGGCCCGTTCGGCACGAGGCACGACACGATTCTTTCGTGCATGGGCCGGTCTAACACAGGAATTTTTCGTGCCCGGGCCCGTGTCGTGCACGACCACGGCACCAACAGTGCCGAGGTCAACCGGGCATCGTGCCGTGCCTGGCCCGGCATGGTACTGTGGCCCGTTGGGACGGTACCTCAGCACGAACCGAGAAACTCTAATTTTTTTTTTTAAATTATGGTTTCGGCATTGCGGCGGCGCGATGGCGCGCGCTGAAACCCTAATTTTTTTTTTAATTTAGGAGTTCATTTGCGCGGCGACGTTCCGGAGCGCGCGAAACCCTATTTTTTTTTAATTAGCGGGCCGAACCCGACGGATCATGCCGTGGGCCTGTGTCGAGATGAACTCCACAAAACCGTACCACGCCGTGCATGTCCCGGCTCGAAAGCACAGTTGTGCCTGAAAAAAATGGGCCTACCCAGCCCGACATGTTACGTTTGATATCTCTGCTTGAGTCTTGTTTGTGTGGGGGACTAGGGCTGCATTTGATCTCAGTGGGCCATTATATTAGGTTGTGCCATGATTATAGGTGTCAACCGGGCCGGGCTGGCCCGGCCCGACATGAGGCACGGCATGGTTCAGCCTTGCCTGGGCCGGCCCGGCACGGAAAAAATCCGTGCCCGGGCTCGTGCCGTGCCCGGCCTGAGCCATGCCGTGCCTGACCCTGCACGGTTCGGCACGCGGCACGTGTCTCGTGAGCCCGACCTCCGGAATCCCCAAAACGCATAAAAAGACCGCGGGTCGGGTCTGATTCGACCCGACCCGCGTTCATCCCGTATCCTGAACTGCTCGGTCAGGCGTGCCCGACCGGGCCAGGCAAGGCCGGCACGGCGGGCCGTGCCGGGCTCGGCAATTTTTAAATCGTGGGGCCGGGCACGGTAAAAAAACGGGCCGGGCCGGGCCGGCACGGCCCGGCCCGTTTGACACCTCTAGCCATGATGTATGTTCAATTGGCACGTTGGGTGTGCCCCTAGGCCTTTCCAACTTGCCTATGTATCCCAAAGTTTTTTTTTTTTTTTGTAAGTATAATCATTCTAGGATGGTCTTGTTGGTTTGTAAATGAGTCAAGTCAAGTCAACATACTGCCCAAAGTTGACTCAAAATAGCTGACTTATAAAAATGTCAAACTTGACTCAAATTAATTAATGAATTAATAAATAATTATGATTATGCTAGACTCGAGCAAGATTTGATTAATCTCAAATAAATATGAATTTTATAATAATAAACTATCAATCAATATAATTTTACAAATAATATATAAAATAATAATTTCATAAATAATATATAATTTGGAAATTAATAAATAATATTCAAATTTGATAGTCGAATTTGAGTCGGTAAGTTCCCTCTACCTCTCTACCTGTTCACTGGCTCGCCATTTTAGCCACGAGCACGACGGCACGACTAGGTTCGAGTTTTAAAAGAGGCGAGCTCGTCGTCGTCCCTGTATTTGTTTGCATGGATAAGGATAACCAAATAGAGAAGCGGGTAGAAGAAGAACGGTAACTAGGGGTGCATCTTCAAAATGACGAAAATTTACGGCACTGGAGTGTACGATTTCAAGCGCCACCGAGTAGCCGAGTACCCGATAGAAGGAATCCCTCAACAAAAAGTACCAGAAAAATCCGTGGATCCAAAGCCAGCGTCGACGCTTCCGAATTCGATAACGCTAAATGAGATTCAGAGGGACCACCTGACACAGATTGCGAGAGCGAACTGGCTGAAGTCCGAGCTAGAAATGAAGACGGTGTTTAATCCTGAACTGGTGCGGAATATATATGAGACTGAGTTGAAGGTGATGGATGGGAGGAAGACGGTTTCGCTGCATAGAGTTATGATTTTGGAGGTTAGTCAGTACCTGGAGAATTATCTGTGGCCGGGGTTTGATGCTGACTCCGCGTCCTTTGAGCATGTCATGTCGATGATTCTCATGGTGAATGAGAAGGTAAGTTTTATGGCTATTATTGGCTTATATACTTAGGTTTTCATGTTGGCGATGAAGGCACCCAATCCATTATATACTTAGGTTTTCATTATATTAAATTGAAAGTTCATATTATTATTTGTGATGTAATTTTTCAGTATTTTATTTTACGTTTTATCAAGCCTAGAGTTTTTCTTAATCCTAAAAAATATTGTAATAGTTTGTGAAGTAGTAATTGTGTAGGTGCGCACACACAATGGCAGTATAGGCACGCATACATAGTCACTAACCCAATGTTTGCAATTGTAGTGCTTGAGTGCATAGTGTAGGCATGTGTAGTGAGGAGTGCACAATGGAAATGTGCACGGTGAGGCACACACACTAAGACATGCATATTGAGGGTGCATGCGATAATATTCGAGAAGAGTGTGCAATGCGTTGTAGAAGTGGTGTAGTGTGTCTTTTTTTTTTTTTTGCAAAATTGGCCAGAAGGGAGTGTGCAGCATGTTTCAAAAGCAGTGCAATGTCTTTTCTTTTGCTAAAATTGTATTCTAGAATTGGTGACAGTATGTGAAATAGTAACAATAGACACATATGCTCAAAGTGTGTGAAGTGGAGTATGTGAGTGACATTATTTTTTTTATAATGGCAACTCATTGATGATGTCAATTGAGTGTGCAATAATATGAAATGTGGTGTTTGTATGCAATGATGATATTGTGCGATAGGTATATAGTGACTATATGAAGGTGCTATTTATATTCATAGAGATATTAATTTTTTTTTGAATCATGTAATATAATACATATTTGGATGAGATTCTTATAGGTGAAAGAGATTATTCTTATTGTGCACACATTATAGAAAATGAGGACATATTAGAGAGAAATTTTGATATTTATTTCTAGAATAGAGATCGCTAATATTATAAATTATTTAACAATATATGTTAATTATTGAAGTCGTCCAAAATTTTTTCATATTGATCTTTATTAAAGAGGAATATGTAAGGCTCTTTTCTAAGATTTTAATATATATTTTTTGTATCTAGATACTATAATTCTGATGTTTCTTTTTTTCTTCTCGAGTTATTGGATTATTGACTTAGAGGCTAATCATGATATCAACGATAACTATTTTTTATTTATAATTTTATTATTTGTTTTATGAATATTATTATAATCAATAATAAATTATCTATAATATTTAATTATGATAATATTTAATTTGATAATCTATCTCTTTCACATGTTCATTTCTTCCTATGTGTAATAATAATTTTTTAAGAGTTATATTCCTATATATTTTAATTTTGTTATTATTTTCTTTTTTATTGATGTTATTTTGTAGGATTGAAAGATTTTAAAAAAAGTTTTTTTTAGATTGATCAATATAAAAAATATAAACCATATTCTTATGATTAGATATTCTATTATATGCTTAAGTATTATTGATTTAATTATTATATATTTTTAACTTGATCATTTATCTCTTGAAAAACTTATATATTGGAATTTTTTTTATTATTGTCATTATATTTGTATGAGTAAATATAAATTTTGATTTGATTTACTTAGATATATGACGACTTTTGATTTTATTACTTAATTTATTCTATATTAAATTATATATATTTTTGGTTTAGTTATTTTATCAAAGAATAAAAATACACAATTTATGATCATCATAAAAATACACACCAAGACAAGATTGATTATAGTATACATAATTAGTATAATTAATTAATTTTTTGATATTTTTCTGTAAGTTCATATTGACGCAACTCTTTGTATTTTGAGATATGTGAAGAAGTTTTTACGGGGCCTATGAGTGAATAAATACACTCATTCTATGACACATGTATAATGATGTTAATTAGGATGATTCCTTTTTTTTTTCATTCATTTTATGAAAAATAGAAAAAAAAAGAAGAAATCTATGAAAAAATATAATGTAGAGCCTCACAAGAAATATATGAGAAATCAACTCATCACCAAGGAATAAAAAATATATTTATAAAAATATAAAAATGGGTTTTAAGCCAAAATTTTAAAAATTTCTGACATCTTTATTTATTTATAGTAGAAAAAACCACCACACATAAATAAAGTAACAATTAAATAACTATTAAAATAAAATATCAGTGTGCCTTTTTAATAATATTTTGATTATAAAAACTAAAAAGTAAAAAGCAATAAAAATGGTTGAAGTTTTTTTTATTTATTAACTATTTTGATTTGTTTTATTAATTTGAAATAAATATGAAAATACATAATATTTACTTTTAGTTGTTATTTCAAGATTTTATTCTATTTATTAAAAAAATTATTTGATTTTTAATATATAATTTTTAATATGCAATAATATTTTACTTAGTAAATTTTTACATGACTAAATTGAAAATATTGATTTGATTTTCATATTAAATTAAATATGCTAATAAAATTTAGGCTACCTTTTGATTTATGCCTTGTTTTATTTAAGATATTCATTTGATTTTTTTAATTAAATAAATATCAAGACAATATTTAAGGATGCTTTTTAATTTCTATCTTATTTTATTTTAAATTTTAATTTTAATGTGAGAATAATATTTTAGATTGCTTTTTAATATTTGCCACTCTACCTTACTTTTTCAAAAAAATAATTTCATTGTAAAATTAAAATAAATCAAATACCATAATGTATGACATTTGGACTCTACTTATCTTTTATGTATGATCATGATATATACATGGATCAACTTGAGAGAAATGTATGAATAATTATAATTTATTTTGATACATAATAACTTCAGATACTTTTGTAGAGTGCTCAATCATATTTCATAATATGATCATATTTCATACATAGTATACAAGGTGCATGCTTAGCACAAAGTCTGAGAGGTTAATATCTTGATTGTTTTATGCTTAAAAATTTGAAATATTGTGTTTGATGAGTCTCGAACTCAAACTTATTACTATTGGATGAAAATACGTGTTATCGCACCAATATATAATTTTTTTTATTTTTATTAATATAAATTTTATTTTATTTTGATTTTGATGTTACTATTTTATATTTGTCATCTCTAAAAATTTTACAAGTTGATGCATGTATTTTATGTAAGGTTTATCTCTAGAAATTGTCGACTTTACTGGTGTTTTTTAATTTTTATTTATTCTAACAAATATTTTATGTAACAATAATTATTTGTGATAATTTGGTCACTTTTAGTGTATTTATTAGCAAGTGTAAGATTATTTAGATAGATAGAGAAAAATAAATCTGGGTAGACTTAAAGAAATTGAATAGAAGTTATAAAAAAAAATTAAATAATTAAATGATTTAGAATGCATATAATTTTTAATAGAGTTGACATAAAACTTAATTGATAATAATGATGCTTTTACAATCTGATACTATGTTTGGGTTGTGGATTTTGGTATTGAAATTTCTTGTTTTTGCTATTTTATGTTGTGCTATTTATTTTTTGCAGATATATACTTAGAAATTTATGTGAAATTTCAATTATTTTTCAATGTTTAAGAAAATGTTTTTTTGGATGTAGCTCATGTTTTATTTTATGGTAAAATTTGTTTGATTTGCAATTTCTCGTCATTGTTTGGTTTGCAAAATTGAATTGCAGAATTTGTTTGATATTTAATTCCTGTTTTTTTCCATATAAAATTTGAACAAATGATTATACTGCACATCAGTATTTTCTATCAGGTTACAATTTTATTTTGGAAAAAAAAGTGTTGCAAATAATCCCTTCAAGCCCAATTTTTCAAATATGTGGGAATTGAAAGTTCAAAGAGAGATTCAAACTTCAATTCTGTTTTGAATGTTGATTGCTTTGCAATCCAAAATTGCAATCCAAACAAGACCTTTCCCTAATTATATGGCTAAGTGCGAGTACTGCCTTTTAATTTAGAACAAGGTCTTGAATTAAATGAATTTATGATTTCTTTTTGCTTTTGTAGTTTCGGGAGAATGTGGGTGCTTGGTCATGCTTTTATGACAGGAAAGATATCTTCAAAAGATTCCTCGATAAGGTTCTTTGCCTGAAAAAGGTTTGCATCACATGCATTTCTGGTTTTTGTTTTTGTTAAGAGGCATTTTATTTATTTTAATATACGTGATGTACAATATATTTTGTGCATTCATTTACATCTATATATAATATAGGTTTAGTAAAAAAATGACTCAATAATATCATTTTATCTAATGTATGTTTTATTTTAATATAATGTTTGAAAGTAACTAATCATGATTTTAAAATATACCTATTATTTCACCATATTTTAATTAGTGCATAATTGAAAATTTGAGTATAATGATATCGTGTCTCAAAAATATTATTTTTTTGTAGGCTTTCTCTAATTATTGTTTTCACAATCTATAAATAACACTGTCAATTGAATTGTTATATTATTTTTTATTTATGTTTTTTTTTCATGCTTTTGGATTGGAAGGGTATAACTTTGTTTTTTTGTATTTTTTTTTTTTATGAAATGACCTTATCTTTATAAATTTTGAAATCAACTAATTTTTAAATGATATCCTTGTTGGAGGGACCTAGCCTCAAGGCTTATTTAAGATGGTAATGGAAATTGCTCGAAAGCCATTGGCTATGCTATTATTAAAATTAATTTTTTGTTATTTTTCTATATCAATTTTTTTTCTAATTATTCTATTAGTTTATTTATTATGAGTTATTTTTTCAAAAAATTTTACTCTATCTCTACTTTCATTGTTGTTATTTGTAGGATCAACATGATCTGAAGAAGACTCTATTTTTGATTGTTCTATTATTTTTGATTATTTTAGGATCATGACTTGTATATTCTTAGCTGGAGCTTTCATTACTAATTAAATTATGAATGCGCTTTACCATAATCTTAAGGATATTTTGACTATTTAGTATGAGGCATACCATCTAGAAAATCTTATCAGAGCTATCTATTCTATATGTCAGTTTAGTTTGAGTAGTGATCTATTTGATTTGATATAGTCAGTTTAGTTTGATATAGTCAGTTTAGTATGAGGCATACCATCTATATGTCAGTTTACTTGAATATTTCATAATAGATCATATATCTTTTATATTTTTCAAGTTTTTAACAAAATAATAAAAATTTTAAATTTGATAAAAATATTAAAAAAATTTAGAAATAATAATGTGTTAGAATATATGTCAGATCAATTTATCATATATTATATAAATCATAATATTATATATCAAATTTCTTATTCCAACACATTCCAACAAAATAGGGTAACTGAAAGGAAGAATAGATATATGATTAAAACAGTTCAGAAACTCTTATTTAGAAATAATATCTCAAAATATTATTGAGGAGATATAAATTTAATCATAATATATCTTATCCATTTTATATATTTTTATTACTTATTAGTACATATTTTTCTAGATTTTTTTATTATGGAGAGAAGTTATGTAACTTGCTTTTCAAAATCTTTGAATGTACTTTTTTTTGTTATCGATTACTCTTTAGGATGAGATAAATTGACATCTAGGGCATTGAAATATATTTTTTTGATATTCTAATATCCAAAGAGGGTATACATATTTATTATCAAAGACTAATAGGATTTTAGTCGGTGGATATATATAATTAATTTTGATTATGAATCATTCTCTAATGAGCCTAGGGATAACACGAACCCACTATCACATTTGAATCAATTATCTGTCATCTATTACTTATAGCCATATCTCAACCACTCTTTGGTAGAAAGAGTCACCCATCGGCTATATCAAATGTTTATACTGAGTATGATGTTACTTCAATGAAGTCATCATACCTACTAATAGATTAAGATCATATTGAGTATATAGAAAATGAGGGTTCATGAGTAGTTGGTCTCATTCATACATAGATGATAGTTTAAAGGAATATGAACCAGTATAGATTCATATCGAGTCAGCAACTAGAATACTTGACTATGCAATACTTAAAGTCTATACAGAAGAGATAGACATGCCAAATTATTCAATTTAGAGAATCTAAAGAATCATGTCCATATAAGTACATCTGAGAAAATCTAAAATATGATTAACTATACTAGTAACATAAATAATTTCTTGTCTGATTATTATCAAATTATTTGAATTTTTTTATGATTCTTTTATATTTGCTAGAATTAATTGAGGAAATGATATCCTTGGACATGTTTATACTCGAATCGAGTGATGAGTGAATTGATGTGCATCTCATCATACCAATATTAGATAAAATATCTAAATCATATGTTATTTGAGAAATAAAAATTATATTCTTTTAGTATTTAACTTAAATATTCAAGAAATATCTAAGAGGTTCTAAGTTCTTTGTTTGAAATTTTTTTTCTTCGTTAAGTTTTATCCAATTGAGTTTTACTAGTAATATTTTAATAAAACATATTCTTATTAGTGATCTTTTAATGAGAGTGTTATAAATAATATATTTATATAAATATTGAATCACCACATTTACATTAATTAAAGTTTTTATCACTTATAACTTTTTAAGTCACTATTAAGATGAGTAAATACAATTATATTTATGTTAATAATTGAATGATAAGTTTTTTTTTTCTATCTATCTCTCTTTCTCTCTCTCTCTTCTTCTTTTAGTTCTTTTCATATATAAAAAAGATATATTATTTATCTTGATTTCATATTTTAAAATAGTTTTACATGTAAAAAATTTTGAAGTCATATATCTATAATTCATTTTGGTATCATAAGATTGTCTGTCACATTATTAATTTAATGGTAAAATTAGAAATAAAACTTATTAATGCCTTAATAAAAAATTAGGAATCCAATATATTAGATGTATTATTTGAGCCAACTACTAGATATATTTCAAACTTAAAAAGCTAGTTGTTTTGATGAAAATTAGAGTTTCAGTCTTTGATTATTTTGGGAAGGTGGGAGGGAGAGAAGAGAAGAGAAGAAAAGAAAGGAGAAAAAGAAAGGAGAAAAAGAAAGGAGAAAAAGAAAGTAAAAAAAATTTTATTCATCTTTAAAATAAAAAATACAATCATATATATATATATATATGGTTTTAGGTAGCCCACATATTGGGTACTTACAAATAGTGTAAAAAAATTAACAAAAAAATAAATCTACTTACTAAGCTAAACTAAACATCAATGCTTTCATTTGAGCTAATGTATGCGTGTCACAAATATGCAATTTGAAAAAGGAAAGACAATGGTGTTCCTTCGAGTATTTTTGTAAAGATGTCTACATTTCACTTGTTGGTAGATATGTATGTAGTGACTATTAAATTGTCATAGATTTTTTTTCATGTGAAGTGACAAATCAACATTAATATGCTTTGTTTTCTTGTGGAACTATGGGTTGAAAATGATATGCCAAGCTACTTGGCTATTTTTGTAAAACATCATCAATCTCTGATTTTGTTTTCAAAGCTCTTTCAAGTGAATATTGGGTTAAACATAATATGCCGAACTAAAATTTATAAGTAACTAATGTAATAATTCTTTGTCATGCTTCTATAATTTACATTAAATTTTGAACTTATAGTTTGTTTCTTATTTTTTTAGTAGACACAATTGTCTCAAAAAAAAAACTAAGTTTTGTAATAGATCACATCTTTATAGTTCTTAGAGGCTAACTAGACTATGAGTGTGTCTCTACTTAGCTATGCTCATGATGTTTGAAAGAATCTTACGTTTTAGAACCCTCTTTATTTATATGAAAATCATAAAAATTATGTTCATATAAGTATGTTTGAAATAGAGGCGGCCCGGCCCGGCACGAGGCATGACACGGTTCAGCCGTGCCTGGGCCGGCCCGGCACTGAAAAATTCCGTGCCTGGGCTTCGTAAGAGCCGTGCCTGGCCCGTGCCGTGCCTGGCCTGACACGGTTCAGCCCACGGCATGGCACACCGGCACGGGTTTTTCCCGTGCCGGGTGTCCCCTGAGCCCGACCCCACGATGCCCCTTCCGCAAAAAAAAAGACCGCAGGTCGGGTCTGATTCGACCCGGCCCGCGGTCCCCCGTATCCCGAACCGCTTGGACAGGCAAGCTCGAGCGGGCCAAGCAAGGCACGGCACGGCCCGCTGTGCCTGCGGGCCGTGCCGGGACTGGTTTTTTAAACCGTGCCGGGCCGGGCACGGAAGCACGATCGTGCCCTAAAAAAATGGGCCGGGCCGGGCACGGAAGCACGATCGTGCCCTAAAAAAATGGGCCGGGCCGGGCCGTCCTGACACGTTTGACACTTCTAGTTTGAAAAAATTTAGGAAGTAATTAATTATATTAGTAATTCATAAATAATATTTGGTTTGATCATTGTTAGCTTATTTAATTTTTTTTTTTGATTCTCATATATCTAGTAGATTGAATTGAAGAACTAATATTTATGTACAAATTAATATTCGAATTAAGTGGTGAATGAATTAGTATTCATCTCATCATACTAAGATTAGAAAAAATATTAAAATACCTAAAAAATACCTAATGAGTTCCAAGTTTCTTGTTTGAAATTTGATTTGTTGGAATAATTTTGGTTGAAATATATTCATTCACTTGTTCATATAGTTATAATATTATAAATGTACATAACTAACATCACATATCATCTCTTCGATTCGCACCAGTAGAAACAAAAATCATTTGCTATGCATCTCATTAGTTTAAATGTGATAAAAATAAAAGAAAACTTGCTAAATCATGTTATATGATATTGTTTTGGGTCATAAAAAGTATTTCACAGTTTATACTAGAAGTGGAAAATGAGATGTACCCGGGTGACATGACCCAATCTTTTGTGGCTCAGCTGTTCCATCATGTTGTGTAAGACATGAATTGGGCTAGGTTCCAGGCCATGTTGGCATGACTCCGACATGCTTGTTATTGAGGGTGGCCTAGCACAACACATGCTCAACTTTAATTTGGGTCATTCCCAGTTCATGCCGGGTCGAGTAGATTTGGGTTTCAAACCTTGCATGAATCTGCCCGTGGCATGGTTCATGCCTCACCCAACATGTAGCTTACCTGGGCTGTTGTGTTGTGGGTGCCTCCCGGCTAGCTTGCACATCAACTTACATGCCTAGTACATGCCAATAGGTTAGCCCAATGTCCTCAATCTAGGTTGTTTGGATAAGTCAAGCCTCAATGCTAGCTTGGAGGCCTTGGATTGGTGGAATCTACATATTAAAACACACACACACACACACACACACACATGAATATTTCAAAAAAAATTAAATAATAATAAAAAAATTATTCATATTAAAAGTGCATTGTAATGTATACTATAATATATTAAAAAAAATTAAACACAATATAAATTGATAAGATATTTAAATATGCAAAATAAATCAGCTAATGATCATGATACCGTATACCGATCTGCTGGATAATAATCATCATGACATTATCTGTCAGATGGTTATTTTGTCTGGTTCTGATATTCATAGTTACAAGTTTCAATTTTATCCTTATAATTTTAATTTTTGGGTTTAAGACTCTCAATATATTAATCTCTTCTACCCCTTGCGTTTAGCTTTAGCATGAGCATGATGTATTGGATATGATAATTGATATTTTATAAATAAGTGTGAAAGGTCGGAAATAATAATATTAAACATTATTAACCTATTATTTCTATTCTCCATTTGTTTAAGTATCCCTCCTCTAGCGGTTATAGAATGATGAGTTGAAATAATTTAATTTTTTATTATTCCTATTCCCTATCTTCCGAAATACCATACTTCTTGCAGTTATAGCAGAAAAAGGATTTGCCACAGCTCATCTTTGTGAGTGTGTGTGCTTGTGTGCACCTTTAACATAGTTCAAGAGAAGAAGTCCTGCCATCCCAATTTAGAAATGTTAGGATTGAGTTTTAATTGGTTTGTCTTGTGCACATTTAATCCTCACTGCACATTCCAAATGGGTATTTAAATAAGAAAGATAAATTGCGCAATGCTTTCATTGATTATTCCTGTCATCTTTTTATTTCATAGACATTAATTAGAAGAATTTCTGCACGAGTATTAAATAGTTACCATAATTATGTAAGAACAGTTTCATGTTGTGTCATTACATCACAGAAAAATCTAATTAATTGAGTGCTGACTAGGGGTGTGACCGAGCCGAGTCGAGCCGAGTATTTGGCAGACTCGGCTTGTCTTGGTTTTAAAGGAGTAGGCTCGAGCTTGTTCACGAGCCTGTTTACGAGCTGACGAGCCAAGTTTGAGGGTGTTCGGGCTTGGCTCGTTTAACTTACGAGCTTGGTTAACGAGCTTGCTCACAAGCCTATTCACGAGCCTGTTCACGAGCTTATTTATGAGCTAACGAGCTGAGTTTAAGGGTGCTCGGGCTCTGCTCGTTTAACTTACGAGCCTTAAAATGATGTTCGGGAATTAAAGAAAATGTTCATCTAAAATAGTCAACATACAACTAAATTAAATAGATAAGATAAAAAAAGTTTAATTAACTTGATTGAAGTTCAAGAGTTAAAATATTCATCATGTTCATTTGTAGGAAAAATTTGTTGTGCATCAAGTCTTCTCCATGTTCAAGAACTTGGTTCACGAGCTTGTTCACAAGTCTGGTTCACGAGCTTGGTTCACGAGCTTGTTCACAAGTCTGATTAACGACCTTGCTCACGAGCCTATTCACGAGCCTGTTTACGAGCTGATGAGCCGAGTTTGAGGGTGCTCGGGCTCGGCTAATTTAACTTACGAGTCTCAAAATGATGTTCGGGCTCGGCTCGTTTAACTTAATAAACGAGTTCGAGCGAGCTTCTAACGAGCCGAACGCTGATCAGCTCGCGAGTAGCTCGGCTCGGTTACAACCCTAGTGCTGACACATTAGTTTGATATTTTGCTTCATCTGTTACATGCATGACATGCCACACTTATCCATTATTAAATTACAAAGGTTTTGCTTTATATATTTATACTTGTCCATTACTGGTATGCAACATTTTCTTGCATCCATTCGTCCTTACCAATTTGGGTGTTTTTTGTGTGATATCTGTAGCATCTCTATAAATGACACCTTCGTATGGATGATGTCATCAGCCAATAGTACATTACTGAATTTGTCAATTCAAAATTTGATCGTCAGTAGAATTAATATCTTCTTACCCCCATGTTTACTTGCTTATATGTTTTGTGATAGAAATCCTAGTTTCTGCGAATCCATTTGCAGGACCAGGAGTTGAGCATAGCCGAAAAGACAAATTACCTGATTTTTATGATCAACGCTTTCCAGGTGAGAAATTGCAGCATCATTTTCTAGTGGATAATCTAAGCAGTAGTTGTTATTACTGCACAACACGTGGAATTACCAATCATTTATCAAATCACATCTAGTAGGTGGGTTATTTTGAGAATGAATTGATGTTTAAATTGCAGTCATTTTGTAGTGAGACGCTGATACCATGGCCAAATATAAAAAACAGATGTCTTCTCATTTAATAACTTCACCTTACAGAGTTTGGAAGATGAAGTCGTTAGTGAGATGGTGCTGAGATTAGCAAGCTTGTTATCATGGAACAGTTTGTCATATGGCCGCTTCCAGGAAAGTTTTGTGTTATCCATTCCTTTTTATTTTTCCTATGGATTTCCTGTTAAATTGCATTATTTTTGTAATTTGCTTATGTTATTTACAGATGGAACTTTGTCTTAATCCAGAATTGATTAAGAAATGGAAAAGAATGATGAAGAGAGAGAGTATAAAAGCATCAAAGCGTGGTGATGTTTTTGACCCTTCAACTATGCTGGAAACAACATTTCTGAAAAATCTCATCAATGAGTTCCTAGATGTGTGTTTTATTTCAAATTTTATAATGGGTTTTCTCTTCCTCTCAGACCTGATTTGCTGATAACTGGCTGGTACTATAATCTTTAGGTGCTTGGTTATCGAGTTTTCTCCAATGAGGAGAATGAACTAGATTCGAGTTTAAAGCAAGTTGACGAGGCTGCAGTATTATATTGCGAGAGGTTTATGGAGTTTCTTATTGATCTGTTGAGCCAGCTGCCAACTAGGAGGTGTAGCATTCCTACTTGTATTTATTTATTTAGTTTTTTGCGTTCTCTTTTATCATTGTGATTATATCAACACTAATACATCGGATCTCATCAAAAAAATACATTGAATCTCATAAAAACTCTGAAACTAAAAATATTTGGGGAAGAATAATATTGGGTTGGTTGATCACCTTGGAAGCCTCTATATTATATACATATATTATATACATATACAATCTCTATGATTTTAATAAGTAAGATTGTTGATATATTAACTTTTCTCAAACTCACGTTAATGTGGCAGCCTTGTGTTGGGTATGCCTTTTACACCCTCTTCTATTAGTACCATTGGGTTGACTATGCATTGATCTTGACCTCGGTGTTTGTTATCGAGCATTTTCATGGAAAGGTCAAATTTACTTCACTATGAGGATGGATGCTCACACATATAATCTCCTAACAATGAGCAACTTCACTATCTAAAAATTTTACATTTAGACAATGTTTGTGTCTTCAAGCTCATAACAAGCATGATTTTATAATGGAGCTATAATGTTGTCAGAGCCCTTTCTAAAATGTATCACAAACAATTTTTGCATGCCATTTATATATCTCTCAAGCACTTATTTAATGCATTGATATTAACATGCATTTTTTTTTTTAATTTTAACTTTTAAAGGTACCTCAGGCCTCTGATAGTTGATGTAGCTGTTGTGGCGAAGTGCCACTTGAGTTCACTTTACACACATCAAAAGGGGAAACTCTTTGCACAGCTGGTTGATTTGGTACAGTTCTATGAGAGATTTGAGATTAATGATCATGTTGGCACACAATTAACAGATGATGAAGTTTTACAATCTCATTATGACCGATTCCAAGCTTTTCAGGTTTTAGCATTCAAAAAGATCCCAAAGGTTTGTCCAAAGCAATCTATTCATCAAACCTATGCTATACGTCGGATAACTATTTTTTCTTGGGTAGATAAAAGAATTTTTTATGCACAAAAATTTGTCGAGTTAATTATATTATATTTATAGTATATATATAAAAAAGGCTATAGCTATACATAGTACACATGTTTCATACTTATTACGAGATTTGAGAGATGTTAATTTCTCGGCAATCTTATTTATGAAAATCTGAGAGAATGCATCTGATTAGCCTCAAACCATTGATTCACATTTTGGGTGAAGATAGTTGTTATCACACTAAAACACAATCTTTTATAATATATATATATATATATATATATACATCTCAACATTAATTGTATATGATGTGTAGTGAGGTTTTTGTAGTATAAGCGTGCTTCAATATTTTTTTATTTATACATCTTTGTATAATATATGTATAAAGGAGATGAAATTGGAGATTATACCTAGTGTATAAGACTTCATTTTTGTGATATATTGGAGAGGCTAATATTTCATCAGTCTTATCTTTAAAATTTGGAGAGTCTGTGTCTGATGAGTTACAGACTCATAATTTATCGTGCTTAGACTACTTGACACCCTAATAAGACATGACCTCTAATATATATATGCAACACAAAGACTTTCTAGGTGATTAATAATCATAATATTATTCTCGTATAAATATTTTTAATTTTAGAATATTAATATTTGTATATGATAATTAATAAAATTTCATGTTATCTATTTTATATCTTTTTAATATGGTATTTGATTCATAAAATAGTTATTCATTGCCACTGCATTGCTCACTCAATTGTAGCTGTTATTATTATCATTGTTGTTCACTACCATTTATGTTATCAGTAACATCTTTAATGATTAGTATCTCACAAGGCAAAATTTTCTAGAAAAGAATTATTTTTTTGATAATCATGAGTATTAAATTGACTAGTACCATGAGGCTTTGATGTATTTTCACCTAAGTAATTTTGTCTAACATAAAAATTATATCTAAGAAAATTTGTGTTACAAAATTATATTTGTTTGAATTGAGATTCTTTTTTGTTCAAATCAATTTTTTTTAGTAGCGACTATTGTTGGTGCTATCTATATTTTGTCTTAGACAGTGGTTTCTGGTTGCCATGATTTTGATTGTGTTGCTTTTTCTGTGCAATTTATATGCATATTTTTTGTATTGTATTCTCGTTTTATTTGATTTGAGAGTATTCTAATTGATATTAGTTTATGATATTTTTATCACATTCTCTCATTATTCATTAAAAGTTGAAGAGCATAATATATTCATAGTGGGTTAGATTTATGAAAAAATAATTTACTAGCCAATTGAAACTATACTGCTTGCTTTTAAATTTGCCATAAAGTGATGATCGAGAAGATTGAATTGTGATAAATACTCATTTATGATCATTTTTTTATAGCTTATTGAATATTATGCATTAGTAGTATTTGCCTCTTAATTTGCAAAAAGGTTTGCGATTTCATTTCTATATATACATTAAGCATGACATATGTATATAATATTTACTCATTCCAATTATTAACAAATTATCATATATACCCAGATTGAATCTTCTGCATATACACCTTCCAGTTTCATTATACTTTTTTAGGAAGAATATTCTAGACTTCTTTCCTTTGGGGCTATTAACTCCAGTAGAGATATGTATGCCTCTATTGCTCTTTATTCTTTGACTCACTTTTGATTCTTGTGTTATATACTTAGAGATCAATATTTATGTCACAAGTAATCATATTGTATATTTCTTTTTTTTTAAAATATAAAGATTTTGATATCATTATGATCAATGATATTGTTGTACGAGTCATGAAGTATTATAATATCAATATTTAGTTTTATTTATATGTATTTATTTTGTATTTGAGTTTTATAATAATTTATTTTTACTTAATTATTTTATTAAATAATTAAATTATAATGTTGTATTTTCTTTTTAATATTTTTATGCAGGATCACTATACAATGCAAATGACTTCTTTGTGTATTGTGCGAGATTGACTGTCATTTTTTCTTTATCCTTAGAAGCTTCTTTAAATACTTGTTTATCATTGGTTCACATGTTATGCATTCTAATATTGAACACTCATTATTAAATAAACTAAAGATTATTGAACTAATCATGAATAAGTGACTTTTATTAATTATGAAATATGTCAATTAGGAAAGAAAACTAGAACATTCAATCTAATACATTAGGAGAGTGTTAATAAGAATTCATCCCATCTAATTCATTTAGATGTCTGAGAATTTTATATAATTATCACACACAATAATTTGAGATATTTTATTATTTTTGTTAATAACTACATTCAATGTACATAATTATGTATTTTTAAAGAAAAATCTTAAAATTTATTTATTATTATAAAATTTTATTTAATCGTGAAAATTTAGTTTGAATATAATATTAATTTAGAATATACTTCATATTAGTTTTCTTCTTTTTTTGAAGTGTAATTCACTTTTATCATCAAGTGTGTTATTCTTGAAAATTCTAATACTCAAAAGGAGTTGAAGTATTACTTACTCGAGTCATTATGAGTGTGTATGTAATGTTATTTGATATATTATTTATAAAGGATTCAATCTAAGAAGATGCCCCCTTAGACATTGTAAAGATAAGATTTTTTCCTTGTTATAGTTGTTATTTTCATAGAGTCACTAGTAGAGGTGTCAAACGGGCATGACAGCTTAGGCCCGGCCCTAGGCACTACCCGACTTATCCGTGCCTAGCTTAGCATGGTACGGTCCAAAACTATTTCTAGGCCCTTGCCGGGCTGACTCTCGATACGGTTCATGTCGTGCAATATCGAGCTCACTCGGGCCTCATGCCGGGCTAGGTACGGCCTGATATCCTGATCCGAAGGCATGGTTTTTCGGCACAACTTGAACCGTGCCCTGGTCTCATATGGCTGGATCTCGGGCTGGTGTTCGGGCGATGAGCATAGTTTGCATCCGAACTTCGAACCCTATCGCCTTAACGTCGGGCTCAGGCTGAGCCCGATGTTCTCGAACCTGGTCTCAGTTTTTTCTACAAATTCTAGAAGCCGAAGCTTTTGGAATCTGTGAACGTTGGGTCGGTTCGATGGTCGAATCGACCCAATGGTCAAAAAAAATTAAAATATAAAATGAAGGCATTTTAAGCTATTGAATTTGACCCCAACATCAAGGAGTATAAATCCGATGGCTATTGTGATTCTGCCTATTAAAATATATAAAAAATTCAAAAAAAAAATAAAAAAAATTATTTATTTTTTTAAAATTTTATTTTTGAAATCTATATATATACACCTCATCTCATTCTCAAATATAAATCTATTTTATCTTATCTCTTTTTCTCTATTATCTCTCCTCTCATGTCTCATTCTCTCTCTCCTTTTGGTTTTAACTTTTGAAACTCGGGTGCTGCCGATCGATTGAAGTACGGACATCATAAAGCAAACGAGATGTTATATATTATGGGTATTATTTTTTAAATTTTATTTAGTTTTTTATTTTTATTTTTATTTTAGCTAAAAGCTTTAGTTTAAAAATTAATATTTAATTTAAAAAACAAATTTACAATATAATTATTAAACTAATAAAAAATTAAAATGATAAATAGTAGTTTTTATGACAATAAGGAAATTAATTTTAACGTAAACATAAAATATTTTAATATGATAACGATAACTCTACGAAACGGTCAAAGATTACCAAAACTTTATTTTATCTAACCATCTCGACCCAAATATATAAAAATAAAAAACTAGAAAAAAATTAATAGTTTGGATTTACTTTAATATTAACTTGTAAGAGTTCATGTAAGATTGAGCACTTTAAGAGACATAATTTAGACAAATCTAACTCAATGATGAGATTTTTGAGGTTAGATCCAATTCACCCTCAATATTAACTCCGTTCATATATCACAACGAGTTAGAGAGGAAAGATATGACCAAATTGATCACCATGATGAGTCTTTTGATTAGATTTTAAGAGAATCCAAGGGTAGTTAGTATCATGCAGTTTTATTTTTAGTCTGTAAATTATAGGATTACTAGGTTCACATCTAAGAATAACTTACTAAAATATTATATTTTAGAAAAAAAAATAATAATTAATGATTTTTGAAAATATAGTGGAGTGATGTCCATGACGTTTGATATCTAGATTAGTCATAATGATGTATCTTGTACATGTCTTACCATCTATTATGTGGATTTTAAATGGATACTAAATAAAAAAATATTAGGGTTTTAAGAGATTCTTCATCATCATGATAGCTTGGTCATTTATGAGTGCTTGATGAGAATCTTTTGAAAATATAATATTCAAAATAAAATATATAATATCACATTCGATAGTGTATCTAACAATGAAATATCCATTAATATGTTTGTTATGACTATTAGAGATGGGTAATTAAGAGAGATTTTTTACTTAAGATGCTCGTGTCATATCATTAACAAGCATGGATGAATATTGTTTCTCCCACTTTATAAAATATATGTAACTCATTAAAATTTTTTTGTGTGCCTCATAGATAATAAAAGTTTGGTAGTTTTTTTGTTTGTTTATGAGTCTAATGAAGAAATTCTAATCGGATGTGAGATACTATTGAAATTAAACATATCTAATATTGGAGTCATGTGTTGGATACGAACATGTGATATCCGATTATGTTAATAGTAAGAATGATGAACTTATTTTTGATGATACTGATTAGTATACAGGAATTTTATTTATGAAATTTCTAAAGATTTTTTGATACGTCGAACATGTATTCATTAGTTTATATTCTTATTCTATATATTATACTCATGTACATATGTAATATTAGTAATATGTTTAGGTAGTTTAGAGATGACCTGATATTTAGTGACATGATTTTTTAGATAGAATTTAAGTACTTAAAGTACTGATTCATTATTCTATCTCTTTATTGTCTAGCTGTTTGCATGGACCTTAGGGCTAATGTGGATAGATTATAGAATGTTTTGACATATATATTATCATGCATGAATTAGAAATACTAACTTGAAGGATTTATTCAAAAGAAGTTGCCTGAGCTATTTTTATACTACGATACTAGGTATGATGGTAGTAATAGTCAGACTTTGAGTACAAACATAGAAATCATATTTGAAGATGATGACTTCTCCTTTTAATTAGTGAGGGAGAAACGATGAGGTGAATTATTGAATAAGAGCGAGATGTCATGATAATTAGATACTGATTACTGCTCAATCTTATCACACATCAAAAATAAGAACTTTAATATTTTATAGTGGTATAAATCATATGAGTCCAGCTATCTCGTGCTATCTAAGATGACATAAGATCAATCGATTCTTTTAGTGTCGAGCATAGCATCAGATTTTTTTTTGTTTCATATAAGAGATTGAGATTAGGGTCATATATTATTGAGTTATTAGCATGCATGAAAGATTGAGAAGATTTGAGTTTGTACATCCAGGATTGTGCTGCAATTGCAGTAAGAGTGGATAAGTTGGTTGCTGATGATGATTCGTATGATTTTGATGACAACTGAGATTGAACTTATTGTACTGCTTACGGCCTAATACTAGTGATACCATCATATGCTTTTGAGATTGATTATTTTTGGATTATTTTTATTTATTTATTTTTGTTATTTAAGCTGGTTATTTTTATTGTTATTTTATTTTTTAATTATTTAGATACTTATGGGATTGATATTTTATGTTTATGAGTTTATCTGTGATTTATTGATTTTTATCTTTTAATGATTTAACTTTTTTTTTATTATTTTGTAATTTATATGTGTTTTTAATTGTGATTTTTGACTTGTGATAATAATTTTATTTTTTTTTTGTTATATTAATTTAATTAATTAATTTAATATTAAAATTTATATTTTATAATATATTCAAAATTTGGGAAACTTGATTCCGAATGGGCTGAAATGGCATGACCTGGCACGTCCTGGCATGAAACCGACATAGCCTAGCACGAACTAGCCCAAATTCGGCACAATCAAGCCGGTCGAGCTATGCCGTGTCTGACCATGTCGGGTCGTGCTGTGCAAGGCACCACATGACTCATGTACCATGTCGGGCATGACACAGGACGGTGACTTTAGTGGACCACCAAAAAATGGGTCGTGCCAGTCTGTTAAAGTATGTTTGACACCTCTAGTCACTAGTGAACTTGCTCATGTACATGATATTACATTATGGTTGATCTAGAGGAGAGTAGTGAGATATTTTCTGATCCTTTATCGGATCATAGGTCTATTGAGGCTCATGGCAGTGTGTGTAAGGAGGAGGCCGTAGTGGGAGTGTTATACATGACATGATGAGTGAGTTTCCCAAGGAGAAGATTTGGATTGGGAGACTTTGCATGATGGAATGTTTATTCATCGACTCACCATTTGATTCGAGTGTTGACTTATCCATATATGATAGTTGCTGATACTTAGCTGATTTATTTAGATACATGAGAATCGTAAAAAAAATTAACTTTATAATAAATATTAGATCAAATCTTACATATATTATTAATGTATTTAGTCATTTTATATATTCTTCAAGGCATATTTATACGGGTGTAATTTTAGTATTCTTAGAAATGTGAAGATAATTCTAGAACATGAGATTTATCTTAGAAATCTTGAACATAGTTGATTGAAGACTTGATCAAATTCTAGTCAGGCTTTGTGATTATAGAGAAATTATTTATTATTGGGTTTTATATATTTTTAGAAGAATATAACTATAAAATCAATTATTTATTAGCTTTAATGGATTAATCATTTTTTAGTGGAGCTAGGTTTATCATTTCAGAGAACAATTGTATTTTATTATGATAATTAAACTCTAACACATTATTATTAATTTGGTATTTCATAAGTGAATGAATCATATTAATTAATATTGAGTGCTATTTCATATGAGAGAAAATTCAGGATGATTTTATAGTTATATCTTATGTGTCTATTAATAATCATATTGTAGGTATTTTTATGAATCTACATAAATGATTGCAAACTTCTTTGTTTTTTTTTCAAGTTGGGTGTTTGTAACGTGTATGCTCTAGTTTGAGGGAAAGTGTTAGAATTTATCATCTCATTGTATTGTACTTTATATTTTTGTTTTTTTTTTGTATGAGAGTACCCAATATGTGATTTATCTTGACCCTAACACACACACACAGTTTTTCATTTAATTATTGAGAAAAGAGTATTTTTCTTTAATATCTTTCTCAAAATTCAAATTTAATCAATTATGTTATGATTCTATGTAATAAAGAGAGGAAATATGAGTAGGTGAGTGAGGAAATCTTCATAAGGCTCCATTTATGAGAAGACAAGTCATAAGAAATAGAGTTACTTGTGCTTATATCCCAGGAGGTAGAAAATATTTTTTTAGAAGATAGAGAATTTATGATAAACTATTAGACTTGTGAAAATCTTCATAGAACTCCTCAATTAATTTTATTTTATTTTCTAGAATAGCGTATACTATGCTCCTGTCATATTCATAGTTATTTAAGGCGCAAGGTGCACTGAGGCGCAAAAGCCTTTTGAGGCTTTAAGGCGCAAGGCGCACTTGAGGCGCTAGCTTTTTTATTTGAGGCGTACCCAGCCTAATACACATAAAAATTATATATTTTACTAAATATAGTCTTTAATTTTCATCTAATAATAAACTAAAGAACAACAAAGATAAAAATCAAATATTAATAGTGCTCCCATCATCCAAACATTCAAAATTTCAAAACAAAATAATAAATATTTAAAGTTCTAAAACAAAATAAACACTCATGTATCTACATCTAAATTTAAATCAAGAAAGTCTTCATCAATATTATCTCCATCATCAATCTTTCACTCTCCCTCTTCTTCATCTTCTTCTCCCGATGAATAGATCATCTCTTCATCTTCATTAATCAAAGCAAGAGTAGGAGTATGTTTAGAGCTAGATGGTCTTGACTTTGGTTTTAGTGTTGGTGTTTGTGTTTTGCTTGGTTTAGCTCTTGTATAAACCCTAAGCTCCTCAGCTCCACTAGCTCTTGCAATATCACCCAATGTTAAATCATCATCTTCAAACACTAAATCATCTTCTGCAACACATTCATCTTTCATTCTTCCCATCAATCATTTGTTGCTATTATTTATTTCTTTCAAGATAATGGATCAATGGTATGACGCTCAGTGTATCTTTTCATTAAGATTCGGTTGTACTTAATGTACACCAAATCATTCAAGCTTGATAGTTCAACCTATTTTTTCTCTTGCTATGAATCTGAAAAAATATATAATTTTCAGATTATATCTCAATGTTTTAGTTTTGAAGAATTTAAGTCACATTAAATAATGTTGTAACTTAAAGACACAAATTCAATTGCATGTAATTGCTTTAGTAACTTACATTCTCAAAGATACTCTAATTCCTTTCACAACCTGATGCACTACATGTTAGGTTGAGAATCCTCAATGCAAATTTTTGCGAACTTCTAGCACTTGATCCAAACATATCCCACCATTCAGCTACAATTAATATAAATAAATTATTAGTTGAACATTTCACCTATTTTAATCAAACATATATAATAATTTCAACGTAATAATTAACAAAACTAAAGGACTAACGTGAAGGTTTAGTCTTCCTTGTTCTAATGAAAAACTAATTACCAAAAAGGTCTTTAGCATGCATGTACAAGTCGAGTTGTGATATAATTGCATCTTGTTCATCTCTATTTTTTACCAATCTCGAAATGCAACTACATACATCTTCAAAGATTTTTGAATCTAGGTCAATTCCTAATCCTTCTGTGTCATAATAGAATTGTTGGTTCAAAAAATACCCAGCTGAATGCAAAGGCCGATGAAGTTGAACCTCCCACCTCATATCAATGATTTCTATGATTTTCCTATACTTCTCTTCATTCCCATTAAAGTTTTTGATGATGATTTCATTCATCTTTTTCATGGCTGCATAAATGTAACCCATAAGAGGTCTCTTTTCACCATCCACCAAATGAAGCACATGTACAAGAGGGCCTGACACCTTCAAACAAAACACTACAGTATTCCAAACAGAAGACATGAAAATTATATTGGCTACATTTTTTCCCTCTTGCTCATTTGCTCATTTACTTTCCATCTAATCTGAACTAGTAAATATCTTCCTTAAGTTATTTCTTTGTTCATTGATACGGGATAATGTGATAAAGGCCGTTGCAAACCGAGTCTTAGCAGGCCTTAACAACTCCATTTGCTCAGTAAACTGTCTCATCATATTGAGCAAATCTATTCTATTATAGATATAACCGCTTATGGATATGACCCTCTCTATTATCTTCTTGATGTGGTAGTTTTTCAATATCTTTTAGTATCAAGTCAAGACAATGTGCGGCACATAGTGTCTAATACAAATGTGATCTTTTCATTTCTAATAACCTCCCTACATAATTTAAACACATAATAAATAGATAATAGATGTAATCACTTACATAAATAAGTAAATAAAAAATTGAAATTAAATTATAAGTACCTGCCGTCACATAATTTGAAGCATTATTTGTTATCACTCGAACAACATTGGCTTCACCAACTTCCTCGACCCATCTGTCAAGTAATTCAAACAATTTTTCTCCCGTCTTGATCATAGAAGAAGCATCAATAGATTTCATAAACACGGTCCCTCTTGAAGAATTTACCAAGAAATTCACCAATGACATTTCCTTCCTATCAGTCCATCCATATGACATAATTGAACATCCATTTTGCTTCCATTCTGTGAAATGAATCTCCATTGAAGCCTTTTGTCAGAGCTAATTCTTTCTTGAGGTTAGTAACCCCTACATCATGAAAACTTGGTCCCTTATAACCCACACCATATTGCCCATTTGCCTCAAGCATTGGTTGTAAACTAGCATAGTTTACTGTATTAAATGTAATCGGAGCATCATACATCTATCTACAAAATAGTATATCAGCTCTTTTCTTGGCCTCTTTCTTGTATGTATTGTTGATAGCAGTTTGAGTGAGTATTTTTTCTATTTTGAATAATTATTTCTGGATTAGGAGTAAAGAAATGATTCATAGGACCTTTCTGCCTCATTCTCTTTATGTAACTACCACTAACACTACTACCACTTTCCCTTTTGCTACCATCACTAGAAACATCATTTCTTCCCCTTTTGCTAGTGACCTCCGGGTCTTCATCATCTTCATCTTGAAACCTAAACATATCCTCATTCACATTATGACTTCCAAAATTTATTTGATTTTTTTGAGTTTTTTGGGCTAGCATATAATCTTCTATTTCTTTTCTAACATGTTCGGAATATCTTGTACACTTTTTTGAATTTCTAAACCCTCCAACAATGTGTTGTTTTTGTCTATAAATGTCTCCTTTAGTTACTTTATCACAAAAAATATAAATGAGTATACATGTATCTTTCTCATTTAATAAACGAGCATATTTTCATCCCGGGTCTTTTCTTCCACTTGAGGTATATACTTCAACTTCAATCTGTGTGTCCATTTTTATGCATCTTTACAACAAATCTACAATAAAATGACAAATATATTAAGAAAAAAATGAAAACATATACATAATATATTATATATTATAAATCTATAAATTACAAACATACTCAATTTTTGCCAAACAACTAAAACTATTGATACTTTTTGTTTTAATTATTTCATAATTTTCATAATTTTTTTCATGATTTTTTTTATTTTTCGTTAATTTTCAGAATTTTTTTCTCTTTTTTCTGCATTATTTTTTTGAAAATTACATATTTTTTTCAAAGTATTATTCAAAAAATTTTGCCATAGTTTTTAAGTATTTTTTGAAAATATTTTTTTACCTTTTGAAGAATTTTTTCACAACAAAAATAGGTAAAATGAAAAAAATACCTTTTGAGCATCTTCTTCTTCTTCTCTCCTCTTTAATCTAGTCTTAAGAGTATTTTGGGAGGGTTGTTTTGAGGATTTAAGAGTGTAACCCGAAAAAAGAGGGGGTTTTGTAGGACTTAAAATTACAAAACTCCAAAACGACATCGTTTTGATTCCTGGAAGACCAAAACGATGTTGTTTTGGAGGTGGTATTTTTTTATTTTAAATCAGAACCTCAAAACGACGTCGTTTTGAGGGTTTTTTTTTTTTAAAATCAAAACCAACCCAAAACGACGTCGTTTTGGGTTGTTTTGATTTTTTAAAAAAATATAACCCAACTCAAAACAACGTTGTTTTGGGTTGGATTAGCCGAATACGTCGTCTTTTCCGATGTGCTCCTCCTGCGTTTCACCTGGTTTCGCCTCTTGCCATTTTTTCCGCCGTTGTTTTACCATTCTTCTCCGACAAAATTTCCCCATTTTCGATGGTGAATCTGGCAAAAAAAAAAGAAGAGGAGAAGAAGAGGAAGAATGAGAAGAACGACGTACTTGGCTCGATGCCTGTCGCCGCCGAAACTGGAAGTTGACGCCTGCTGCGCCTCACCCGCCTGCGCCTCGCCTGAAGTGAGACATTTTTCCCGGGAGTGGTGGTGCCTGAGGTTAAGCCGCGTCTTTCATAACTATGGTCATATTAGCATAATTATCTTTGGTGATTTTAGTGATTCACCTATTAGTTTAGCCCTCAATCCAAGAGATGAACACATACAATTTTGAATTTATTTGATAATTTGGGTATTTTATTTATGATAAATTCAACACAAATTAAAATAATACTGTAATACTCTATTAAAATATATACATGAAATATTATTATATAATTGGCAAAAGTTGCTTCATTTTCGTTATTATATAAATATTATATAAATTCTATTACTGTATTAGATTTATAATAATACAGTAACACTATATTAAATCTAACACATAAATTATTGTAGTTATTATATAAATATTATTATTATATAATTTGGGCAATCTACTATCTTTTTTTATTATTATTTTCGTTATGAATTCTACTACTGTATTAGATTTTTAAATAAATTTTTATTTTTTATTTTTTTAGGAAGTAAAGTTGCTTCAAAGAAAAGTGAAAAAATTATCGTAGATTTTTTCTTAGTACATATTATTGAACAACTTGAATCTGAATACTTAATTAACATAGTTATTAAAGATGTGCCTCAGACACACCTAAAGCAAGCACCATAATGCCCCTATCGAGGCATCTTGTTTGGGGAGAAGCATCTTCATTTGTAAAAGACGTACCTAGGCACGTGCACGTCTAGAGGTGTCAACCTGGCCGGGCCGGCCCAACACGAGCCACGGCACGGAAATTTTCCGTGCCCGGGCTCGTGCCGTGCCGTGCCGAGGCCAACCGGGCCTCGTGCCGTGCCTGGCCCGGCACGGTACCATGCCGAAATTATTTTTTTTTTAAAATTAGGATTATGGGGGCGCCCAATTCCTAATTTTTTTTAAAAATTAGGGTTTGGCGTGATGGCGCGCGCCGAAACCCTAGTTTTTTTTTTAATTTAGGGTTCGGCCCAACCGGGCCGAACCTGGTGAATCGTGCCGCGGGACCGTGACTGGCTGAACCCCCACAAAACCGTGTCAGGCCTGGCCCGGCACCAAAGCACGGTTGGTCCTGAAAAAAATGGGCCGGGTCGGCCCGACACGTCACGTTTGACACCTCTAGGCATGTCTGACGCAGGCATGCCCTTTGTATTTTATTTTATTATGAGTTTAGATTTCAATATGGTTTCAGAGTGATACCTTAGGGAAAAATAAATCTTATGGTGTCTGTAGTTTAGGGCTAGGAACCCAAGTGTGCCAATATTTTGCTTTTTACTCATTATGTTGCACACCCACTATGTGTGACACAACACACGGTGGCTGATATTGTTGTTAATGCCCACTGTGTGGATGATGCAGAAGTTTTTGTTGGCATATTTGTGGCAACAATAGTTTATTCGAAGCATGTTCGATGCACGATGGTATACCTAGTTGGTGGCAATAGGCATGCGGTGGTGGCGAATTGTGTGTGGTAATGTTTTTGATCAACAAGCCCTACTTGGCATGACAACACACAATGGTGGTGGATGGTGGACGGTAGTGCATGGAGGTGGACAGTGGTGCACGACTAAGTTTTGTTCGAAAATCATAGATAGGGATTTGGCAGATTTATTTCATTAAAAAAATTGGGTGCATTTGTTTCTTTTGTTTTTTGTGAGATGATATGGATTATTGCAGCAAAGGTAGCTAGAGGAGAGTCTAGTCTAGTATTGTCATTTCTAAGTTCAATTTTCAAGGAATTTGATTGTTATGATTAAATGTGTCATTTATCTTACATTATTCTTTTCATCTTATTTTTTATTTTTTCATTTAATTAATATAATTTTTTTAACGAATAAAACAGGAAGAATTTTTTTTACTGGGAAAATATATATGTATTTTTTTTATTTTATTTTATATAGGATAAATTACAAAAATTTAGTGTTGATTTAAAAAATTTTTACAAAGAAAAATTTTGATTTTAGAAACTAATAGAGATGTGTAAAGCTACATTGGAAATCTCAAGTGATATTTTGATTAGCTGACTATGCTAATTCTCATTTTTCATATTCACTGAAAATATTAATAAAGATGATATTTATAGGTATAAATAACATTTTACTTAGGTGTTTTGTAATGTTAGGAAATATCCTTAATGCCTTCTCTATATTTTACATATTATGTTATGAAACTAATTGTGGGTTGGATGCAATCAAAAATTTAAGTTGAGTTTTTTTTTTAATTTTTTTTCACCCTCTCTAAATTCTCTCTTACCAATCTCAGGATAGATGTATATGATAAATTATCACACTGGTCAATCGTGTCAGTATTAATCGTGATCAAATTGAGTTCTTATGAGATCTAATGTATTAGTAATGGTTTAAACGTATCTAAAAATTTAATTGAGTTGGTAATTAAAGAAATAATAATCTAATATCATCTACAAATAGAATTAAGTCAAAAGAAGATCTAAATAAAATACACTTATTGATTAGTATATTGATGTACTAAGTTATAATTCTGTTTAAGATAGTCACATATACATTAGGTTATATGTGGCTAAAGAAAGAAAGAATTAATTGTAATTAGTGACAAACCTAGTCAACGTGAGATTAAAGTGACAAACCTAAAGAAAGAGTTGGCTATCATTAGTGGTTGTAAATTGTAATTAAGATTGCCAAGACAATGTTATGCCCATCCCAAATATAAACTAGGTTGGGTCTGCATTCCCAAGCTAAATATGAATCATGCTGGTCTTCTTGACTGAGTTATTTTCTTTCTTTTTTTTAGTTGATGCAAGGGCTAATCCCTAGTTGCATAGCACTTGTTGTATCGAGGCCTCCTGCATTGCAATTATTGTTGCCATCATGTGGTAACTATACTGCCAAGGTAATTGAGTTGGCAAATTTACCATTCTTTCGCGAGTAATTTGTGGTCAGGCATGCTAGGCCATTTCGAACCACCATGTTTGGCCGAGCAACCTAGGCATCAAATTTTTTAAATTTTGATAACTTTGAGACAACCCTATCCCAAAGAATATACAAATTGAATATTCTCACTTGGTTCAAATTTTAAGGTTGTGTATGAGTATAGATACTTAGTGAGCTGAAAGGTGTTCTTGTAGACTATATTGCACGGATACGCCTAGGAACTGCCGTGTCGCCGTATCCGACCCGTGTCGCCGTGTCCACGTGTCCGATACGTCACGTGGCATATCGGATACGTGTTAGAGATATATCTGACGCGTTGTTCGGAAACAGTCGTCGTTAATAACAGACGCGTCGTTTACCTACAGATGCGTCGTTTATCAACTGACGTGTTTTTACGATTCTAACGCGTCGAAAATACACTATATATTAACTATTACTCCTACATCTCCAACAAATTGAGGAGCACACTGCCGACAGTGATTTGCCGACAAGCCGATTACGAGAAATAGTTGTCAATTGTCATTGTGTCAAACGGTGAGGGGAGGAGCACACCATCGAGACACCAACAATACCTAAGGTAACCTAAATCTATAAAGGAAAATGAGGGGTTTTGGAATATGTATCGGGAGGGGGGAGAGTTCGAAAATCGAAACTGTAAAGGGAGGGTGGTGGGGGGGGGGTGTTAGAGGGTTTAAATTTTTTTTTACATTATTTTAAAATACAGAATTTTAAATTATTTTAAAATACAGAATTTTAAATTATTTTAAAATACCTAATATTTATAATTAATAATTTTTATTTTTAATTTTATTTTTTTTATCATGACGTATCCTAGTCGTATCCGTATCCTAGTTTTTTAGAATTTGTCGTGTTCCCGTATCCTGTCGTGTCGTATCTCCGTGTCCGTATCCGTGTCCGTGCAACATAGCTTGTAGATATTGCAATTACTTATACAGACTCTTATGTACATAATTGTGCTATTTTTATTATTCTTATTGTGTAATGATTGTAAATATTTGGGCGAGATTAATATTAGGGTAGTTGATAATCTGAGAAATGCTCATGTTGTATGCATGTATTAGAGATCATGTCTTGATATGATGGAAATTATCTTCATCCAAGGTTGATAAGTCTCGGGTTCGAGACTCAACATATACAGCTTCTCGATTTTTCAAATATAAGAAGAATGAGATATTAATTTTTCTCAGAAACATACTGAACATGAACTTTGTGCAATGAATATGATATGACCTCCATTATGCAATGATCGTGTAGCTCAGAGATATATGAAGTCTATTGATGTCAAATAATTATTTTTTTTAATGATTTTCTTATATTTCTGATGTCATCATATAAAGTTATTTTTTATATTTTTATAGATAAATTCATATGAATATAATTTTTTTATATATTTTGTATGCTTTAAAAATTTCATAATTTATTTTTTTTCCAAAGATCACGATCAAATTCAAATGTATGTGAGTAGGCTTTTTGATTTTAGTTGGATGCAACTCGTTCTTATAGGAGACATGCTATTGACATTGATACTTCTGATGAGATAATATTGTTTTCTAAAAATATGGATGATAAATGATTATTTCTATGATCAAACAAAGGTAAGTATTGGATTATAGCCAAAATACTTTGCAAATTTTTTTTTGGATTAGATAATGGCTTGAAGAAATTATTTTTCTTATATTATATTTTAATATTTTTTTTTTTTTGTGAAAATTAAAAAAATTACAAATTATGTTTAATATGACAAAAACGTTAAGATAGTTTTAGATTTCTTATCTCTCGTTTGAGATATACTCACATTAGTTTTTTGGGGAACATTGAGATGTGTAACTCTTCTTGTATTTATTGTACTCTTTTTTTTTTTTTTTTTTTTTTTGTATTTAAGTATTAGAGTGTTCATCATGATGAGCTGCTTCGATTATGTGTTGTGTATATAAATTTATGCTTTTTTTATTAGCAGAAAATGTTTTTTTTTTTCCATTTTAACGTTAACAAAAATATTTCATCGTTGACAAAAATTTCATTGGGAAATAGTTCTGATAGATATAATGTAGAAATGTAATTTATTTATGAGAAGCACAATGAAAATAACAATAAGAACGCAATATTATAATCTTGTGCATAAAATTCTGTTGGAGCACTGCCACATCTACAATGCATACTTTATATATGCGCGCACACACACACACACACACACAATGGGTCTACGCTCTACATTATTGTGAATTATAATGGCATTTTTCTTAGTGTTTTTTTAAATTTTTTTTTTTTTTTTATGCGCGTTGATTTCAGTTACGGGAACTTGCATTGGCTAACATAGGAGTGATTCATAAGCGAACTGATCTCTCAAAGAAACTGTCTTTCCTCTCTCCAGAAGAACTGAAAGACTTGGTTTGTTGTAAGGTTTGTATAGCACAACTGGTTTTTAAATCATATTGCTTGCTTTTATTCTCTTCGGCAACATCACTATTAGATGCTGATCTATGCATGGCTTCTAATTTGATATTGTTTTTTTTTTTTTTTTTTTTTTGCCTCTTTATTAGCTCAAGCTGGTGTCTGGGGAAGACCCATGGTCCGAAAGAGGCGACTTTATTATTGAGGTCATGGTTTCTTTCTTTGAGAAACAACAATCACAGAAGGAAGCCATAAATGCTCTCCCACTTTATCCAAACGAGCAGATTATGTGGGATGAGAGCCTTGTGCCAAGTATCAACTTCTCCGGCGAAGGCTGCTTAGCACTTCCAAAGCTTAATCTTCAATTTCTAACACTTCATGACTATCTTTTGAGAAATTTCAATCTTTTCCGGCTGGAATCAACTTATGAGATTCGAGAGGATATTCAAGAAGCTGTACCCCACCTTCTTGCCTACATAAACAGGGAGGGAGATACGGCTTTTCGTGGTTGGTCAAGAATGGCTGTCCCCATAAAATTGTTTAAGATCACAGAGGTCAAGCAGCCTAAGATTGGAGAGGTAAAACCATCTTCAGTAGTTGCTGACATCACCTTCAGCATTTCCAGTTACAAATCACAGATAAGGTCCGAGTGGAACGCGCTGAAGGAGCATGATGTCTTATTTCTGTTATCTATTCGCCCATCCTTGGAGCCTCTGAGCGCCGACGAAGCTGCCAGGCTGAGCGTCCCACACAGGCTTGGCCTTCAGCATGTGAGAGGATGCGAGATCATTGAGATTCGCGATGAGGAGGGAACGCTGATGAATGATTTCACTGGGAGAATCAAGCACGAAGATTGGAAGCCTCCGAAAGGCGAACTCAGAACCGCAACTGTTGCTCTAGACACCGCACAGTACCATATTGATATCACTGATATCGCCGAGAAGGGCTCCGAAGATGTTTATGGGGCGTTCAATGTGCTGATGAGGAGGAAGCCCAAGGAAAATAACTTCAAGGCGATTTTGGAATCGATTAGAGATCTCATGAATGAATCCTGCATCGTTCCTGATTGGCTGCACAATGTGTTTCTTGGTTATGGGAACCCTTCCGCTGCGCAATGGGCCAACATGCCCGATCTTTTAGAAACTGTTGATTTCAAAGATACTTTCTTGGATGCTAATCACTTGGAGGAGAGTTTCCCGGAATATCAGGTTGGCATTGTCTATGAAATTGATGTTGTTTTCCCCAAATTACATTTGCCATTAGGGGTTTCACTTCGAGTAAACAATTATGTTGATTCTGAGACACAGATGGGCGCACTAACCATCAAGCTCACCACGCGCAAGCCCAAAGTGGTGTTGCAATTCAAGCACAACGTGTCTTGCTTATTGAATGAGTTGTAGCTCCGTGCGGCACATGCGATGAGATTCATACATGGTGCCAATATGGTTATGTGCGGCACATAACCATATGGTTGATGTGGGAGTTTAGTGAGGCTTGAAATGGCTTGTTGTGGATCATTTTGTGGCTCGGGCTATCATTCCACTCAACTTGTGACCCATACCAACCATGTCCAATAGGTGGTTCATGCTTGATATTTTCCACGAGAAGTGGATGGTGAATTTATATTTTTTTTCTCTATGTTCTTAGGTATGTTCTGTAAATCCTGATTGTGCCGAGGGAATCTGTTCCAACCCCCCTTTTCAAATTCGGCTCCCCAGGACACTTAAAAGCAATACTCATGCATTCCCTGGAAATAATAAGGCTGTACGGGATTCAGCAGATGCTGTCAAAGTGTCAGTTTCTGATGGCGCGAAAGAGAAACTTTTTGTGGAAGCATATGTTCCTCCTGACCCAGGGCCTTACCCTCAAGATAAACCAAATCAGAATTCAGTTAGATTCACTCCTTCGCAGGTGCACAGAAATAACTTTTATGTTGCTTTTCCTGGATCCTCTTTTTTCTTTTTTTTTTTCTTTCTTTTTTTATCTTAAAAAGTTCTATTAATGGCAACGAGGTGAATCTATGATTTTTCCAAACCTCTTTGTCTTAGAAGCTCTATTCCGCTGCTAAAAAAAAAATTGTTAAAAATTATCACACATTGAAAATTCTGAGCAAGAGAATAAAGTTTATACATGGTGTGGGTTTCCTCTCCCTCCGAGCCTACTTTTGAGGATGAGTTTGGCTCAGGCTCATTATGCATGAAATTATGCTTCATGATTTCTCTTAAACACACAAGATGATTTTGGATTGTTCCGAGAGATTTTTTTTTGTAAAATTTCAAAACGTAGACTAAAATTTTAATTCCTAGATCACTCATTTTTTGGTGATATTCATCTGGTTCATTTGAAGGCATTCTAGGCCTCAAAGGCGTATTCATCAATCTTATTTTCTTGGGTTCACTTGGGTAATATTCTCAACATTATTGTTTATAAATTATTATTTTTTATCATTTATTTGTGTGGATATAACGTATGAATTAATTGGAGAATCATCATTATCATCATGTATTTTATGGTAGAGATTAAAGAATGGATATTATTGTCAATAATCTATTACAATACATATGTGGCTTAAAAGTTGGCGAGAGCATGACTTTTTGGTGTTAGAATTTCTTATTTGTGCTGATTAGGAAGAATAGATAGCTATTATTTTTACATTTTTCATCATTAAATAAATAGTCAAAATTTGATAATATCCTTGTATCTATTGTGTATAGTTTGATTTTATATAGTTGATGGGTTTTAGATGAAATGATCATGATAAAATAATATATCATGAGCCATTTTATTGGATAGATGATCAGGTATTAGAACATGTATTTTTGAGATTATTCTAATATATAATAATGATCACCACACTAATTATAGGTGTCAAATGGGCCGGGCCGGGCTGGCCCGGCCCTTTTTTTGAGCATGAGCATGCCTTCGTGCCGGGCCCGCTCGGACCTGGCTTGGCCGTACGGTTTGGGCATCGTGGGACCGTGGGCCGGGGCCAATCAGACTCGACCCGCGGTCTTTTTTGCGGGAGGGGCGATCGCGGGGTCGGGCTTGGGGGACACCCGACACGGGACGAACCCGTGCCGGTGTGCCGTGCCACGGGCAGAACCGTGTCGGGTCATGCACGGCACGGCACGGCTCTTGCCGGGCCGGCCCGGTTGACACCTCTAACACTAATAGATTAGATAATTAAGTTCATATATTTTTGCATACTTGAAGATGAATATTTAATTTAAAAGCTTAGATTCTTAGTGAGTGAATATTTTTTTGTTAATATGAGCTATACCACAAAGTAATTTATCAAATGTTATAACCTTTTAAAATATAATAATTTTTTAATTATTATAAAATATGAATACAATACTTACTTATAATAATCTTAAAAATTATATTTGTTGTAAATTCAATATAAAAAAATTTATTAATATATATTATTATAATGATCAAAAAATAAAATAATAAACAATTATTAATAAGTTACATATTAATTAAAATATATTTGCAGAAAACAAAATAATTCAAAATCAAAGTAAATTATATTACTAAAAAAATTTTAAATTTTTGAAATTTTGTTTATTTTTATAAGCTTATTTTTTTTTCATAAAAAATAATTTATTTAAATTATATATGTCTCACTCATTATTTAATTTGTAATTAATATTTCTATAAAAATAAACTTAAAAATAATTAGAATGAATTTTTAAAATTATAATGAATACAAATAAAAATGAGATTTATTATTTATTATTTAGTTTTTATAGGTTTAATGGTTTAAGTATTTAGAAAATTTTGGTTTTTATGAGTCTAGAGATTTAAATGTTTTGGCATTAGTGGTTTATAAGTTTTATTTAATTAATAAAATAATAAAAAAATTATTTTTGTGATTTTTTATCATTTTTGAAGGTTATAACCTTTGAAAATATAATAATTTTTAAATTGTTTTCAAATGTAAATATAATAAAAAAATTATTTCATTATAGTTGTCAAATAGAGAGAGATCTGATTGATGAGTTGTGTAATTATACCTTGTGATCGAGAGATAGAGATAGGTGGTATAGTAAATATTATACTAGTTGAAATATTTTCTTAGTGATTGGCTTAGTGAGTGAATATTTTCATGTTAATAAAGATATCTTTATTTTTTTTATAATTTTTTTTCAAAAGTGGCCCAATGTTATACCTAATTACCTATATATATTTTTATTATGTGTGATAATGAGTTGAATATTTCTTAACTCAATTAGTTTTTTAACATAATTTCAAACAAAAGATGTATGACATTGAGATTTTATAGAGATTAAAGTGATTTGCTTGAGGGAAAAAAAATTATTCCTAAGAAAGTTGTCATATGTAATTTTTGTTAGATTTTTCTAACATATTCATATGAACTTAATTTTAATTTTCATATATAGGTATGAGATTTTTTTAGTAATCACGAATATTCATGATTGGTTGGTTATTTAAATTCTGTTTAATACTATTAGTTGCATATCAAAAATTTATTATAAAATTTATATATTTTTGATAGATAATTTTTTTGAATTTAAATTGTAAAGTCATATGCTTATAGAGAAGAATATATATATATATATATATATATATATATATATATATATATATATATGTTTCTTATTCTTTTTTTTAAATGATAGTTAAGTTACATAGTATTGATTATAATCTAGTCTTTTATAAGTATACATAAAACTCATAGTGATAATAATATGATTTGCATGAGTCTCTCTACTAAAAAAGAACAAAAAATAAAAAATATAGCTTGACAAACAAAAGTCATAATCATAGAGAATTTGTTAAAATATTATTTAGTGATTACTTTAATTCATATAAATTTTTTTTTATAATTTATATATTGAATTAGTAATTGTTATGCATTAAAACTGGATGATTGTTCCACACACACACACACACTCAAAATGAGACAGCCCATATGTCAGGTGCTCTCATACAAACTAAAACAAAAAAAAAAAATGAATAAGACAAATTAACAAACGACACTAAAGCTCAACACTGACAATTAGGAAGTGTCTCTTGTTTGATCATGGATGATTTGTTTCACATTGGCAACTTGGCGATAAGATGTTTCATTTTTTTTTCATGGAACTTGAAACGTGGATTGGCTAAAATATGCACTCCGAGATGCTATTGATTCCTCATAGACAAATGTTGCCCCGATGTCTATTTTTGACAATTCACCTTTTTTATTCCCCCCCCCCCCTGCAGATCAGAGCGATAATCTCTGGCATTCAACCAGGACTAACCATGGTTGTTGGGCCTCCGGGCACAGGAAAGACCGATACCGCAGTGCAGATCATGAATGTTCTATATCATAATTGCCCCTCTCAAAGAACACTAATAATCACCCACTCAAATCAGGCCCTGAATGATCTCTTCGAGAAGATAATGCAGAGAGATGTGCCTGCTCGATACCTCCTCCGACTTGGTCAAGGAGAGCAAGAACTGGAAACTGATCTCGACTTCAGCCGGCAAGGGCGCGTGAATGCAATGCTGGTCCGTCGGCTAGAACTGCTCGGCGAAGTGGAAAGGCTCGCACGGTCTCTCCAGCTGCCCGAAGATGTCGGCTACACGTGCGAGACGGCCGGGTACTTCTGGCTGATTCACGTGTATTCACGCTGGGAGCAATTCCTGGCAGCATGTGCCGATAACGAGGACAATGCATCGGCTATTAGGGACCGCTTCCCATTTCGCGGTTTCTTCTCGAACACCCCCGAGCCGATCTTCACGGGCCAGTCATTCGAGAGGGACATGCGAGCCGCCAGGGGCTGTTTTCACCATCTGAGGGCCATGTTTCGGGAGCTGGAAGAGTGCCGCGCATTCGAACTGCTCAAATCGACCGCCGACCGCGCAAACTACCTGATGACCAAGCAGGCAAAGATCGTGGCCATGACTTGTACGCATGCCGCACTCAAGAGGAAGGACTTCCTCCTGCTGGGGTTCAAGTATGACAACTTGTTGATGGAAGAAAGTGCCCAGATACTGGAGATCGAGACGTTCATCCCGATGCTGCTTCAGAGGCAAGAAGATGGGCATGCTAGGCTGAAGCGGTGCATCCTGATTGGTGATCATCATCAGCTGCCCCCGGTCGTGAAGAACATGGCTTTCCAGAAGTACAGCCACATGGATCAGAGCTTGTTCACCAGGTTTGTTCGCCTCGGCATCCCTTATATCGAGCTCAACGCCCAGGGAAGAGCCAGGCCGGGCCTGGCCCGGCTTTACAATTGGAGGTATCGGGACCTGGGGGATCTTCCCCGCGTGATGCGGGATGCTGTCTTCCACAGAGCAAATGCGGGTTTTTCCTACGAGTACCAGCTGGTCAATGTGGGAGACTTCCATGGGAAAGGCGAGTCCAGCCCCTCTCCTTGGTTCTACCAAAATGAGGGTGAAGCTGAGTATGTTGTCAGCGTCTATATCTATATGCGTTTGCTTGGATACCCTGCAGATAAAATTTCTATCTTGACCACTTACAATGGTCAGAAACTTCTCATCCGCGATGTCGTCAACAGAAGATGCCTTCCATATCACTTCATTGGCGCGCCTTGCAAAGTGAGTAATCCTTACATTACACTTACACACTGTGTGCTATTTGTATCATCTGGTGCATTGCATAAGAGATTGTTCATACATATGTGCACGCATAGATACATTCATATGTGTGTGTTAGAGAGAGAGTGTGTGTGAGTGTGTGTGAGTGTGTGTTAGAGAGAGAGTGTGTGTGTGTGTGTGAGTGTGTGTTAGAGAGAGAGTGTGTGTGTGTGAGTGTGTGTTAGAGAGAGAGAGAGTGTGTGTGTGTGTGTGAGTGTGTGTTAGAGAGAGAGTGTGTGTGTGTGTGTGAGTGTGTGTTAGAGAGAGAGAGTGTGTGTGTGTGAGTGTGTGTTAGAGAGAGAGAGTGTGTGTGTGTGTGAGTGTGTGAGTGTGTGTGTGAGTGTGTGTTGGTTGCAAGTCAAAAAACCTGACCTGGGCTGGGTGCTGGCTGAGCAGGGGCTGGTCTGATTCATTGGCATTGCACAGGCTTCTGCTGTTTGTGGTCTGGAGTAACAAATGGCTGTTGGGTTAGTATTGCATGCATATGAATGGGAATTTCTTCATTAGGTGGAGGGCATTTTTGACATTTACTTGCTTGCATAAGTAAAATTTTGCAAAAAAAAAAAAACTATATTTCATGAATGGTGAATGGCAATGGCCACCATTCAGCATTACCTGGAGCTGAAAGCTCATCGCGATGGTGATAATTGATTTCTTATCTGCAGATCACAACGGTGGACAAGTTTCAAGGACAGCAGAATGATTTTATCTTGCTCTCCCTCGTCCGCACCCGCTACGTGGGCCATCTTCGTGATGTTAGAAGATTAGTCGTGGCTATGTCGCGGGCACGTTTAGGGCTCTACTTGTTCTGCCGGAGCTCTCTGTTTGAGCAATGCTATGAGCTGCAGCCTACTTTTCAAATTCTGCTCCAAAGATCTGTTGCGCTTGCGCTAAACCTGAATGAGTTTTCATCATCCACGGAGCGCCTGGTTGAGGATATTGGCCATCCCCATTTTGTCAGCAGCATCGAAGAGATGAGTGATATTGTCTCGTACAAAATGAATCAGCTGTACCAGGTAAGTTTTATTTTTTCTCCTGTCAATGTTCGCTATGTAGTTTTGTATTCAAATTTAAAAAAAAATATATACCAACAGCATGGACACTCTGGTAGAGGTGTCACCCGGCACGGCACGGTTCGGCCCGCGGCACGGCACACCGGCACGGGTTTGTCCCGTGCCGGGTGTCCCGTGAGCCCGACCCCACGACGGCCCCTCCCGCAAAAAAGACCGCGGGCCGGGTCTGATTTGACCGACCCGCAGTCCCCCGTATTCCGAACCGCTCGAACAGGCAAACCCGAGCGGGCCAGGCAAGGCACGGCACGGCACGGTCCGCAGGCACGGCGGCACGCTCGTGCTCAAACAATTTGGGACGGGCCGGCCCGGCCTGTTTGACACCTCTACACTCTGGCTGACAAGGAGAATTAATGCTCTTGCTCTGGGGCCATGAGTTCGATCCCTAGTGATTTTCCAAGGTGCATATCAGTTAGATATATCATGCTGTTGGGACGAGGACCTTACTAACTTGCTCTGACCCGGAGGTCCTAATGTTTTCCACCCAGAGTGTTGAAAACAATAGTGTGAATGTTGCCGTGCAAAAAATGTCTTCGATTGCTTTTTTTAACTAGGTGAGGCTTCTAGACTCAATTGGGCTCTGTAGCCAACCACCTGTGCTATAGGTGGCATGGTTTTCTGTCCTAGTGGTGCTTTGTAGCTAGTCGGGATCAAACTCACAACCTCGCACAGGTGCACATTCAATATCTTGCCAATCAGACTACCAAGGCTATTGGTGAATGTCTCCAGTGGTTGGGCGAATGCCATTATTCGCTAGTTTTAGAAGTTTCTAGAAGAGTCGAAATAGTTTAGAATATCCTAATAATTTAATTTTGGATCAAAGTTTTAAAAGGTAAAAATGTAAGATAATGTATTTTTGTGTTCGTGAGGTAAAATATTTGTGTTTGTGAGACGAAATATTTTTGTGTTCGTGAGACGAGACTTAAGTACTATGAATCTCACAATATATAATTAATTAATATTATAAAATATATAAAATAAAATAAAATAGCACAAATAAAAATATGAAAATAATTCATTAGAATTATAAAACAAATATACTAATTCAAAATTTTCACAAAAAAATTATAACAAAGTCATAAAATAAAAAATAGAATCAATTATAATAATAATTCTAATAATATTAACATTGAATAATTCATCATCTTGAAGCCAACAAAGATCATGAGGGAAGAGAGAATCTTTTTTCTTTACAATCTACTCATCACCTGAAATAATCTATTCTATCAAAATTAGATCAATATTTTATTTTCTTATATAGAATTCGTTTTCTTAATTTAGTGTAGGTACTTACATACACAAGAATATTCAATCTTTGATGGTCAAATATATATTTTTTTGTATGTATCTACAAATAATAATATAAAGAAATTTATGTATTAAAAGGAAATAAATTTCTTTAACATTGAAATAGAAATAAATGTATAAAAATTTACAAAAATAAAAATATTACCGATTCAAATATATTTCAATTTTTTTCACAACCTGAAATACTACAAGTATATAGATGCTCTTGAAGTTGAAAATCATGTAATTGTTAGATGAAGAATTTCATATTTTTTTGTAAATATTCTCTAGCTAAGAATGTAAGTATGATCATATATGAACCTCACTACTTGCCTAACTTGAGCAAGTGTAGTATCATGAATATTAACATTTTCAATATATTTTAATATCAAATCAATTAAATGTGAAGTACAAGGAGTTCATCATAATCTTCTTAGTTACTTCATTAATTTTATTTCAGCATTCACATAATTAAAAATATTATTAGTGATAACTTGCATAATATTCTTTTTCTTAATTTCTTCAATTATATCAAGTTATTTCAATAAGAATTTCTTATTTTTTATTGAATCGGAAGTATCAATTGATTTTATAAATCAAGTGTTAGCATGACTATACATTACAAAATTAATAAGATATTTATTTTTTCCTTCTATCCAACAATTTGACATAATTGAACATTCATATTATTTTTAAACTTTTTTATGATGTTTCATAATGATACTTAGGTCATTTATTTTTTTTTTAATAATTTATATCCTTAATTCATGCATAAGAGCCTTAAACCTGGGCTCAAAATTTGCAACAGCTTTCATTATAGGAATCTAACAAGGGTTATTTACATTATTGAATGAGAGACTTTTTGAATATATAAACCTAATAATTTTTTTACATATTTTCTTTCTTTTTTCTTGTTTTTATCTTGATTTCAAAGTATTTTGATAAGATTATAAAGTGATAAATTTATTCATAGGCTCCCTAAGAATATGTTCTCCACTATCACTAACATTCTCACTCCCACTCTCACACCCTAAGGCACCTATTATTTTGGACAAGACACTCTCAAGTATTGAAGTTGAACCCATTTCAATTTCGTGGAGCAATTAATTTTTTTTTTATTTTTTTGATCCTTAAAATCGATCAATACATCTTTGCATTCTTATCTAATATTTCATTAACTTTCGGGTTTGTTTTTATTTTATGATGAGTTTTGACTAAGTGATGTTTGAGTATATTTATCCCACATGCACATTTTTATTGTAAACATTTTATTTCAAATATTATTTCTTGTAAACTTTAATGATATATTTTTACATAAAATTTTTTCTTTAATTTTTGGAATTGGAGGAACTCATTATATATAATAAGACAATTAAAATTAAAAATTAAATTTAGGATATGATTTCACTAGCTTCAAGAAATTTTAATTGATTTTAATTAAGAATTAAAATTCAGAATTTAAATTTAATTAATTTAAATTTAGGATATGTAATTGACTCAATTTAGACTCTAAATGAGCTAAAAAGAAAGTTTTTTTTATTTCAGATATAACAAATTTATTTTTAAAAACATAGGAACACTTTTTTGCAACATGAAAATGTGTTCCTCTATTGCAACTTATGAAAATGTGTTATTGAAGTTCATAAAAAATTTTGAAAATAGACGATCATAAAGTTTATCGTCGTCTATTGCAAATGGGCTATGAAACGTTGTGCGGCACACTTTTGTCTACAAGGTATCAAATGCGCAATGAAAGTGCTCATGGAAGATACTTCACCGAAGAAATTGTATGCATAACATTACTTTGTTTTTTTCTAGAAGTCCTCGAGGTGTTTTCACCTTCTCCTTGCTCAAAGGCACTCATGTAGGCGCAATTGAAAAATATCTTTTGAAATATTGTTTAGGTTCATGACATGTGACTAGAGGTGTCAACTGGGCCGGCCCGGCCCGACATGAGGCACGACACGATTCGGCCGTGCCTGGGCCGGCCCGACATGGAAATTTTCCTTGCCCGGGCTCGTGTTGTGCCGTGGCGAGGCCTACCGGGCCTTGTGCCTGGCCCGACACGATACAGTGGTCCGTTGGTACGGTATCATGCCGAAATTATTTTTTTTTAAAATTAGGGTTATTGGGGCGCCGAAATCCTAATTTTTTTTTAAATTAGGGGTTCGAGCGCGCCGAACCCCTAATTTTTTAAAATTAGGGGTTCACCGCAATGGCGCACGTCGAAACCTTAATTTTTTTTAAATTTAGGGCTCGGCCAGTTCGGGCCGAGCTCGGCAGATCATGCCGCAGGTCCGTGCCGGGCTGAACCCCACAAAATCATGCCGGGCTAGGCAAGGCACGGTATAGTAACCGTGCCGTGCCTGTCCGACACGAAAGCATGGTCAGGCCTAAAAAACTTTCCTGCCAGGCTCGGCACATCCCGTTTGACACCTCTACATGTGACAACATTAGACACATGCATATGAATTAGGTGATGTATTAATTAGGAAGCGAGTAAATTATCATGAGCTGTTATGAAAGTACCGATTCAATAAATTATATCAAATTAAAATATGTAATGCCATATATTCACTTGGATGCAAATGCATTGCAATAAGCAATTTTAGAAGTTTCACATATTAAAACAAATAAAAATAATAAATTCTTATTTTTTGGTATTAGGTATTATAAATTCTAATAAATATATCATAAATTCTAATAATTGATATCGTTCGCAAGTATTTGTATTTTTATAAGTTAATATTTTTTTATAATATATGTATTGTGTTAATTTTTAATTGGCATCCATAATATTTTTATGTTGTATTATATTAAAGTGAGTGTAAATTATTTATTTTTTTTAGTTTTTTATTTTTTAGATGTTTGAGTCGAGGTGACCTGGAGAAAATAAAGTTTCGGCGGCTTCAGACTTCTCCGTAGGGTTATCATTATTCATATTAAAATTTTTTATATTGTCATTAAAATTATTAATTATCATTTTAATTTTTATTAGTTTATTAATTATATTGTAAATTTTATTTTTTAAATTAAATATTAATTTATATTAATTTAAAAAAAAGTTTTAATTAAAATTAAAATAAACAAAATTTAAAAATTAATATTCGTGATGCATAAATCCCTTTGCTTTGTTATATCCGCATCACAATCGATTGCTCATACTCCGCATCCGAGTACCAAATGTCAAAATTTAAAGGAGAGAGAGAGGGAGAGAGACAAATGAGCTGAGAGGAGACAAAGATATAATACAAGAGAGAGATAGAGAGAGATAAAATAAAAATTTGGAATTAGATGTGGTAATATATAGATTTCAAAAATGAAATTTTAAAAAAAATCATTTTTTTATATTTTTTTAATTTTTTTAAGTATTTTAAGTATTTTTAATGAGCAAAATCATGACAGTCATTGGATTTCTCCCTTAGTCGTTAGGGCTGAATCCAACGGCTTAAAATGCATATTTTTTTTTTTTGATTATTGAGTCTGTTCGACCTTCGAATCGACCTAACGGTCACAGATTCTAGAAGCTTCGGATTCTGGAATCTATAAGAGATTTGGGCAGTTGGGTTTGGTGGTTCTGACTTAGGAGTTCAGACGTGGACTCACCTGAACACCTGCCCAAGATCTGGCCATCCGGGGATGAGGGGAAAATCATGGTTTCGGTCGTGCCGATGAACCGTGTCTTCGGGCCAGGGTATTGGCTCATGCCGGGCTAGGCACGACTCGGGTGCCTGGCACGTGGGCACGACACGGAGTGATGGTGCGATGTGGTGAAGGATGATGCCCGATGAGCCACGCGACTATGGACGATACGGCCACGCACGATGCCTGACGTGGGACACGGCTTTGGTGTGACACCTGATGGGCGACGTGATGAGCTGAGCGTGTCAGTGGGAGCGCCCATATCCACAAATCTCGGCACAAACTAGCCCAGAACCGGGCTGATTTTGGGTGGCAGGCTATGTTGGGCTTGCTCTCCAGTGAACCGTGTCGTGCCAAGCACGGCATGCGGGCTAGTGCGAGCTCAAAAAAAAAATGGATCATGCTGGCCCGACACGACCCGTTTGACACCTGTAGGCACGAGTCATGCCTCGAGCAAGCATGGCATGGGCCCAGTCATGGTTCAGGACCTTGAAGTGCTGGGCTAGGCATGGTCGAGTCGGACCATTCCTCGGGCCGAGCCACGGCTGCTTCGCCCTTTGGCACCTCTACTTGTGCCTAATACTTTTGTAACACAAAATCATGATATTCTGAATTTGTCATGATTTTGCCCGTTTGACACATCTACTTCACACGGGATCACATTGCTAGGGACGGTCACAGTATAGTGAAGAGCTCGTATCTTAATTTTATATGATCGTGACATTGTGAAATAATTATTGTTTTGAAATTTAGTTTTTCTCGGTCATCATTTGGTCGCTTCTTTGGGAAATGGCTGTTGCCGAGAAGGTCCTCGACGGCTATCGGGGGTTGTCCTCGGTGGCTATTTTTTATTTTATTTTTCTTTTATTTTTAAACTTCTCTGTTAATAAATTGGAATTCAGACCTGTGGGTCATATTTTAGCGCCACCCACTCCCAGAGCTGGACATCTGGGTGTGGCCCATAAATACTTTGGTATTATATTAGAGATTGGGCTTGGGCCGAATTCGTCATCAAAAGCTAGCTCTGAGGGAGAGGGAATCCAAATTTTGTATAAATATTTTATTATTTAAATTGAATCAAAATTCAATCTAATTCATGTTAATCTCGAAGGCCAGCTTTATGAAAAGGATGGCCAGGAAGTTGAAGAAATGAATATTGCTCATATGAAGCTGAGCGATGATGCCTCAGTTAAAAACTATAATTTTCTTTTTTCTAAAAAACTAAAATAGAAGAGTTTAGATTATTTGTTAGCAGTAAAATAATAACACGTAATGCATACACTTGTAAATGTTAGAAGAAAAAAAGGATTCATTTTTACAATAAATATAATTTCTCTCTCTTGCTCTCTCACTTTGTCTCTTGCTCATGCTCTATATATATATATATCTTGCTTTTTTCTCTTTTTGTCTATTTATATATATATATATATATATATCTATTTATCTATCTATCTATCTTGCTCTCTCTCTCTCTTGCTCTCTCTTGCTCTCTCTCTCTCTCTCTCTCTTGCTCTCTCTTGCTCTCTCTCATGCTCACTCATGTTCTTGCTCTCTCTCATGCTCTCTCTAGCTCTCTCTCTCTCTCTCTCTTTATCTATTGCTCTCTCTCCCTCTCTTGCTCTTGCTCTCTCCCTCTCTCTTGCTCTTGCTCATGCTCTCTCACTCTCTCTTGCTCATGCTCTCTTACTCTCTTGCTCTCTCTCTCTCTCTCTCTTGCTCTTTTTCTCTCTCTCTCTTGCTCTTTTTCTCTCTCACTCTCCTGCTCTCTCTCTCTCTTTCTTGCTCTTTTTCTCTCTCTATCTCTTTCTCTTGCTTTTGCTATGTTTCCCTCTCCCTCTCTTTTTATCTTGCTCCCGTTCTCTCGCTATCCCGCTTTCTCTCGCTCTTCCACTTGCTCTCTCTCTCTCTCTCTCGCTCTCCCGCTCTCTCTCTCTCTCTCTATCTTGCTCTCACTTTCTCACCCTCTATCATGCTCTTTCTCTCTGCGCGCGCTCTCTCTATCTTGCGCGTGCTCTCTCTATTTTGTGCCCGTGCTCTCTCTCTATCTTGCTCTCTCTCTCTCTCTCTCTTGATGTCGCTCTCTCTCTCGCCCTCTCTCCTACATGCACACATTAATCTACAAATGAGAACACTGATCGCTTCCAATAATCCGTTATAATAACAAATTATTATGTTTGGTTCCCCTTGTCTGAGAGAGTAGTTTTGCCAAACAAGCTGTTGACATTTTTTGTTTTGTATCCAAACAAAAAAAGCAGGCACAGTTGATGAGTGATTTATATCAGTGTGATCCAAACAATGGAAATGCGTCTCCAAAGGGAGTGGTCGATGATGATGACCAAAACCAATCACTTGGGAGCCATTCAGACAGAGCCGAAGAGATGCCAATCGAGAAATCTCAACAAATTGAATGCTGAAAACTCGTTGCTTCCAACCTTCCGTAGGTATCAACTATCGTGATGTCCTGTCAGAATGTACAAGAGCTTCCAAGTGTCGCCCTGCTTTTGTTAGGAAAAAAAGTATTTTTTATATTTTTGAGTTTTTACTTTGTGGGGAGAGGGCGAGGCTAGGGCTCTTTCATAATGCAAGGGTATATTTGTAATTTTTATGAGTTTTGGTTTCTTGCTAAAATTTTTAGAATCAAAAGTCCGTCCCAACCCTTCCCATATTATCCCTCGGCCTGTCATTTGACGAATATACCCTTAGCCACTTATTTGGCGTTCCTATAGATCGAGCTCGTGCCCCTGCCTGGTTGGGTGGCCTTCGTCTCTTTGCCAATCCAAGAAAGCTAATTTTACAATTTTATGCTAAAAATTATGTATATTAATTATTATGGTTTTTGTGTGTTGAGACCTAATTAAACAATTCCTATAGTATGGTAGTCTGGTTGGCAAAGTGGATAAATATTCTCACTTTGAGGTCACGAGTTTGATTCTCAAAGATGTTAAATGTACTCCACTAGTTATCTATCAGTTACATTTATCATCCTGTTGGTCTGCATGGTTTGGGCGGTGCTGGACCAATCTTTTTGGCTTGAGAGGTATGACATGACCTAGGCTAGCTTGGCTTGGCCTGGGTTAGCCTAGTCAAGCTTGACCTAGTTGGCACAACTCGGCATGATCTACTAATGGGCCATGCCAGCATGACATGGCTCGTTTGACATCTTTAGACCCATATATAAGTCAAGGATTCAGTAGATCATTTGAGTTGGGTTTGGAGATGAGAGAGCAGGAAGGATAAAAAATGTATCATGCAACTATTGCTCATGGCCCGACCCTATTGGCTCTATTGTAAGATATTTTAATAAAATAATATTTTTGCTGTTGTTTTATTAAAATGGCTACAAAGTTGCTTTGATGCCAATATGTATCTAGCTATTGATGATTTTAAAAATCACAAATTTTAAAAATATTATTTTATTTTTTTTTAAGTTTTTTTTTTCCTCAAATGGCTACACAATATGTATCATGTTTCTCTTATCTTTCCCAATTACACCAATGTAGCTAGGCAACAACTATGTAGCTTACAAAAATGCTAGGTAGCTTGCAATGAAGCTAGGCAACTTACAATGAAGCTAGGGAACTTGCCAAGCTAGCTAGGTAGCTAGGTAGCTAGGCAGCTTGCCAAGGTTGCTAGACAACTAGGCTGCTTGCCAAGGTAGTTAGGCAACTAGGTAACTTGACAATCATGCACCTAGATAATAAGGTAGTTTGGCATCTAGACATATAAGTATCTAGATAATTTGGCAGATAAACAGATAGGCATCTAGGCAGCTTGACGACTAGACATATAGGCATCTAGGTGGCTTGAGAACTAGACATATATGCAGAGCTAGACAGATAGGCATCTAGGTAGCTCGATGACTAAACAAATAGACATCTTGGTAGAGCTAGACAGATAGACATCTAGGCAGGTTAACAACTGGACATATTAGCATCTAGGCAGAGCTTGTTATCTAGGCAGAGCTTGGCATCTAGGCAGAGCTAGGCATCTAGGCAGAGCTAGGCATCTAGGCAGAGCTAGGCATCTAGGCAGAGCTAGGGATCTAGGCAGAGCTAGGAATCTTGGCATAGCTAGGGATCTAGGCAGAGCTAGGGATCTAGGCAGAGCTAGGGATCTAGGCAGAGCTAGGGATCTTGGTAGAGCTAGGCAGAGCTAGGGATCTAGGCAGAGCTTGGCATCTAGGCAGAGCTAGGCAGAGCTAGGCATCTAGGCAGAGCTAGGGATCTAGGCAGAGCTAGGGATCTAGGCAGAGCTAGGGATCTTGGTAGAGCTAGGCAGAGCTAGGGATCTAGGCAGAGCTTGGCATCTAGGCAGAGCTAGGCATCTAGGCAGAGCTAGGCATCTAGGCAGAGCTAGGGATCTAGGCAGAGCTAGGGATCTAGGCAGAGCTAGGGATCTAGGCAGAGCTAGGAATCTAGGCATAGCTAGGGATCTAGGCATAGCTAGGGATCTAGGCATAGCTAGGGATCTTGGTAGAGCTAGGCAGAGCTAGGGATCTAGGCAGAGCTTGGCATCTAGGCAGAGCTAGGCATCTAGGCAGAGCTAGGCATCTAGGCAGAGCTGGGCATCTAGGCAGAGCTAGGCATCTAGGCAGAGCTGAGCATCTTGGCAGAGCTGGGCATCTAGGCAGAGCTAGGGATCTAGTCAGAGCTAGGGATCTATACAGAGCTAGGTATCTATGTAGAGCTAGGCATCTAGGCAAATCTAGGCATCTAGGCAAAGCGAGACATCTAGGCCGAGTTAGGCATATAAGTGGCTAATCACATTGAAGGACAATATTTGATGCATATGAAAAATGTAATGTAATTTGGATTTTGGCAAATATTCTTTTATTGTTATTCATTATGATTTTGGAAAAAGTTATCTTAACTATTTTTAATTAATATAAAGAAAAGATTTATTGCTACTAGAAATAGAATGTAATGTCATATAGATCTCATAAGGCAGATTAAATTGTTCAAGTGGTATTTTTAAGAATCCAACAAAGTATGATAACTCAACAATCAAAACTCAAATAAACGATCTTAATAATTCTCATACATTCCTAGCGGTCATCAACCAACGGGAATTCGAGTTGTCCAAAAGTAGTCGCAGGCTCGCAGCCCACATTTCTGATGAAGATTGTATCTCTTTCTCTCTCCCTCTCCCCCCCCCCCCCCCCCCCCTCTCTCTCTCTCCCTCTCCCTCCCTCTCTCTCACCTTCTTTCTATCTTTGCCGCTCGAACGTGTTTGAGCAATTATTTGCTAATTTCCTTGTTATTTCAGACATGTCTGAGCAAAGGAAATGGGTTTCATTTTCCGCCACATCACATTATCAATCTGAGCGGGTTTACGGTTTTGCTTGACTGCCCACTAGATCTCTCAGCTCTAACGATATTCTCCCCTGTTCCTACCGATTTGGAGTGCGCTGAATCAAAAGGGTTGATTTGTTCACAGCCGTGGTATAAAGCTTCTAGCTGTTTGCAGTTGTGGGATCCGTCATTCATAGACGTCGTCTTGATTTCAAGTGCCATGGGCATGCTTGGGCTGCCTTATCTTACTCGCAGCAAAGGGTTCTCCGCCAAGGTAGCATTTCACTATTTATGTTGAAAATTGCCCAGCTCGGGGTCATGAAAACTTGTGGCATGCTCGTTGCTCCCTTCCGCTGCCGGCTCAGTAGTCTGTGCCAAGGTAGCTTTTCAAAATTTTCCAATTTGTTTTGATTTATTGATGCTTGCTTTCTTCCTGAAGCAGATATACGTGACGGAAGCAACTGCAAGACTGGGCCGACTTATGATAGAAGAACTTATTTCAATGCACATGGAGTTTCGCTTTTATTATGGGCCAGAGGGGCCGGGTTCTCCTCAGTGGATGAGATGGGAAAAACTCGAATTGCTTCCTTTGGTATTGAAGGAAATAGCAGTCGGAAAAGATGGATCTGAACTTGGTGGATGGACGCCTCTTTACAGGTGACCGCACTTATGGCCAGTGCTAGAATTTCAGGGTGGGCCAAATAGCATGGGACTGGCACCTCGGTGTACCTAAGGCTGCAGCACAGCTGCAACCGAGGGCAGGGAAGACCTGGCCTGATCATTAGCCACAAGTGTATTGCCCATCCTAGGCAGGCTGGGTTCCATGGAACCCAGGCTGGGCTCAGCTACTGGCTTCATTTTGAGGAGCCTGAGTTGGGCCTGTCTTCCTTCCATAGTCCCAGGCTGGGTATGCCCATGCAATATCCATATGACTTAGTGAGAAAAACGTAATGGGATGGGATATCATTTAGAAAAAAAAAAATAAAAATTGAAATTGAAAAATTGAATTTCAAATGAAATGAACAATAAAAAAAATGATGCTTAATTAATAAGAATTATTAAATGCCTAAAATGTTGGATGGGACCCACTCCAAGGAAAAAAGTTAATTTCATCTAATCATGCATCATGGAAAATTATCTATATTTTTGTAATTATTATTATTGTAGTTTTAGTTTGTTTTTGCCTTTTTGTTTGTGATGAGAAATCTAATATGTAGATTGTTCCAAGTGTTTTTACTTCTATCTATAAACTTGTGGTTATATTGTTTCTAGGAGAGATTTTTTGTTAGTGTGTTATTTTTTGGTTGTTGATTTCAAAATGGTTTAGAATTTAAGTCTTGAAGCTGTTAAAAGCAATGTAAGAGAGAGAGAGAGAGAGAGAGAGAGAGAGAGATGAACTCTGTTAAGTAGTAAGAATATTCCAAAGAGATTTAGTGATCAAGATTATTCTACAAGTAAATTTAAAGAATTTTAGCATAATGAGGGTGCCATAATTAATTATGAAGACTGATAATAAATCTTAGATGAATTCCATAGGAAATCTTGATAAGTTTGAAAAGTTTTTGATAAGTTTAAAAATGTCGTGATCAACGAAAGAGTTTATGCTCACGAAAATTATCTTATTTCATTTTATTTCATATAATAATAAATAATATGTTTGGGATATCTCCTCAAATAAGGTCAATAATTATAATCTCTATTATTATAGTTATATAATGAAATAAATATCTATTCGTTAAAGTAAATGGTGATGTAATAAATATGTTACATTGTTTTTATAATTATTAAATATTATCATCAATTAAGTTTTATCTTAATTATATGGGATTGATAATTTGAATTATATTTTTCTAATTAATTCTATTAAAAGTCATGTGTACTTTAAATTATTTAGTTGTTAAATAAATAACTAGAGCACTCTTGTATATAGCTTCACTTCATCTAGAATAATTTAAGATTCTAATGATTTTCATTGGTCCTCTATGAACTAAAATATGACTTAAATATATGTGATTTAACTCATGCTAGTGCAATGTTAGAAATATATAGTAAAATGTTCATAAATTAATATTATTAAGACTATGAGATTTTATTATTTTATAGAGACATTAATTAATTAATATTTATTAATTTAAATACCATTTTTAGAATTTAATGAAATTAATTTTTGATTATATGGATTTAAAAAAAAAATCACAAACTAATTTATGTATCATATTTATTGAATTAATATAAAAAATAAAGAGATATGTCAGAAGTTGTTGAATATTACATATTAAAATGTAAAAGATGATTATTTTTTATACTATTAAATGAAAGATTAAAAACTCACTAGAATTTGAGTATTCAATGGATATATATATATATATATATATAAAGAAAAGAAAAAAAATAAAAGTACTCTTTTATACACTAGAACTTCACTATAGAGAACGCATTCATAATTGGTGTGTATATTTTTTTCAAAACTATCTATTGAGGTAAAATGATTTGTTCACTATTTAAAAATTGATTTATAGTAAGCAAAATAGACTATAAGGAATCCTTCTAAATATTCTAATAGATGTGGTGATAATTTATTTTAAATCTTAATATGTTTGTTCACTTGTGAAAAGCTAAATTAATATTAATGTGGCGTATTAACTAACTATCCCAGAGAAGAGTGATTTATTCAGAAATATAAAAACTAAACTCATTGAGTATGTGTCAGATTAAAAAAGAAACTTTTAATTAGTACATATAATAACCTTCAATCATGTTTACACTTGATTTAAAAATAATTATACAAATCTTACTTTTTAAAATGGAGAAGTCATACAAAAAAGTATAATAACTTGTAGTAGATTTTTTCTTGATGATTGTAGGAGCTTAATTAGAAGCAGAGTAACCAATCAAACTGAAGTATCTTATGTCTCTAAAAGAAATCAGAAGTTCATGATCTTTTTTTTTTTTTACACATGAGTATGTGAAAAGCATCGTTAAGATAAATCTATGTAAAAGATTCTTAGAAATAATTAATTATACTAATATAAGTGATTTGATTTGATGATTCTTAGATTGTTAAAACTTCATATGATCTTTCTACATATGATAAAATTAAGAAAAATACTTGCATTAGATACTTAATTTGAAATGGGTATTTTAATGTGTATTTTCACTTTATTAAAATTATCTTATCTATGTAAAATTTTAATTTAAATAAAAAAATAATAGTTATAATACTCTATAGAATATCTTCATGAAATCCCTTCTATAGATGACAAAATGATTAGAGCAGTACACACGTTGAGCACCTCCATCAAAACATAAAAAAAGTCAAGAAAATATAAAAAAAAAACAAATATCTATTAAAATGAAAAAAATGAAAATATCAATAATCTAAATAAACAAATTAAATCCTAAGAGAGTAACAAAAAAAAAATAAGATCTTTTGTTGGAAAATGTATCTAAAAATAATATTTCAATTGAATATATTCAACTGATCATTTCACGTTATAGTAATATCATTTACATAAATTAGTAATAAAATATATATATCATTTGAATCTCATCTATAAAAATAAAAGTAATTTAAATTATTTCTACCATATTTGAATCTTAATAATTGTGTCAACTCATTTAAGATTTGATGTAATTTACAAACCTGACGTGCATTTATTGGAGTTGTAACATTTGATGGCTATTCCAATTAAAGGTTATAAAGTGAGTTAGTACATGATATGTAATAGCATATCATGTCTCAATACCTCAGTGAGAAATATGATTTGAATGCTACTCAGCGAGTTATATATGTCCTTGACTTTTTATTGTCGAGCATTCATAAAAGCGGAGTTGATCATCTCCTTCAGATATATGTAATTAAGAATCTTCTCTCCAATCCGCTTTTCAATGAAAGATGAGCTCGTGCCTTTCATTTTAGGAGTTAGTACTATTTTCAAAATGCATTGTAATCCAATGTAATGGTCACCAATCATTGTGGGGCCAAACAATGGTGAGATATCTAGTCTCAATACCTCTATATATTTCTCATATAAAAATTGTACTATTCACAAGTTTGATGGATGAAATTAAGACTTGTTAAGAAGATGCTTATTAAGAATTAAAACTAGTAGGCTTAGAAGTAGCAGAAAACACATGATTAGGTGCCTTGGGAACTTACAAGGGAGTCCCATTAAAACTCAAACCAAGAGCAACTTCAGGTGCTCCTTTAGATCATAAATAGTGAATGAGGTTTTGAGATTCACTTTCTAAAATGGTACATCAACACAATCATTTAATTTTCTAGTCAATAGAATATTTTATATGTATCTTTTTATTTTTTTGAGAAAAAATAAACAAACCACATGCGCTTGAATTTGTATGGTGCTAAATAATTAGGAGATTAGATAGTTTATAGTAATGATTATTTTACTAAAATTTACATATGAATATTTTTAAGTAAAAGAAATGTTCTAACCATCCCAACTAGAAATTAATTTTTTTTGCTATTTTTTTGAGGTAATGCTCCTCAAAAATGTGTAAGATGCATCTTTCTATGCTTCTCAAAAATGAAGTGAATTTTCATGAAATATATTTAATAATATTATCACTTTTCAAATATAAATATCACCTGTTCCAACTATTTTGATAAATTATTATAAAAATAAAAAATAATTATAAATAATCAAATGGGTCTTCATATTTTTGAATAAATAGATGAAATGAATCCTGATCAATTCAATTTCTAACATTTTACAAAATTATGGTTCTTACGATAAAATAAGCCTCTTATATATGTCTTATTGAGTAGAGCTATAAATGATATCTTATTTTTTATAATAATTTAGTTTTTTATAAATATATTTATCATGCTTATCTACTTGAAATTTGGAGATACTATGTCTGATGAGTTTCAAACATGTGATCTACTATATGTAGATGAAAGTACTTTTCATTACGCCTAAAGTACTACCTTTATTCTTCAATATATATTATATAATGCAAATTATTATTCATTGTGTTTTTCATCTCTTTATGTATTGTATTTTTCAATTTCGTAACGTTCTTGTAAAATAGATAAGACCTGAAGTTTATATTTTTGTCAATGCTTAAAATAATTTTTAGTTTTGTTTATTGATTTATTATACATCATCATTTTACTACTATAATTCCTTTTGACAATTATCTTCTTTTTTTATGTCTCATTTTTTTTTATTTAATGTGTCAATTATTTAATGAAAATTATTTTCCCTATTTTTATATGTATCGCAATTTTTTATGATTATTATAATTGTTTGTTTATCTAAGGTCGTATTTAAAAATATTTGGAACATATTTTTTTAATGTTTATAAATTAATTTTTAATTTGACTTAATTCTGAGCAAAGTGAAAAAAGTTTACCTAATTTTGAATTTTTTTAATGCTTATCTAAGGTCAAATCAATAATCTATATTGATTTGACACGTACTATTCTAAAATAATTTGATAATTTTATACTTACTTAGGTATTATATTTTAACTATAAAATAATTAATTTAATTTTTATTACATAGACTCATATATGTTATTAAATATTATTTTTTTATGAATTTTAATAATTTTACCATCACAATTTACAGAAAAATATAGAAAAAAAATTGTATATTATTTTAAATTTAAAATTTCTATCCTTCGATAATTTTCTCATATCCATTAAATATTATGACTATACATCTATATAAATATTATGACATTGATATCTTAGTAAATATAAAATATTAAATAAATAAAATATAAATTATATTGTTAGATTGTATTTCATGTCAATACGGTCTGATGCACCATCTATATAAAAATTTAAAAGGAGATAAGAGCGCACTTACAAATTTATACATTTTATTTACAATTCAATTTACTATACATCTCAATTTTATTTTCACCGATAAATAGCTAAAAATAATAATAATGTTAAATACTAAATTCGAATCAACTAAACATTCCATGCCAAATGGAAATGCTAATTAAACAAAAATAATTATTGGAACACTAATAACATCACATTCAATAAAAACTATAATGACTATAAATATCAATAAATACTACTAACAGTAAAGACAACATCAATTATAGTAAGAGTAGTAATCTCAATGTGTGAACAAATTTGTACCAAGTGTACAAGGTTTTTCCTTAGTCTAGAGTCAAAGAGACATTAATATCTCGATAATCTTATTTTTAAAAATTATAAATTATTTTTTATGAATTTTGAATATGAGATCTACTATTATTGGATGAATGTACTTCTTATCACACTATGACATGACTCTATTAATTACAACTTGTAAATACTAATTATTTCACGAATGCTAGGATAGACAAATATCTTGATGGATTAAATTAAACTCAATGAGGTAATTTACTTTTTTTTGAAATTAATCACATCCGTCCAAAAAAATGCACTAGGAGGTGGCATTTGACATGCTCTTGTGGGAATCCAAAATTTAACTGGAGAAAGGAGATCTCAAAAAAAAAATTTAAAAAATTCAATTAATATTGTAGATACTAGTTTTATAAAACTAACATGAATACACATAAACATTCTCAAAATATTTGTCCTTTTGAGAAAGTTAAATCTTGATTGAAAAAATTTTTGTCAGACACTCATTTATCTAAATCTCTATATCACATGTCCATAAAACATTTAACATTATATACCTATAGTTAACTATACAACATTCGCAATATAGAAATATAAAGCATGATTGATTTCATGGATTTGTTCAGATGGCAAGGGCAGTCTGTAAACAATGTAATTTATCCTTGAGACGTGACTCGGAGGAAGACACTTTTGTGAGTTAATTGGTCTAAGTTCATTTTCTCTCATGGGCTAACCCAATTGGAGAGTTGTAGAGATGGGTTGTAGGCAATGTGATTTATCCATGGGCTAACTCAGTTCAAGTTTTTTTTTTTTTTTTTACATCAGTCAATGAAATTATGTATTTTTTATTTCCAATTTTATCAATTTAAAATTGGGATAGATGGGATAGATGATGTTATGCAGTTCAACGGACGTGCAGGATTGCTTGAAGAAAGTTCAAATGCTTAAATATGCAGAAGAAGTGTGCTATAACGGAGTCTTGGTCATACGTGCTTTCAGCTCAGGATTAGAGATAGGATCATGTAATTGGACTATCACAAGTCCAAGAAGGAAAATTGCAATTATTACAAATTCTGTGTTTTTCTCTCCTCATGCAAAGGAATTTGATTATCATTCTCTACAAGGGAATGATATGGTGTTATATTCAGATTTCTCATCCATGGGTGTTCTGGAATATGATGAACAAAATAGTGCCCATCCTGCTTCTGATACGTGCAATTCGTCAACTTTCCGGTAGCATTTATTATATGCAATAAATTAGCTTGACACAATAAACTTAAAATTTTGTTATATACTGTGGGGGCTAGGGGCTCTTCATGAATTGTTTCATATCTTTTTTTTAAGTGTTAGGAAAAAAAAAATATGTAGGTATTGTTTTCTGTTAATTTTGCTAGCCATTGTTTTTGAAATCTAACGGTCATAGACTCTCTGATTTTTAAGGATAAAGTTGTTGAAGCTAAGTTTGTTTTTGAAATCTAACAGACACAGTCTCTCTAATTTTTGGTGATAAGGTTGTTGAGGCTATGTTTATTTTAATAATCTTACAGACTCGGTCTCTCTGATTTTTTGTGGATAAGGTTGTTGAGGCTATGCCTATTTTTGAAATCTAATAGACATATTCTCTCTGATTTTTGGGGATAAGGTTGTTGAGGCTATATCTATTTTTGAAATCTAACATACATAGCCTCTTTGATTTTTGGGGATAAGGTTGTCGAGGATAAGTTTGTTTTTGAAATCTAACACAGTTTCTCTGATTTTTAAGGATATGGCTGAGATATTAATTTCTCTTAATTTATGAGATAAGTGTGAGACTTGTGTATTGAGTATCATCTTTTATTGTTTTTGAAATCTAAATCATTATCCCCGATTCAAATTTTCATATTTTCTCACATTTTGTTTTGTTTTTGTTCAAATTGTAAAATAAACAAAAAATAAGAATAAAAAAACATTAAAAAATGGGGAAAATTGTTTTTTTAAAATTTAAAACAATGAATTAGTAGTCGCGATGTTTTTAATGGGTCATATTTGTTAGTGTTAACTATACTTTGAGTAGCAAGACCATTTATATATTATTGCATTTTGGCACTCTATTTAATTCATAGTCTCATATTGATAGCTTCCTAATGTAATTCTCAGCTATGGCTAAATGAGAATATTAGCTCATCTCATAGTGCCATTCTAGTCATGTGATTTTGTCATAAGTCTAGAGTTTCGACACAACACAACATGACCCTTGAAAAGTAATTTGTATGTCTACTCAATCCTTTAAGCATGCTAATAATTCTAAAAATATTTGGTATCAGATTTGCCTTCTTACTTATAATAATGCTTACAACAATAAAAAGATAGATTTCAAAACTAAATTTATACTTTTGGTAATTGGCCCTTGATCGTGATTACTATTTGTTTGGTGATGATCCCGAACATCTAAAATATTGGTTTCTTTGTGGAATTCATCTATAATCTGCTAGGTGCTGATTATGATTACTATCTGTTTAGTCATGTACTTAGAGGTCTATTATAATAAGCATTTTTATTTTTATAATTTTTATATAAGTTTTATATTTGTTTATAAATTTCTTTTTAATTTTTGTGATCGGTTAATTAAATTATATATATAATATTTTTTGATTTCTTTTATTTTAATTATATGATGCATACATGAAATTATGCAAAAAATGATGACTTAGTCTTCTATTTAAAAAAATATGGCATGTAAATGTGAATAACTTAGGATGAGTGTTGATCCCAATGTGACCTGCATGTGCCTTTTGAAAATGGGGCGTGATTCTTATGCACTGAATTCGAGTCAAAGGTTTCTTAATTATTTGTCAGATCTTGTAAATTCAATTTTTTAGTTTGCTTTGCATCTAAAATTTTTTAGTTTGCTTTTTTTTTTCAAATTTAATTTCTAATTTTTACTTAAACAACTAATCATAAGTGCACATCGCTGATAAAAACAACTATCATAAGTGCACATTTTAATGGGGGAGAGTGGTCAAGGTAGCGGGGGAAGAATCAAGGGCCAACCTCAATAAATTTCCTTAAAATTATGATGTTTTTTTTGGAGACTAATGTAGTATGGAAGTTTTGATACTTTTGATACAAACGACTCCATTGACTGGCAATCACTATACTATTCACATTGGCTTCCTCACGATAATTATTGGTTTAGAGAGTTATTATAAGTCAATGTTCCTATTCAACTACTATGTTGAAAAAATAAAATTAGAATAACAAAAAAGTCATTATAATTGATACACAATAAAAATCAATAAGCATATAGGTAAATCAAAAATAGTAGTTTTTATTTGTGTTAATAAAATTAGATTGAAATTTTGTAACAATTAAAAAAAGAGGTATTAGTGGTCATATCCAATGCAGAAGACCTTTTCTTAGTGTGAGGTCTGGAAGAGGTTAATATTTTGACAATCTTCTAAAAATTAGAAATGTATCTGATAAGTCTCGAATTTGAAACTTATTACTTTTGGTTGAAATCATTTTCTATCATAATAAGGTATATAACCTCCAATATATATATATATATATATATAACACAAGGATTTTTTGGTAATTTTCCAGCACAATACTATTCTTGCCTAAATATTTTGCTAGAGGTGTAAAATGGGCCGTGCTGTGCTGGGCACAACTTGCATGGAAGTCGTGCTAAACTCTACATGACATGACTAATAGTCTACCCGGCCCGGCTCGGCCTGGCCCAACATGACTAGCATGATTCTTTGTAGACTCGTGCCTAATGTGCTGGGTCGCCTTGGATCATGTAGGATCATACTGGTTTTGTGGGCAGTGCCAACATAGGCATCTTCCACCGCCACCATGCACCACCACCACAATGCCACAACAGAAAATTAGTAATCTGGTTTTCTGTGATCCGTGATCTGTTCCTGGTCATGGGTCATGGTCACCATGCCGGTTGACCGTGTCAATGGTTCCCGGACATATAGGTAATGTCCGGCTTTGAATGAGGCATAGCAGCCGCTGGCCCAGCACGGCACGAGTCATACCTTGGGCTGGCATGACCTAGGTCTAAGCATTGTTCTGGACTGTGCTGTTCTGGGCCAGACATGACTCAGTCAGGCCGTACCTCATTCTTTGGCCGGGCCGCCAGCCCCAGCTGACACCTCTATATTTAGTAATATTTTATATAATTTCTTGAATTAAGTGCATTTTAGCAATTTGCGGGTGTTGGTCCTCCAGTCGAATACATGCTGTTTAACTGAACTTGCAGTAAAGGTGAAGAGGATCTGAAAAAATTGGATGAAACCTTGTTGAATAATGGAGAGAGCTCGGAAGAAATAGAGAAAATAGCATTTATATGTTCGTGCATCGTAGACTCTGTTAAATCTGGCGGGTCAGTTCTTCTTCCGATCAGTCGAGTTGGGCTACTCTTACAGATGTTGGAGCTGATAGCTGCTTCTCTTGAAGCTTCAAATGTCCTGGTAATTGGTATATTATCATTCATGATCACAGCGATTCTTCTGAAACTGATCAGTCAAAATGTTTAACGATGAGGATGACCAAATCATCTTTTTTTTTTTTGACTCTTGTTCTTGGGCTCCCCATTGTCTCTCCCGTAGGTTCCAATGCATGTTATTTCTTCTGGAGCAGCAGAAATGCTGGCGTTCTCAAATATCATACCAGAATGGGTGTGCAGGCAGCGACAAGAGAAGGTGCTTGCCTGAGCCCTCAAGTTCATGGCTTGCTTTTGCATAAAAGTTAGTTTTTTTTTTTTTTTTTGCAGCCCTTATAGAGCATGACTTTCCTCTTTGATGGGTTGCCAGTTGTTCTCCGGCGAGCCATTATTTTCACACGCTGTGCTAATGAAGAAGATGAAGCTTCATGTTTTTCCAGCCCTTCATTCTTCTGATCTGCTGTAAGTCGTGCGTTTTCTCTTTTGTGATTTATATTTCTTATTCGCGACATGTTCCCTTGTTGGAAAACCTCAAATTTATGGGTAGGAAAACATGTTAGAAAATATTTTTTTGTGACTTAACTCTGCATTTTGTTCGGCTAGATAATAAGTATGTTGATGTAGAATGAAAACAAAGTACTGAGAAATAGGAGGTGGAAATTAAGTTTGAAAATTAGATAAATATCAAACCTCATGCACAAGGCTTTCGCTTAGTGTCGGGTCTGACGTCTGAGAGAGTTTGATATCACGACAACTTTATCCGCAAAAATAAGAGAGGCTGTGTCTGATGAGTCTTGAACTCTAGATCTATCGTCCTTCGATGAAAATATTTGTCATCACACAAAGGCACGATCTCTAATTTTAAAAATTAAATAGCTCTAGAATAACTCTAAAATATATTTTAAGAAATGAGAATGAGAGAGAGAAATAGCAGGGCAGATGAGAGCACAGAGCATAAGAGAAGAGAGAACTTTTAAATTGAGAATGAAAAATTATAAACATTTAATTTATATTTATAGATTGTTTTTATTAAAATAATATATATTTTAATAATATTTACTTTTTTTTTTAAATATATAGGGGCAGAAATTTGAAATCCTTCAGATTTCTACCTCTAGCTGTTGGAATGAATTTCAATGGCCAGGATGTGTTTGTGTAGTAGCTTAGGTAAAAATATAAAAACAAAATTGTTAAGCCGACGCAGGCACACACTCGCCCGACATCGACAGTGACTGCTATCACTGTTATCCTTTGGGACGATCCACCACATCAATTTGATAGATCAGGTTTGGGTTGGGGACTTGGGCCCACCACGTGGATGTGGTGGGTTTGGAGTCTGGGGTCGCGCATCATGGGGGCGATCCTTGGTCACGGTAGAGGTGTAAAACGGGATGTACTGGGCCGACCTGGCCCTTTTTTTTTTGAGCACGGCTGTGCTTTCGTGCCGGGCCAGGCACGTCACGGTTATTGTACCGTGCCGTGCCTGGCCTGGCACGGTTTATCAAAGCCAGGCCCAGCATGGCTGGTCGTGCCGTGCCGGGTCAGGCCCGTATGGGCCTGGTTTAAATTTTTTTTTTAATTTTTTAAAATTTTTCTATTTTACTTTATATAAAATATATATTATATAATATATAGATGATGTATAATATATTAAATTTATAAAATGAAAATTGTTAAAAATTTAATAAATTACAAAGTTTAAATTTTTTTATTAAAAATATAATATAAATAAATTATAAAAGTTTAATATTTAAATTGGTAAATTGACAATTATTATAAATTTGTAATTTGAAAATATTAATAAAGTTTAATTTTTTTTATAATTTAAACTAAATTTAGATTATAATTTATTAGAATTTAATTATATAGTTTTAATATTTTTATTAAAATTTTAAATAAAAAAATAAATTAAACAAAAAATTTCATTAAAAAAAATTACAAAGTCAAAAAAAACAAAATCAAACCAAATGAGAAATGACCAATCAACCAATAGATCCCGAACCAAACAAATACATGTTTCAACGTAACATTAAAAAAACGTACAATCAATAAAATACAACATTAAAATCAAAAAGCATAATCAAAAATAAATCACAAAAATTATTAACTGTGCCTGTGACTGTGAGGTATTAAAAATCAAAATCAAGTGACAATGACAAATGGAATGTGGTGTGGCGTACTGGTGTGGTGATGGCGTGGCACTGGAAACTGGTGTCTGGCAACGGGCAGGGGGAACCGGCAACCAAGTCAATCGTCAATCGGCATATCATTAGCATCATCAACCGCAACATCAAGATCACTATCATATGGATCATCATCATCAGCAATCAACTCCTTCACTTTCACAGTGTATGCGGTCATTGTCCTAGCTCCAGCATGATCTTAGATGCTAAACCTCAAATACTCCAATCCTTCAAACAGACCAAGACGTCAATAATATCTGGATGTAATCTCGATCTTTTATCCGAAATTACTTTCACTGCAATAGAAAAAGTAGACTTTGATGCTACGCTCAACACCGGAGGAGTCAGTAGATCCCGTGTCATCCTAGATAGCACGGGAAAGGTGGATTCATATGATTTTCACCACTATAATAAATCAAGATTTTTAGTATCAGAATATGATATTATGAGCAGTAATCGGTATCTAAGTACCGAGAAAGCTTGCTCCTATGTGATGGTCCACCCCGATGCTTCTCCCTCACTAATTGGATGAAAAAATTATCATCTTCAAACAAGGTATCAATATCAGTAATCACATTCTCACTACTACTACCATCATCACCACCATACCTAGTATCGTAGTATATGAACAGGTCAGTCAATTTCTCGTGAATGAACTCTTTAGGTGTGTCTTTATTGGTCCATGCACAAGGAAATGTAAGAGTATTTTCTATCCCTTTCACCATAACCCTAGGGTCCATGCATGCAGCGAGATAATAAAGAGATGGAACGGTGGATCGTACTTTAAGTACTTGGTTTTCATCTCTGCAACCATATGGCTAGGTGTCGGGTAAGCTCGATATTTCCTAAACATACTACTAATGTTGTATATGCACCTGAGTGCAATGCAAGTCGTGAGAGTATAAATTGACGAACACATGTTTGTCGTATTATAAAAAATCTTCAGGAATTTCATAAATGAAATTGCTGAAGCCCAGTCAATGTTGTCAATAATAAATTCGTCACTCTTACTATTGACGTGGTCGGATATCACGTGTTCGTATCCAACACATGACTCTAATATTAGCTACGTATAATTTTAACGGTGTCTTACATCTGATTGGAATTTCTTCTTCTTAAGATTCGTAGATAAACAGATACTACTAAACTCTTGTTGTCTGCGAGGAGTGCGAATATATTTTTGTGCATTACGTATATTATCCAACGCAGGGTAACACACATTCATACCCGTTTCAATAATCAAGTTAATCACGTTATACATACTTCTAACATGAAATATCTTTCCTAATGGTGCGTCTCTAATATTTTTAATAAACATGTTAATCGCTACTCCATTATTAGATGCGTTATCGAATGTGATATTAAAAATTTTATCCCTAAAGATTTTCATCATACACTCAAAAATGACCGGGTCATCACGAGGATGGAGAATTTCAGAAAATCCTAAAATTTTTTTATTAATTGTCTAGTTAGAATCTACATAGTGGCTGGTGAGACATGCGTGAGGTGATTCGTTGTGACTTTTTGAGATATATGACGTCACGGACGCCACTCCACAATATGTCATAAATTTATTAGTTATTTTTTGTATTTATAACTTATGTAATTTTAGTATGTCATTCCTAGATGTGGACCTAGGAATCCTACGATAAGCATGCTGAAAATATGTCTGCATTATGTGCACTACCCTTGGATCTTCCGAAAATCTGACCGGAAGACCTATCAATGTGATAAGTCTGGTCATGTCGTCCCTACCCAACTCGCTGGAGTATATGAAGGGAGTAAACTTTGAGACTAAATTCGATCCAATCTCAAAAAATATAGTGTCAAGTTGGGTTTGCCTAGGATCTATTGGACCATGTTTTTTGATGCATAATTCGGCATGTCTCGTAAGGTGTCTAGTCTCAAATGAACTCTTACAAATTAAATTTTTCATATAATATTTGTACTGTATCATTTTTTCTTTTTCAATCCTAATATTTTTTTATTTTTTTATATTAAAATGTGTCCAAACTATAGAATTCCTCTTAGATTTTTGTTTTTTAGATGTTTGGGTTAAGACGACTGGTGAAACCAAAACTTAAGCAGCCTCAGACCTCTGTGTAAGATTTTTATTTTCTAAATTTAAATATGTTTTATTAGTATTTGTCATTTTTTAGGATTTTTGTTATATTGTACCCTTATGTAGAGACTAGATAATAAATTTTAGATTTAACTATTTTAGGACTAGAGAGAGTGACTAGAGAGAGACTGAGAGTAAAAAAAACTTAAATTAAATTACCCGGTAAAGCAATGATGTCGATCACGTGCACAGTGCACCACAGTCTAGTTCAAAATTGCAAACTCGAGTTGTAAGTCCCGAATGATGAAACCTTGAGTCCTGAGAGAGAAGAGCAAGAATTTTAAGAGTGTGAATGTGAGATTTGAGAGAATAAATGTTTATGAAAAATATAATGTTATAGAGAGGTGAGGAGGATTTTATAGATTAAAAGAAATAATTTTTTTTTAAAAAATGTATTTGTTTTTAATTTTTTTATAGTATTTTAGGGAGCTAAATCATGAGGGCCGTCCGATTCTGTCCCCTAACTGTTGGAGGCTAGATCTAACGGTTGGATTTAAATTTTTTTTTTTTTAACATTTGCCCAATGGGGGGGTGGGATCGGCTCGAGTCGGGCGCGACCTTGGGTCGGGTCTGATTGGACCCGACTTGTGCCGGCATGGGCGTGGAGATGGGGTGCGGTCTGCGGTGAGGGTGGGGACTGGCCGAGTGCCGAGTTGGGGTTGGGGATCGTGGCTCGTGAGATGAGGATGGGGTGCCGAGTGTGGGACTGCGGGTGCGGGTCTGCATCTGACCCCGACCCATGCCGACGAGCTATGCCACGGGCCACCGAACCGTACAGGGTCAGGCACGGCACGAGGCCCGGTTGGCCTCGGCACGGCACGAGGCCCGGTTGGCCTCGGCACGGCACGGTATGAATGGTGCCTTACTAGGGCAGGGCACGAGCCCGAGCATAGGAAATTCCCGTGCAGGGCCTGCTCAGGCATGGCTGAATCGAGCCATGCCTCGTGTCGGGCCGGGCTGGCCCGGACTGGTTGACATCTTTAGGTCACGGTGACTGGTGGCTCATGACTTGTTCCCGAGTCATGGTTACTGTGCCCTGTTCCCGGGTGATGATCATTGTGCTGGTGGACCGTGCCAATGAGCCATGCATGCCGGTCATTCTTGGCTCGACTCACATCACGTTATCCTTACGCCCAACTTGGCACGAGCAATGCCTCATTCGAAACGACCCAGGTCTAGGCACTGTTATAGATTATGTTTTGTTGGGCCATGTCTCATGTCGTGCCCAGGCTTTGCAGCCCACTTAACTCCTTTACCAGTAGAGGTGATAATATATCAAATAAGGTTATAAATTGAGTTGACAAAAAAACGATTAAAAGTGATATTCATTAGATTTTGCAATAGAACATATGGTTATTAAATTTAATAGCACGTAAAAATATTACTTCACATAGCCTATTCAACTAGCTTGAGACTTTAATATCATCAATAATAATGGTAACATGGAGTTTGATCAATGAGTACCCAATGTAGTCCTCTCCCAAGTATAACTCAATGCAATCTTAAATTTATATTCTTTGGTTGTATTGCATTCGTATATTGAAGATCATATCTTTGTGTAATGGTAAGCGACTTCATCCAAAGCTCATAAGAATTGGGCTTGAGATTTATCTGATGCATTCATCTTGATTCTCATAGGTAAAATTTTTAGGATATTAATTTCTCTCTGACCTCAAGCTAAAGTGAGAGCCTTGTGTACTAGATACAATCACCTCCAAACAAATGTCACATTTGATAGTTACAATTTATAGAAATTATTGTGAATTTTAGCCTTTTCTCAACAACTATAACAAAAAGTTCCACTTTGTTAGAAAATGTAGGCATTCAACTTTGCCAAACTAATATTATTTTTTTAGATCCATCTGGCAGGAACCGTGCATTGTATTTTCATCTCACTGGAGCTTGAGACTTGGCCCCGTCGTCCCTTTGCTCAGGCGATGGAGCAGTGATTGCAACTCTTTGCTCGTGATGGAGGTACTCTTTGATAAATCTTGTTTTCTGCTTCTTCTTTTTCTTCTCCTCGAAGGAATAGTATCTTTTATCGTAGAATAGATTCCAAGCTCAATATTATAATTTATTTATACAAGCAAACTCTTGCAACTCATTTTGTATAGCATTTTGAGATAATTTTCACATAGCGATAGCTAATTTTTTAATTTTTTTTTTTATCTAGTTTCAATAATGTGTGATTATACAAGAACTAAAATAATAGAATTCATAATAATTCAAAAGATAAATATGTCTGGGCGAGAATAATACTTACACAACTAATTACCTGAGATATTCTTATTTTGTATGTATCTATTAGAGGTCATGTTTTGGTGTGATGACAAATATTTTTGTTTAATAGTAGTAGTTTTTGAGTTTGAGACTTGTCAGACACAATCTCTCCTATTTTTGAGAATAAAACTGTTAAGATATTAATCTCTCATACGTCTCTTGTTAAAGAGGGAGATTTGTGCACTTTGTATAACATCCCACCTCCTCCTCCATCTAGTCTCAATAATCATCACAATAGTGCAACAAATAAAAAAGATATTAATAGCTTACTATATGCAATCGAGGCACAACATAATCATCACACCACCTTGCACCCCTCACAACACATGCGCCACCCACAACACCACCCACAACAAAATGCACAACTTGCTCGCCACCCACATCACATCACATGCACAAAACATTGCATATCCCACAACAAGCATGCACATCTTGCACCCCATTCTCCAATTGCACCATCCACCATGCACAACATATCACCATGCTTTCTTTTTTCACACCACCCAAACTTCTATCATACCATGCACATCTATCACGCCATGCTTGTCACGTCACCATGGGTTTTGAACCATTCTTTCTTCTGTCACACTATGCTATGATACCCTAGACTTACAAAAATACACAAATGGTAAAATTCATATATGTGTTATATATGAAATGGTTTCCCACTCCTATATGTGTGTGTGTGTGTGTGTGTGTGTGTGTGTAGGTAGAAGTGATTAGGAAAGCTTATAGTTAGGGTATTCTCTTTGTTTGATGAGAGTCGAATTTAAAATCTATCATTCTTGGATAAAAGTAGTTCTCATTATACTACCAATGCATAACTTTTAATATATGATTGTAAAATATGGATTTTTCAGGTGATCAATAATTATGATATTATTCTCGCTCATATATATTTAATAAAAAATATAATAAAATATCATAACATAAATTGATATTGTTTTGATATTTTTTTATATAATAAAAAAAATAAAAAATAATTTTGATGTCATTTTGATGAAAAATTCAAAAAAAAAATGATTTTTATGTTGATTTTTGGCTTGGGCGGGTCAAATCATTGGAGCCCAAATTACTAAAATAGATCAAAATGGTGACCCACTAAAGGTCGGACTAGTAGACCCACTAACAATTCATTATAGGATGCATTGGATGTTGACATTGCTCTCCTGCCTTTCCAACCAATGCAAATGAAGGTTCTTCACTGCTCTTTCCTTAGTGGAATAAGGTACAAGCGTTCAACATTATATTGTTTTGATAGACGACGAGTTTTCTCTCAGTGTCATAAATGTTCAACATCTTCTCTCAGACCCGTCAAAGTCCAGCCATTGCTCGACTTGTTGCAGCCGAAATTAGTGTTGGTAACTCTCCTTCCTTATTTCACATTATAATTATACCCCACCACATTAGCTAAGAACGATGGCACTTTTTGGGGGAAAAGAGGTAAATATGGAGTTTTCGGATCAATTTTATGAAAGAATGGGCCTTGAGTCAAGTTTTCTTGATCATAGTTTCCAGAGGAGTTGAAGAAGCATCACCAAATCAAAGTCTCGATCCCAAGTTCCCCCTCCTTTCTCTGTTATGCAGAAAAGGCTGCGTTAGAGATCCCAGCTACGCGAGACAGTTCTCGTCTCGAGATTGCAACTGAGACAGCGTTTCGATACCGATGGAAGAAATTGGCCAGGCATGGTTTGGACGTCACTAGGCTTGTGGGCCAGCTATTCTGCGAAGATGGGTCCTACCGGCTGCTGCCGGGGAACAGGGAGGCAGAGAGTTCTCAAAAAACGGCGCCGTTATTCCACTGGGGGTCTATCCCCTTGGACGTGCTCGTGGCCGAGCTGTTCAACGTCGGCATCACGGGATCCATAGTTCCTGCAACGGCGAGTGATTCCGGGCCAGAAAATGCAGGAATTATTCTTGTTGATCATCCAAACGAGGCTCTAATCCAAGTGCGAGACACGTCTACCGTCATCAGTGCTTCTGACGAGAATATCGGCTCTCGTATTTTTGATGTTATTTGTTCTGTCTTGGGTGGCATTTGATCTCGCAGGAGAGCTTTTTTGTTATTCCCTTTTCCCCACCCCCACTTGTATAGTTTTGCCGGCGTTGGGAACTTGAATTGGCTTAGCCTTGGGCTAGCCCTGGTTAATGATGGCTTGGACCGTTTGGCACTATTGAGCACCATTTGGCACCTTTCTCACTGTGTGGCAGCTGGTAATGAAGATCAGGCTCTCGTCCAGTGGGCAGTACCACCCCCGTAGACGTAGTAGTCACAGTGTCGCACACACCAACACACAGGCCATAACCACTGACCACTGGGCGTGGTTTAGGCCGTGGCGGTGCTGTGCCATTGCCGGCTAGACTCAGCACAGCCTGGTCCTAAATGACATGACTACATTGTCATTGCAGTTTGGCGCGGCGCGGCGCAGCCTTATCAATGATTTTGTAGATAAGTATATAGTATATTGCGACATCTTGTTAAGTATTTACCTATTTGCAAAATAAAGTAAGTTTTTTTAAATAATTGTAATCATTAAAGAAAATAATCGGTGTTGATGTTGGCGCGAGTCGGCGAGGAATGCAAAAAGACAACTCTGGCATGCGACCCCTCATCCCTCCAGCACGCCACGTGAACGCTGCCACTCGTTTTTCTGCGATGGAGACACTTCGCGGTCCCAGCACGGGCAGGCATGGAACCCCAAAGCCTCGTCGCGTCGGCGATCATCAACTTCGGCTTGGCCTTCGTAGTTCTCTCGCTCTTCTCTGTCTTCAAGAAACAGCCCTCCTGTGCTGCCGTATACTATGCTCGTCGTCTCTCGATGCGCCATAGCATCCCTTTCGATCAGTTCTCCGGTGTTCGTCGTATTCTTCCATCTGTTTCGTGGATTCCTCGCGCGTTTCGAGTTACTGAAGACGAGGTGTTGCAGTTCAGTGGACTCGATGCTCTCGTTGTCGTGAGACTCTTGAAGTTCGGGTTAGCAGAAACATAACCTAATTCGTGCTGGATTTATACATTGATTTTGCAATCGCATGATGAGAAGAAGAAAAAAATAGTTTTTTTTTTTATTCACATATTTACATTTAATTCTAAAACAACTATTCTTTTTTTTTTTCTATCTAGTCTCTCACATTTCACCTGCCCGTTTATAATTTAATGTATAATATATATTGTATAATATATAATATAATATATGTATGATAAAAAAAATTAATGGCAATATAAAAAGATTTATAAAAATATAATTAGCAGAGATTTTATTTAATTATATGATAATGTATACATTAGGGTAATGCACATTGTTCCAACAAAAATTATGATAATAAACCAAGTTTTATTTTGATTGTTTGAGGATAGAAAAAAGAAAATTAATGCGTGGTTACTTATTATCTAATTGATTTTTTTTTATTTAAAAAATAAATATTAATTTTTGGCTAATTGATTAGAAATATAATTCAAAAAATATTTTGAGCATGTTGTTAGTATCTTATATGAGTATGATACTTGTGAATGATATATATCGATTATTTTAAATAATGTAATTTTTGTGATTTTTCATTGTTTGCCTTTGAATTATTTACCTTTGTTGGGAGCACTCAATCAATGAGCTGGCCTTTTGTTTATTATTTTTTTATTTATATATTATTGTATTTTGTTAGTTTCTAGTTTGTTGTCAATTTATTCCTTTTCTATTTTATTATTGTTGAGAATATTTAATATGTAAGCTATTTTAATTTATTGATCCATTTTTTAAGGGTACTATGTGTATGCTACATTTTATTGAGTTTTGGCGAGCAATTATTTATCATTTGTTGTGGTTTATTATTTTATATTTATTTTTTTGTTTATTAATATATAGTTTATCTTTTGATGGAAGCATCTAATTTGTGTATTATTCTAATTTTTATTATTCATTATATATGAGTAATATGTGTACAATAATATCAAAATTATAATCAATCATGTACACTCTAGGTCTAGTAGCACAGTGCATGTGATAGTGATTTCAAAAATCCTAATTTTGATTTTTGGGGACATATTACTATTTTCACAAAATTAGGATTTCAAATTTAGATTTTAAAATATAATACAAGTAAATTCTAATTTTGATTTAAAATCATATTTCTTTTTTTTTAATGTCAATTTGGGAGCTACAAATTGGCATAATGATGTGATGCACAAGAGATAGTTGTTATGTATTATTTTTAGTGAGGAAACAAAACATTTTATATAATATTGAAAGAGTTAGGCTAACTACTAAAATAATTCTAAGGTACTCATAGAGTTTATCTATTATAATACTTATATTTTTGAGTGTGGAGTATACAAAATTCTTCTTTAAACTAGTAGTAATTACTTTTATTCTTTTAAGTATTATTGATTATATTATTTGTATTTATATTTTAGATTCTTGAATTATTTATTTTGATAATATTCAGTTTGATTATTTATTCTTGATCGTCTCTTTCATAAATTTTTTTATACAAAACTCATATTATTTGTAATCATTTCTTTGTATTATTTTTTTTCTTGTTATACAAATATTGTTATAGCCAATAAACAATGCTCTAAAATCATTGTATATAATAATATTCAGTTTTATTTATTTATTTTTTTACTGTGTCATATTTATTCATGATTTTCTTATTATTTTCAATGAGTAGTCTTTTTACGTCACTTAATTGTGACTTCATTTCTCCTTTTAATATTTTTATTTACAAGACTGTAAGATTTTTTACTTGTATTTTTAATTAGTCATTTATTATTGGTCAAGTTAAGAATACTTTATCATAATTTTATGAGTATTTTTATGTAAAGTATGAGGCGTATTAGTTTGGGAAGCATATTTGAGTTTTATATTATGTATCTCAATTTAGTGTTAGGACTCATTCGATTTAATATAATTGGATATTTGGAGACATAATAAAGATATAACTAGGGAGAACTTTATGTATTTAATGTCTTCTATTGATGATTGTTCATGATATATATGAATATATCTTTTTCATGATAGATCAAAAGTATTTTTTTTAGATATTTTATATAATGATTTAAATTGATAAAAATATTTAAAAAATAAGAAATGATAATATATTAAAATATATAGTATTTTATTCTATAACATATATTTAATTAAATGAATTATGAGATTATATATAAAACGTAATATGTCAACACACACTCTTAGAATAGAATTGATGAAAATAAGAATTAATATCTAATTGAGGACATCAACTCGATGTCTTCTGTTATTTCTCAATATAAGTCCATTCAGATTTTATATTATAAAGAAAGATTATTTAGTTTAATTTCTAGAATATTTGAAAATATTTATTTTATTCATGATTTGTATTCACAATGAGACAAATTAAAATATAGTATCTTTATATTTGTTTTTCTTAGATATTTTTGTATTAAAAGAGTATACTACTATTTTTTAATAGAGATTGTTAGGATTTTAATGAGTACTAATATTATCCTTTTTAAGTATGATTTATTTTAACGAGTCTAGTCAGAGTGTAAGTTTATAAGTTACACTTGGACCCTTTACTTTTTCTCTCCTTTTTCCTTCCAAGATCACGTATTAGTAGAGAGAGTCACTTGTCGAGTATGTATGAGTTTGTTAATACACAACTTGATATTACTCATGAAATTATTATATCTATCATAATTATAGATCACGTTGATTTTAAAGAGAGTGAGGTTTTTCAAGAAGGGTAATCTCTTTTAAGACTAGTTGATACAATAGTTCACGAGTCTAACTAATATAAACTCATGTTGAGCCAGAAATTAAAAGACTTGACCACTAAGAAATTAAAGTCTATGCTTGGAGAATGGGACATATCTAACTTGCTCAGACAAGAGATGAGTATATGCAAGAACCATATAATTCTGAAACTAATCTCTATAATTTTGATCGTCTAATTGTTCTTTGGAATGAATATATGAGTTATACTCGACACTCAATTTCATAAATTTTTTGGAATGAATATATGAGAATGGGACATATAATTTTGAAGGTCATTAAACTAGGTTATTAAACTAATATCATGTTGAGTCTTGTGAACTAGTTTAATAACCTTCAGAAAGGCCTGTTATTGGTTGCAAAGCATTTATTGTGAATATAAATTTATATGAAAAGATATATGATCTTAAGATGAGGCATGTTGAGAATGAGTTCATTCAGATATTTAGTATGAATTAACATGGTACTTTCTTTCTAGTGATCAAGATGACTTGAGTACATATTCTAGTTTTACTAGTATTATCTCACAAATAGATGATATATTAATTATACGCGAAGAATATATTTATTTGTAGTAATTTTGGGGATGAGGTATATATTGAGTAACTACCTGAGTTTAGAATTTCATAATCAGACGGTTTTTAGATTGAGAAATATATTATATGGCCTGAATTAGTTACCGAGAGGCGAGAGCTTGAGATTGTAAGATTTTCAGAGGTGATTACCTTGTTTTGGTTACATAGTTTTATACTCTTATGGACATTGAACTTTTAAGTTATGTTTCTATAGATATTTTTATTGATCCATATTTTAATTTTATTTTTGATTTGATTTTTCTAATTAACTTTGCAATTTATAGGAACAATATAGGGAACATTAACTATTTAACATGATCAAATCAAATATTATATATGTAGTTAGTATAATTAGTAATTCTCTAGATTTTTTTTGACAGTTTATCTTGACGTAGTTCTTCACTTACTAAGGTAAGTGAAGAAATCTCCAAAAAATATAGGGAACATTAACTATTTAACATGATCAAATCAGATTTTTTTTAGTGATCTTTGAATATTTATAGTTAGCCAGATATTTATATTCAAGTTGAGTACTAGCATGCATTGAATGCATATCTATGCTAGGGTTTTATAATTTTTTTTGAGATAATATTGTCTTTGAAAAAATAAGAGGTAGATACTTATTACAAGATCCAATATGGAGGAAAAATTCATAGTGATGATAATAATTACTTTTAAAATATTATGGATGTGATACATGCTTGAGAAGATCAAATATTTACTTTAACAATCTTAGAATAAGATATATAATTTTTAATTTAGTATTTTACAAATAGACAAAGGACATATAAGTTGATTACTTATTGCTTAAGGAAAAGAGTTAGGATGATATCATTATTATAATACATATTCAGATAATAGCGCAAATAATATATATCTTCATTAATGGTTCGAAGAGATCCATCTTATCTTTTTCTTCTCTAAGCTTAGTTTTATGGATCTTTATGCACTAAGTCGAGGGTGGGGGTGTAAGTCGTCATCACCATAAGCTATTTATACATTTTGGAATATTTGTCTGTTATTTTTCTTGGAGTTAAGATCATCTCTAAGAAAAATATAAAAACTTATCATAAATTTTATCTCTGTATAAACTAATGTCCTACTCTAATTTGATTACTACTCAATTGTAAATATTCTTAATTGTTGAAAAAGATTGTCTTGAAAACTTCTTTAAGTACTTCAGCATGCAAAAAGTTATATCTGGTTGATTTTGTTGAAGAAAATATGAGAAATAATTAACTATATTGTATATGTTATATTTGACTTGGTAATATTTATATAATTAATCTTTCCTATGATTCCTCGATAAATAATAAGATATAATGGAGGAGTTTTAATAGAAGTAAAGTTAATATTTTGATTAATAAAAGTATCCGCTAAAGCACAATCTAAAAGATCAACTCTTGTAAGAGTATTAAGCATGTATCTCATCTATGACAAGACAATATTGCTCATGGAGTAAGTCATGTTTATGTCGGTAAAATATTTCAGTTTCCATAGGTATTTCATCTAGAATTATGATAGATGGTGCTTATGAGCTGAGTGATCTCTAATTTGTCATCTATTATGATTAGAATATTATTTACACACACAATAGAAAAAATCACAATGTTATTAGGGCTTATCTAAAAAAATAAAAAAATAATTTGTAACACATCCATTTAAACCATATGAGGTGATTGCCAGAAATAATATCACAAACTTGATTTTTAGTAACTAGTTTATGTCATATAATATATTTCATAATTTATAAATTATATCTGATTATATTATTCAAACCTTAAGTAGTTATTTCATATTTATCTAATTCTCAATGTCTTCATAAAAAGATATATTATTTATATTTAGTTGGTATATATTTTATTTGTGAGATGTGTCAATAAAATAAAAGTTTATATGAATGTTATCTTGGTTATTTAGGAGAGCATTTTGATAATACACACCAAAATTTTAAGTGAACACTCTGATATAAGTTTCACCGTAAGGTATGATCTACATTTTTATTTAGACTTATTTTTATAATGAAGATTTATTTGCAACTAAAATGAATTTTTTCATAGGTTATTATACTAGCTTCTAACTTCTATTAGAGTGAATGATATATATCGTTTTATTATTTTATGATATAATCTTGGATAAAATAATACTTAAGAAAGAGACTTTAGTATTCTAATACTATCAAGATTAGTAATAAAAAAAATAAAAGAAATAAAAATATAAAAATATAATAAAACTTATGAAAGTAAGTGTTGTGTACAACTCATCTATCTATTTTGGAAAGAAATTGGAATCTTAGGATCAGAGGGGTTGGTTTTAGGAGCATCTTATTCGTTGGTAGTCTTGTATCTGGTATGGGTAAATTGTGTGTGCTTCAATTATTCTATTATAAACTCTAAGTCCTAGATAGTTAAGTTTTATAGTTTCTGGCTCAATTGGTGCATGTATTAAGGTGGACTCATCAATTATTGTATTATTTGGGCTCAAGGGATTTTTTCTTTTTTAGGAAGGCTCATTCTCTCTAAAATCAACTTGATTTATATTTGTTAGTACATATGATAATTTTTGTATGAGTGACATATTAATGTGAATTAACAAATTAAGTTGTAGTTAATGAGTAATTTTTTCTACTACTTTGTGATCTATGTGGGATTAGATTGTATGTGAGAATGAAAAATAACAAGTCAAAGAAAAACTTTTGGACTCATTTATTGTAGGCTCATTAAAAAAAGTAATGCTCAAAATAGATAACATTAGGACTCAATAGAATTTTACTTTTTCATAGTAAAAAATATTTATATCCTTGTTGAGTACTAGTGTACCCAAGGGAGATATATCTCAAGGATTTAGGTGCCAAATTGTTTTATCTTGGAGAGATCGTGAATAAAGTAAGAATTTCTAAAAAGTTAACGAAACAGATTAAATTATCTTTCTCCAAGTTGTAGGATCAGAAATGATATAAGTTGAGAAAGAATATAAGATACACCTAAATAATGAAATAATTTGTCAAGGAAGCACGGACATAGCTCCCTACAGTTGTGTTCGTGTGTCTGACACACAGACACGATACGAACACGGCACGAATACGTGTTTGATACGCCACGTGGCGTATCATTGATCAATCCGTATCCTATACGCCACGTGGCGTATCATTGATCAATCCGTATCCTATACGCCACATGGCGTATCAGACGGTGGCATATCAGACGGTGGCGTATCGGACGTCCATTGGCCAACGTCGCTGCACGGGCAACGTTGGCCACTTGACGCAGGCGGTGGGCGCGATTGAAGGGGGGAGGCAGAGGGAAGGCGCGATTTGAGGGGGGAGGCAGAGGGAATGCGTGATTTGAGGGGGGAGGCAGAGGTAGAGGTGTCAAACGAGCCGTGCCGGTTCGGGCCGGCCAGTTTTTTTAGAGCACGGTCGTGCTTCCGTGCCTGGCCTGGCACGGTTTATAAAAGCCAAGCACGGCACGGCCCGTCGACACGACGGGCCGTGCCGGGCTTGGCTCGGTCGGGCCAAACCAGGCCCTACGCGCCAAACCAGGCTAGGTAAAAATTTATTTTTTTCATTTTATAGTTTTAAAGTTAAGTTTTAATTATATAAAATATTAAATTATATATAAAATTAGAGATAATATATAATATAATAAATTTATAAAATGAAAATTGTTTAAAATGTATTAAATTTACAAAGTTAAAATTTTTTTTATAATGTAAAATAAAATTAATTTATAACTTATTAGAATTATATAATAGAGTTATAAATTTTTAAATGAAAAAATAAAATAAATAAATCAATAAATTTTGCTAAAAAAAATTAAAAAGTAAAAATAACATAAGCAAAATAGAAAACCAAATGAAAAATGACCAATCAGTCATTAGATACCGAATGTCCGAACCAAACAAAATTAAAGTTTCAATGTAACGTATAAATAAAGCGTACAATCAATAAAAAATAAAATATTGAAATCAAAAAATAGTAGATAATCATCAATCGTCAATTGGCATATCATAAGCATTATCAGCTGTAGCATCAAGATCAGTATCATATGGATCATCATCATCAGCAATCAACTCCTCCACTTTTGCAGTGGATGCTGCTGCTATCCCAATCTCAGTCCCAGCTCCAACATGATCATTGATGTTAAACCTCGAATCTTCCAAATCTTTCTAACAAGCCAATGTCTTAACAATATCTGGACGTAATCTCGATCTCCTATTCGAAATCACGTTCACTACAACAGAAAAAGTAAATTCTGATACTAAGCTCAACACCGGAGGAGTCAGTAGATCCCGTGTCGTCCTAGATAGAATGGGAAATGTGTACTCATATGATTTTCACTACTGTAATATATCAATATTCTTTGTATCAGAATGTGATAGGATTGAGCAATACTTGGTATCTAAGTACCGAGAAAGCTCGCTCCTATGTAATGGTTCACCCCTATGTTTCCTCCTAGCTAGCTAAATAAAAAAATCATCATCTCCGAACAAGGTATCCGTGTCCATAATCACAGTATCACTACTACCACCACCATACCTAGTATTGTAGTATGTGAACAAGTTAGTCAACTTCTCGTGAATGAATTCTTCGGGTGGTTCTTTCAGGTTCATGCACGAGGAAATATAAGTCAGCGTGTTTTCTACCCCTTCCATCTTAATCTTAGGGTCCATGCATGCAGCGATGCAATAAAGAGATGGAACGGTGGACTAGTTTTTCAAGTACTTAGTCTTCATCTCTGCAATTATATGGCTAAGTGTCGGGTCAGCTCGATACTTCCTAAACATGCTACTAATGTTGCATATGCACCGGAGTGTAATGCAAGTCGTTGGCGTATAAACCGACGAATACATGTTCGTCGTGTCATAAAAAATCTTCAGGAATTTTATATTGAAATTCCTGAAGCACAGTCAGTGTCGTCAATAATAAGTTCGTCACTCTTACTATTGATATAGTCGGATATCACGTGTTTGTATCCAACACATGATTTCAATATCAGGTACGATAAGTGTTGTCTACGATTCACAGACAAATAGAGACTACCAAACTCTTGTTGTCTACGATAAGTGTGAATATATTTTAGTACGTTACGTATATTATCCAACGCGGGAGAACACACCTTCATACCTACTTTAATAATTAGGTTAATCAAGTGACACATATATCTGACATGAAAAATATCTCCTAATGATGTTTCTCTAATATTCCTAACAAACATGTTAATCGCTACTTCATTATTAGATGCGTTATCGAATATGACACTAAAAATTTTATTTTTAATTTTATATTCCCTAAAGATTTTTATTATACACTCAAAAATGGTCGGGTCATCATGATGATGAAGAATCTCAGAGAATCCTAAAATTTTTTTATTTATTGTCCAGTTAGAATCTACATAGTGGCTGGTGAGACATGCATAAGATTATTCATCGTGACTTGTCCAGATATCGAACGTCACGGACACCACTCTATTATATGTCATAAATTTAGTATGTTATTCCTAGATGTGGACCTAGGAATCCTACGATAAGTAGGCTAAAAATATGTCTGCATTATGCGCACTATCCTTGGATCTTCCGAAAATCTGATCGGAAGACTCATCAATATGATAAGGCTAGCCATGCCGTCCCTACCCAACTCTCTGGAGTATATAAAGGGAGTAAACTTTGAGATTGAACTCGATTCAGTCTCAAAAAATATAGTGTCAAGTTGGGTTTGCCTAGGATCTAATGGATCATGTTTTTTGGTACATAATTTGGCATGCCTCTTAAGGTGTCCAGTCACAAACGGACTTTTACATGTTAAAAGTCTCATATAATATTTGCACTGTGTCAATTCTTCTTTCTCACCCCTAATATTTTTTTATTTTATTATATTAAAATGAGTACAAACTATAGAAGTTCTCCTAGTTTTTTATTTTTTTGAAGTTTGGGTTGAGATGACTATAGAAACCAAACTTTTAGCAGCCTTAGATCTCTGTGTAATTTTTATTTTCTAAATTTAAATATATTTTATTAGTATTTATCATTTTTTAGGATTTTTGTTAATCAGGACACTTATTTAGAGACTAGATGATAAATTTTAAATATATCTATTTTAGGTCTAGAGAGAAAGAGAGAGAGTAAATAAAAACTTAAAATAAATTACCCGGTAAAACAGTAAGGTCGATCACGTGCACAATGCAACACAATCTTGCTCATAATTCAAAATTTAAGTTGATATTCCCGAAAAGCTACGCCAAATGACGAAATCCCGATATCTCGAGTCCCGAGAGAGAGGAGCAATATTTTTGAGAGAGAAAATGTGAGATTTGAGAGAAAAAATATTTATGAAAAATATAAATATTATATAGAGGGGGGGTAAAATTGATAGATTACCGAAAATATTTTTTTAAAGTCATTTTTTATTTTTTTTTTATTTTTTGTAATTTTTTAATGGGCAGAATCATGAGGGCCGTTGGAGGCGAGATCCAACGGCTACAATTTTAATTTTTTTTTTGCCCATTGTGTGGGGGGGGGGGGGGGGGAATTGGGTCGGGTCAGGTGACCGCGGGTCGGGTCTGATTGTACCCGACCTGCGGCCTTTTTTGCGGGAAGGGGAACGAGACTTAGGGCTTGCCATTGGCCCGAGTGTACCGAGCCACGGTGAACCCACCGTGGCTCGTGAGGGTTGGGATAGTGGGTGCGGGCATCGGGTTGAGTGTGAAAGCTGTCCCCGACCATGCCTACGGGCCGTGCCACGGGCCACCGAACCGTGCTGGGTCAGGCATGACACGAGGCCCGGTTTGCCACGGCACGGCACCAGCCTGGGCACAAAATTTTTCCGTGCCGGGTTGGGTTGGCCTGTCCGTTTGACACCTATAGCTGTTGTTTCACTAGTAATATTGATTTCAAACTCCTGAATTATTGATATATGAGTTAATACTTATATTATTGATAATTATATCATATTTATTATTTTCTTGCCTTTTTCTAAAACATCCTTGAAAATTATTAGATTTGGTAGTATTTAATGTGGATCTTTGTTATTTTTTGTCTTATTTATTCTCAAAATTTTCTATTAGTTTAATTTTTGTACATTTTATTTCTAGAAAATTTAATGACTTTGTTTTTAATTTTATTGATGTTTGTTTGCAAAATTGAGAGATTCTGTGAAAGATTTTATTTGAGATTGAACTGTATGAATTATATATTTTCTCTTTGATTGTAAGATATATTTTTAGATATTTGATAGTGCTAAACTTTTTATTTATTCATTCTCAAAGTGATTATCTATTATTGACCAAGTTAAGAATTTTTTATTTAGTCTAAAGGTATTTCATCCTTAGAGTATAAGACATGTCATTTGATCTAATATACTCAAACTTGTAGAAATTTTATAAAGATATGATCATAAAGAATTTTAAGTGTTTGATTATTTTTGTTAATAACTACGTGATATATAAATATATATATATATATATATATATATATATATATATATGTATGTATATATTTCTTTTTCATGATAGATTATATATATATATTATTTATGTTTCTCTCATTTCATAAAATAATAAAAATTAGCTTGATAAAAATATTAAAAATTAAGAAGTAATTATTTGTTAGAATATATATTAGATTGATTCACTATTTATTATATGGATCATTAAATTATATATCATACTTTTTATGTTGGCAAATCCCAATAGAATAGTATTATTAAAAGAAAGAATATATATTTAATTGAGATGTCTTGAACATTCATAATTAGAAAAATATTTTAAAATATTATTGGGAATATGTTATTTTAATTGTAACTTATCTTTATAATTAGATATTTTTTTTTATCATTTATTAGTATATATTTTTATAGATCAATCAAAGCCAATCCTAGGGAAAATTTAACTATTTGTTTGTGAGTGAGAATTAAAACCTTTGATACAAAATTGCATCTAATATACTATCAAAGTGTAATCATGCATGATGTGAAAGAATGATGCACAGTCCATTTGTGCCACCAAGTATTGTCATTGTAGGCATGTGTGATGGTGGGTGTAAACAAGGTAGGGGTTGATGTAGTGGTATATCTAAGTAGGGCAAAAGGCATGCATGGTGGTGTGATTGAGTAGGATTTAGGTGCACAGGTGGTGCACCTGAGGCATTGATGGGCTTTTTATTTATTATAAATCCTAATTGGATTTTTTAGAAGAATAAAAATAAAATAAAATCAAGGTTGGTAAAAATCCAAATATAATAATTTTTTTTTTGAGGAACAAAACTTTTGTGATATAGTATTGATATAAATTATCTTAGTAGAGATAGATTAAGGGGCACCTTAGTTTAATGTACACAATACACATTATAGGATGATGAGCTCCACAAGAGATAAATATTTGATATTATTTTAAGATGCAAGCATGAGTGTTTTACTAGAGGGGAGTAATGAAAGAGATATGCTACCTGCCACAATCATCCAATAGTTCTAATAAAGTTTATCCAATATAACATTTATTCTTATTAGAGAGGAGCATAAGAATTTTTTAAGGTATCAAATATTTTATTAATGTTTGGTATTAATTGTTGTTTTACTTGTATATTGACTTCAGACTAATTGATTATTGACATAGGAGTTAATAATTAATTTATTGATAATTATATCATATTCATGACATTTTTATTTTATTCTAAAAATATTATTGTAATCAATGATAAATATTTGAAAGTTATTAGATATGGAAATATTCTGCTTGAGTCTTTGTTATTTTTACGTATCTTGCTTATTTCTCTTTGTCTTATTTTGATTACTCTATAAGTTTTATCTCCAGATAATATTATTATGATTTCATTTTTGCTTTTATTGATATTTGTTTGTAAGATTGTGAGATTTTAAAAAAAATTTTATATTAGATTGAACAATGTGAAGCATATGTTTTTTTTATGAAAAAAATCTTTTTCTAGATTCTTGAAAGTGTTTTACTTTTTACTTGTTCATTCTCAATGTGGTCATTCATTATTAATTAAGCTGAGAATATTTTATTCAAGCTTTAAGTGTATTTCATTCCTAGGGCATGAGATATCTCATTTAGAAATGTTTTCTAAAGTTTCTAATCTTTTATGTAATTTGGTTTGATTAATAACTCATTTGATTTGATATATTTAGACATAAAAATTTTGAAGAGAAGTGATCAGAGTGAGACTTTAAGTGTTCGATCAAATTTGTTTATGATTGCGTGAGATATACATGCATATAACTCTTTTTTGATAAATCATATTATTTTTTTTTTCAATCATTTCATAAAATTATAAAAAATTGACTTGATAAAAATATTTAAAAAAATTTAAAAGCAACCATACTTTAGCATATATGTTAGATCGATTCAGTATTTTTTTAATTGGATCATAATATTATACATCGGATAATTTGTGTCGACACATCTCAATATAATAGCTTTTCTAAGGAAAATATTTATCTAATTGAGATAGTTCTGATATTCATACTTAGAAAGAGTGTCTCGAAACATTATTGGGAAGATGTCATTTTAATTATATTCTATCTCATTATTCAGATGTCATTTTTTATTCATTTTCAATATATATCCTTCTAGATTTTACATCTTGAATAGAGATTATGTAGCTTCTCTTCTTGAAGTTGAGTATATTTATTGTCCTCGATCATTCTTTAGGATAGAAAAAGCTAGCATCTAGGACATTGACATGTACTTCGTTGGATACTCCAACTCTCATAGATAATACAAATATTTTTTATCGAATACTAATAGGATTTTAATAAGTCCATATGTTAGTTTTTGGACAAAGATTTATTTTTTTAGATCTATCACTCTTCATTCCTTGTCTATAATATTGCTTGGATCATCGGTTAATAGAAAGATTCTTTTGCCTACTATATTCGAGCATGTTATTCAATATAATATAGTTCTAATAGAGTTATTATATGTGCTAACAAATTCAAATCATATTAATTTTATAGAGAATAAGGTTTTTTAAGAAAGAAAATCTTTTTAGGCCCAAATGATAAATTTGTTCATGAGTCTTATCTAATAGAAGCTCATACAATGGCTAGGAGACTTGATTATACATGATATATAGTCTTTGCTAGCAGAAAGAGTCATACTTAGCATGCTCAGACTAATGATAAGCTTATCGAGGAGTTAGATGATTATGTTGTCAGTTCCTTTGATCTTAAACTTTCAATTATTTTTTAGAATGGATAAGTGAGTTGTACTCGACATATGATTTCACAGGTTTTATTATTTTCTCATTTTATTTAATCTTTTTATTTATTCTTTTGTTAGTACTAGGATATAGTCTCATTCTGAGGCATTATCACTTTCAAGATGACACCAATTATGACGAAAGAGATTTATGTATTTCATTCTAATGAGAATTGAGAACTAGTATCATGACTTTCAGAAAAATCTGTTATTGATTGTAGGTAGATGATCACCGTGAAGAAATGTCAACATAGGATTGTAGATTGTCTTAAGGTAAGACTTTTAGTATTAGAATTTACTCAAATATTTGACATGAATAGCTTACATAATCTCTCTAGTGACAAATAGTTTCAGTATAAATTTTTATCTCTTTTGTAACATCTCATAATTTGAAGATACTATAGTTAGATGTGAAGGATACATTGTTTCACGGTGACCTTAAGGAAGAGGTATACATGAAACATCTACCTGAGCTTCGAGCCACATAATCTTATATAGTTTATTGATTATAAGTGGTATTATATGGCCTAACATAGTTATTGAGAGTTTAATTTATAAGATTTTAATATGCAATCTTATTGTTTAAGTTATACATCTATGCTATAGTTTGTTTTTTTGAAGGAATGCTGGTTGTAGAATGATTTTACTGATTATCTCTGTAGATGATATTTTGATTATAAATGATGATAAGTTGAAGATCAATCAATTTAAGTTATTCTTTTAAACATAATTTTAGACGTAGGACATTGGGAAACTTAGATTTTTTTTTTGATATAATGATGACTTATTTTATGATGAGTATCATTCTCTCACAAAGAAAATATGTGCTTGATATTCTTATAAATACTGATATTTTTAAGTTGTATCCTAGCAAATATTTTTATTGATTTATGTATTAACTTTACATTTGATAGAACTTCTCTAGTTGAATCTATTACTTATAGGAGTATTATAAAAATATTTATTATTTGACTATGAACATATCAATTATAGCATATGAAATTAATGTAATGAGTGATTTGCTAAATTTTTCTTCGTAGATTTATCTTGATGCAGTTCTTTGCATATCAAGGTATGTAAAAAAAATTTTCAGGACTTTGGATCTCTTTCAAAGGTTATGAGTAAATAGTTAGTTAAATATTCAGATTTGAGTTTGCCCCAATATATGATTAAGTTCTGTATTTTTTTTGGAGATAATTTTGTCTTCTCAAAAAATAATAGATAGACATTGATTTCGAGGTTTATTATATATAGAGTTTAGACTAATGATGACAAATATTTGTAAGCACTGTTATCAAAATCATATGAGTCAAGATTTAATTCACGATCAAGAGGATAAATGATCCGATTCTTTAAAAGAATTGAAAATATACATGAATCGAAGACTGAATTATTGAATCGCAAATCGATTCACATAAATTGATTTAATATTGATTCTCTAGGGATCAAAATTATCAAAAAGTTACAAAAATAAAAACTAAAATATCAAAAAAAATTATTAATTGTAGGAATTAATTAATGTGGAAAAAAATAATTTTAATCTTTGATATTACGAATTTATTAGAAGAAACGAAAAAAAGAGAACACCAATATTTTGTAGAGGCGTCAAACGGGTCGCGCCGGGCCTGGTCGTGCCGGGCCAGGCCGGGCCGGGCTCGTTTTTTCCAGGCCCGACCGGGCTTTTGGGCCGGGCTCATTTTTTCCAGGCCCGACCGGGCTTTTGGGCCGGGCCAGGCACGGTATAGTAACCGTGCCGTGCATGTCCCAGCATTGGTTTTTTGGGGGTTCAGCCCGGCACGGGCCCGCGGCACGATTCGCCGGGTTCGGCCCGGTCGGGCCGAACCCTAAATTAAAAAAAATTAGGGTTTCGACGCACCCAAAACCCTATTTCTAAAAAGAATTAGGAATTGGGCGTGCCCAAAATCCTAATTCTAAAAAAATTAGGAATTGGGTGCGTCTGAAACCCTAATTTTTAAAAAAATTAGGGTTTCGGCGCCCCAGTAACCCTAATTAAAAAAAAAATTCGGCACGGTACCGTGCCGAGCCAAGCACGGCACGAGGCCTGGTTGGCCTCGGCACGGCACGGCACGAGCTCGGGCACGAAAATTTTCCGTGTCGGGCCGGCCCGGCCATGTTGACATCTCTAATATTTTGGTATAAGTTTAACAAATTTATGAGAATAAATGAAAAATGGAGAAAAAATCAGAAGTAGAAGAAGAATAAAAAAAAGAGAAAAAAACTTAGAATTATGTATTATAAACTTATTATTTAAACATATTTAAATAGTTTATAATTTATTAATTATATGAGATTACATATACTTTAACTATTATTACAAACATAAAATAAATTTTATGATTTGATTATTGATCCACTAATCAAATATTTTGATTCTCAATTCGAATCTTGATTTAACAACTATGTTTGTAGGATACTTTAGATGTGTCATGTAATTAATGAGATCATATATTTATTTTCTTTTCTTTTTAATCTTTATTGTGAAAATTATACCGTGAAACGCAACCTCAAATTTGGTATTTTATTAGTAGGTAAAATACATAAAGGTTGATTATTTTTTCATAAAAGAAAGATCTATGAAGATATGTAGGCTACAATATATATTCAAACTATAGAATATATAATAAACATAGAGGTATCAAACATGTCATGATGTGTTGTGCAGTCCCGTGCCATGCCAGGCACGACGCAGATAAAAAAAAACTAAAACAACCTGATTGACTGCTCGATGGGGATCCCGTCGGGTGGTCACTCGGGCTTGTATTACTGTGCTGTCGGGCTAGACTTATGGTTCGAGCTGGCCCAACATGGCACGAATCATACTAAGTAGCAGCCCAGCCCAACCGAGGCATAGTTATAGACTGTGTCATGTCATGTCATGCCATGCCATGCCAGACACTGCTGAACTAGGCTAGGGCTCGGGCTGTGCCCAGGCTGTCAGTCCCATTTGACTTTTCTAAATCGAAATTTTCATGAATTGAGGCCTTGTGGATTTATACTCATCAGCATGATGGAAGATATAGTAGTTTTTGATTTTATTTTATATATATATATATATATATATATATATTTTTTTTTTTTTTTCTTTTTTATTATTTTGTTTATGTGAGTATATAACTTTTGATTTGTCTCAACTTTTTATAATGTTTTGCTTGAATGATGATATTATTGTGAGTTATTGTATTTATTTTTTCAATACTATTTTGTAAGAATTAGAATATTAATGAAGCATCTAATATATGAACTGTTTTAATCAAATTTGCTCATTATATAAGAGTGTTATTTGCATGAGTCTTATCTTCGAGTGTTGTATTTAGCTCTTTGTGGATTAGATGTAAAACAATGATAGTGAAAGAGTTCCAGTTGAATGTCACTCATAGGATCATAAAATGAAAGGGAAAATAATCACAGGATCTCAAATACTGTCACCTTTTAAAAGAAATAAAAATGGAAATTATCGTCTTCAGTATTGTTTTAGTAATGATCATAAAATGCACATAAGCTAGTTTGCATTTTGATTCAAAACCAAGATTGGTCAAGAAAGTTGACAATAATACAAATGAACTTTGGCCAAATGACCCATAGCGGTAGAATTTTCTATTGGTTCCGCTCCATGTAAATTTGAGCAAATTTATCATGCTGATCGAGAGGCGAGATTAAAACTTAGGACCTAATAGGAAAATTGATATCCTAGAGCATGCCCCTGTCAACTTGATCAACATGTGATTTGTCATTGACTTAGTCTTTTTCCTGAGCTCTTGTGTGATACTTAGACAACTCGCTGCTTGAATATTACTAAGTTAGCCTCTAGGTTGCCTTGTATAAGTTATGCTCGGCTTCTACCCACTCCTTGAAAGTGAAGAGAAGTGCGAACACTCAAAATTAAAAAAAAAATGCTTTATTGAAAAAATATTTTTTTACAATGCCTAAAAAAGCTCTCCAATTTGATGGTTTGCAAATAAAGTCATCCTCTCCTTATACACATATTTATGAAAGCGTGTAGAATTTTTGAAGATTCTCAATAAGCATGAAGAATTTTATAGTATTTTACCGTGTGTGTGTGTATATATATATATATATATATATATATATATATATATATATATATATATATATTTATTTATTTATTTATAAGAAGTCTCTAAAAGAATCTAGGATAATTTCTTTTCTTTCATACTCTTTCTCACTAATTGGATTTCTCCTAAATATTCTAGAAATTTTCATATTTTTCTAGCAAAGAGAGGTTTCTCAAAGCCTCTAGAATCTTTACACATTCCTATATAAACTCTCATAGGATCATTTTTCTCCATTTTATCAAGAAAGTGACTCTCTCAATGAGTCAGTGTGTGACATGCGGAACAATGCACTAAAAAAATGGCATGTAAAGGTGGGCCTCCCCTCTTGTATTACCTCAGGTAAGTTTGAGCCAGTGCCTTACTCTTATCCATAGGTTTGTCTCAAACCCATGACCTATCAAACAAGCCTATTTTTTTCTAGAGCATGCTCTGGTCAACTAGAATAACCCATGTGGGAGAGAGTAGGAAAAACTATATGTTAGGTGGTTTGTTGTGGGTATCCGTGATCTAGGGTTTGAATCTTGATTAATTATCAATGATGACATGAAGTTAATTTTTTGTTTGATACCATGGTTGGAGAGAATTGTTTGTGGATCTCCTCACACCACACGCTGGTACATGAGAGTTAACTAACTAGTAATGCAAGTGTTGCAGAGTTTGAGTATTATGTTATAGTTAATAGCTACTTTTACAGCTTTAATAAGCCACCTTTAAAATCTATCTGAAAGCCACATCAAATTGGGTTGGTGTTCTTTTCTTACCAATGTTTAACAGAGCTATATGATTAATGGATATAATTTTCTTTCTAGAATACATTTCTTTGGAGTCTGCTCTGTTGTTGGGGTTGTTGTGCTTCTCCCAGTTAATTATGGCGGGCAGGATGAACTACCGAGGATCTACCATTCTATGGATTCTTTTACAATTTCTAATATTAGCAGTGGTTCAAACAGGTTTGATGAGACATGTCCTTTCATGCACATGCAGTGGTTCAAACATTTAACTGTTTAAATTATTATTGATGGGAGCACTCAACATGCGAGCTGCACTAATCCATTGGGCAATTATATAAGGGTTTTTAAAAAAGAGAGAGATCACATGCATAGTAATAGTACAATGCATGCACACTGCATGTGACACAACCCTCTTGCCTTCTCCTTCCTTGTCGCATTCACACTGTGTGACGCTCCAACAAATTGGAGGCATGCCAGACACTAGGTGTGCCTGCCACTACTATTCGCAAAAAATGCATGCATAGTAATTCTTTCTATGCGGAAGTGCATGCACTGCAAACAATCTGTTTTGTGGGCATAATTTATTGGGGGCAACACTTAATATTGGAATCAAATATTTGTCTGTGATATTGACTTATTGTTGGTATCAATTGGAGGGATATGTGATATTGTGTTAGTATGCATACACGAGGGATTCTTTCTATCATGGATATGTTATAGGTATAATGGACATACTAGAGATAAGTGTTGATACAAATTTTGTAGTATGAATTGTCAAGTCTCTTAGTTTTTGGCTCAACGTGAGTCTGTACTAGGATAGACTCGTGAACTGCTGTATCATATAAATTAGAGATGAATTTTTCTTCTTGAGAAATCTTATTCTCTCTAAGATCAATAAATTCGTATTTATCGGTATATATGATAATTCCATGAGAACGAGAGTCATACCATATCGTAGACTCTCTCTACTAATTGAAGATTTAGGTGCAACTATAGGTGAGAGAGAAAAAGTAATATTCTAGGTGTAATTTTTGGACTCGCCCTTATGCTAACAAAAAAATAAGTCATGTTCAAAAAAATAATATTAAAATTCATTAATGTCCTATTAGGCTCTAGTAAATAATATTTATACTTTTTTTGATATTAGAATATTTATGAAAAATTTTTCTCAAAATTTTTTAGCTATATTGTCTCATCTTAGGAAAAGATTACATAAAAAGTATGTACTCTCAAAATATCATAGAAAGTAAGCTAAACAATCTCTCCTCATGATATAAGTTCTGAAAGAACACACATTGAGAATTGATAAAAAATATTTGGTTGATAAAATAATTTATGATTAAAGCTGCATCTCTCTACAAATATTTTGAAACACTCCTACCATGGAGAGTTTGAGTTATAATCATAAATTTTTTTTTTACAATCTCATTTTTTGAGATTATGACGACACAGAAAATTTGATATATGATCTCATAATTAATATAATAATTACAAATATAATCTGACATATACTCTAATCACTAATACAGTATTACTTTTTAATTTCTTTATGTTTTTATTAAATTAATTTTTTATCAATTTATGAAATGATTAAAAAATTTAAAAAATATGATATAGACCAAAAAAACATTAACCACTTATCTTGTAAATAATCATCAATAAAAATTATAAAATATCTAAATCCTTTCAATTTCATCTTAACTATGCACTCATATATTTGTGTGTATCAGATTAAATGAGTCCTACCTCATTAGTCATAATTTATATACATACGAATAAAACTAGGAGACTTGAATATAGGATTACTTGGACTAGAGATGAGTATGCTAATGAGTTAGATGATTCTATAGTCAATTCATCTAATCTTGATATTTTGATATCTTTTGAAAGGACTATAGGATATGTATCTGACATTTTATTTCATAAGATTTATCTTATATTTTTCTCGTGACTCTTAAGGTAGATATTCATTGTAATGGAAAATTTAAATGGAAAGGTAGATAACCTAAAACTTAAGCATGAAAAATTTTTTTTTCTTCATAGAAACCTTGAGGAGGAATAATATTTGAAGTAATCTTTTGGGCTTTGAGCAGCACAATTAGACATAATTTTTTCGATTATGAAAGATATTGTATGACTTGAAGAGTCATTGAGAGCTTAGTTTACAAAATTTTCATACATAATCACCTTAATTGGTTTGCACATATGAGTTAAGATTTTTTTAAAAATTTTTCTATAGGATCTATGATGACAATATTTTTGTTTCTTATATATGTAAATAATATTATGATTATGAGAAATAAAGGCTTAAAGATTATCTAACTCAAGAAGAACCTTCAATCATAATTTTAGATGAATGAACTTGAGAGACTTGAATATTTTTTTAGGATAAAAATGATTTACTCAATGAGATGTATTATCTTATCATTGGGGAGATATGTGCTTGATAATATTATCGAAATTTGATTCTAAATATTAATTTTGTCTAATGTCTCTTCTAGCTGAGAAATATATTAATTTAAATATTAATTTTATTTAAAGTGACTCTTCTAGTTGACTTAATTATTTATAGAAAAATTATATGAAATATTAATTATCTAATTATTATTAGATCAGATATTAATTATCTAATTATTGTTAGATCAGATATTAATTATGTAGTCTGTATAATTAGTCCTTTCTTATGTTCTTCTTAGATGGTTTACCTAAATATAGTTTTTCATATATCAAGGTATGTGAAAAAGTCTTCATGACTTGGGATTTGTTTTAGCGATCTCGGAATTTGTAGTTAGTTAGATATTTAATTTTTAGTTGAAGACTAAATTGTATCAAGAGGAGATCTTTATAAATTTTTATCTTTTTCTTTGAGTTGATTTGTCTGTTATAAAAGTAATAGACATATGATTGTTTCAACATTAAATATAGAGGTAGAGTTTAAGATATTATGATTATTATATATGAGATACTTTGGATCTGACATCTACTCAAGTAGACCGGATATACTTTTTATTTTCCTATTAATATTTTTTTGTGATAGTTAGAAATGAGCATATAGCCTCAAATTTAATATTTTATGAGCAGATGAAACATATAGAGATTGACAATCTTATACTCGTGGAGAAGATCAAAGATGACATTATTGTTACTATAAAAGAATTTTCTAGAGGTGTCAAATGGATCATGTTGGGCTGGCCCGGCATGGTTTCTTTAGGCCAGGCCCTGCATGGCCAATTTTTTACCATGCTGGGTCAGGCCCATACGGGCCGGTTTAAATTTTTTTTTTGTTTATAATATTATGTAATTATAAAATATAAATTAGATAATATTTAAAAATATTTAAATTGTATATTTTAATTTTTTTTAAAGTATTAAAAGTTTATTTTTTTATGTTATTTGTTTTAATTATATTTTAATTAGATTTATAGATTTAGATTATAATTTATTAGAATTAAATTTTAGAATTGTTAATAAAATTCTTAAACACAAAAATAAAATAAACAAAAAATTTCTTAAATAAAAATTACAAAGTCACAAAGCCAACGCCTAAACCAAAGTAAATACGATGTAAATAAAAATAAGTATAAAATATTGAAATTAAAAATTAGAATCAAGCATAATTTAAAACTCATAAACATAAGCATAACTGTAACATATATCAGTGTGTAACAATCTCATAATCATCAATCGTCAGGCACCAAAAAATTAATAAGATACTTACTCTTTTTATTTGTCCAATTCTCTGACATAATTGAATATTCATATTGTTTCTGAGTTTTATTATGATTTCAATAATGATACTTAGGTCGTTTACTTATTCTTTAAGAATCTATGTTGTAAATTCATGCATAGGAGGCTTAAACCTGTGTCTAAAATTTGTAACAACCTCCATCATAGGAATTTAATAAGGATCATTTATAATGTTGAATAGAAAATCTTCAAAATACATAAATCTATCAATTTTTTTATATATTTTAATTTTTTCTTTTTGCTTCTATTTTAAATTCAAAGTATTTTAATGAAGTTGTGAAGTAGTTAATTTATCCACAAGTCCCCTAAGAATATGTTTTCTACCCCCACTGACACTCTCACTTCATAAGGCAACTATTGTTTTAGACAAGACACTCTCATGCATTGTAGTTGGACTCATTTCAATTTCGTGGAGTAATTTAATTTTTTTTTTTGTTTTTTGATCCTTAAATTAGCCAATGCATCTTTACATCTTCACTGACTTTGGGATATATTTTCATACCATGATGAGTTTAGGCTAAGTGATGCTTGAGTCTATTTATCCCTGTTGAGCATCTCTAATTTTAAAATTTATACCTCAAATATTGCTCCCAAGAATTTTAAATAACATATTTTTATACATAATTTTTTTCTTGAATTTTTTGAATCGAAGGAGCTCATTCTATATTTAAATCAAAGGAACTCATAATTAAAATTAATAATTAAATGAGCTTTAAGAAATTTTAATTGATTTCAATTGATAATTATAATTTAGAATTTAAATATAATTAATTTAAATTTAGGATATGTAATTGGCTCAAATTAGTCTCTAAATGGGTTTAAAGAAAGACTTTTTTAAAAAAATATAAAAAAATAACAATTTAATCTTAAAAATAGAGGAACACATTTTGCAACATGAAAATGTGTTCTTCATTTGGAGCTCATAAAAATGTGTTATTGAAGTTATGACAATTTTTAAAAAGAGATTTCAAAAGTGTTCCATTCTATGAACACATGAAAATGTGTTCCTCAAATTTTCTAATCCATGTAGGCGAGTACTGTTGGAGCTCAATATATTGGAGGAATATATTAAGCTCCAATAGAGGATGGTGAAGTTTAGCATTGTTTATTGAAAATGAGCTACAACAAATGATGATAAAGTTAATCATCATTCGTTGAAAATGAGCTCTAACAGATAATGGTAAAGTTTACTGTCGTCAAAATTCATTAAAATAATTTACATGAATAACGCAGTTGAACGCGCCTTGAGTTGAAGCTGAGATGATATCGCTGTTGAATATGTGTTTCAGTAATGATCGTGTCGTTACGTTTGAGGTAGGGTTTAGTTTTCAAGTATTTATCCCCAAAATAGCTTTTGTTTTATTCGGTAGGATGAAATCATCGAGTTGTTACACTTTTTGTTTCATTTTCTGAATGCGACATAAGTTAAAATGTCGTGGTGTACTCTTATGTCTACAAGGCGTTGAAGGTGCAATGAAGGTGCGCATGGAATGCTTTAGTGAAGAAACAATGCTTTAGTTACCTCAAAGCATTTTGCCCTCGCCTTGCCCGAAGGCGGACATGAAGGCACGCCTGGAAAATGCCTTTGAAAAGATTATTTATACTTTAATCATAGGATTTTTACATGCAACCAAATAAGAGTTGAAATGAATAACTAATATTTTAAATATTTGGTTTTCATCTCTACGGCTATTATACTATATGTAAGGTGTTCTCTATATGTGCTAAACATATTATTAATATTGAATATATATCTAAGTACAATGCAAGTGATTGGAGTATACATAAACAAATATTTGTTAGTCGTGTTATAACAAATTTTCAATTATTTTATAAATAAAATTTTTGTATTTTAGTCTGAATCGTCAATAATAAGTTCATCACTCTTACTATTAATGTAGTCGGATATCACGTGTTAATAGTCAATACATAACTTTAATATAAGGTAAATATAATTCAAACAGTGTCTCAAATCCATTTAGAATTTTTTAGTTATAAGCCCTGCTGACAATCATGGAATGTTAAAACTCTTATTGCCTATTAGGTGATATAAGATCTTTTAGTGAAGTTATTATTTTTTTTAAGCGAGAGAAATCTTTTTATTCATGCTTGTAATTTTAGGTTAATTGTGTGACACTTAAGCTAATTTGAAAATTTTTACTTAATGACTTATTTTTAATTATTTTAACAAACATAGTAACACCTACTTCATTATTAGAAGTATTATTAAAAGTTATACCAAATATTTTATTTTGAATGTCATAATTTGGGTCATGTCTAGAAAAGTCTAGTTCATTTCAGGCTAGTTTGGGTCTGTTTCAGGCTATCTTAGTTTGTCCTAGGCTAGTTGGTTTGTTATGAGTGATCTTGAGTCAAGTTCATGCTAGCCTACAATAATGGGTAAAGGTCCTATATATTAATTTGTCTCGTCATGAATAGCGATCGAAGACAAAGTTAATCAATTTAAAAACTCTGCGAGACAAATCAAATACCTCATTTTCAAGATATATGATCCGAAATGGTATATGATGGGAAATAAAAGTGAATAGGGTATCTGATTGATGAGTTAATTATGATTAAATATATTTTTTCAAAAACAATACTATTTTTAAGTTGGAGTATCCAAGCTCTTTCAATTAGATGTTCATTCTTTCTTTTAAAATCATATTTTGTTAGAGTATACTAGTTCAAATCAGCTATAATTCTACAATCTATACAATAAATATTACTTTAGTATGATATATTTTATAATGTATTGTTATTTCTTAATTTTTTAATATTTTTATTAAATTAATTTTTAAATATCCTTATATTTTTTCCAATTATTATTAAATCATAGGCTGACATTGTTGAGGAGTGACATCCTTCCTCAACTAATTGAGTGCGTAACTTGGCTTAGATGGTTGATAATCAAATGATAAATTAGTATTAGTAGGTTGAAACTAAAGGTTTCTTATTCCAGGTAACCTTTTGTGAGGTTGAGCTATCAAATTACTTCTTAGGTTCATTTTATCTAGATTGTGATGCATGTCATTTATAAATTTATTTGATTGATGTGAATCTCCAATGTGTAGTGATCCGACATGTTTTCTAACATTTTTATCTGCATTTTCATATATTTTTTATTTACCCTAATATTTTAGAATCAAACTTTTTTTTTGATTCATTATATGAGTTTGTTGTTTGATGACAAATTGATGTTGAATTAATTAATCACACATTGAATTTAAATTACTTATTGATGTAATGATTGAATCAAATTAAGTTTTATTTGTATCATGATGATGAGAAATAGAGACTAGATCATCATTTAGTTTTTGAGATAATGCTTTTAGTTTTAGATTAAAATTATTAAATTTCTCAGTTGAACTTTTTGTTTTAGGTGGAAGCGGTTCAACAATCATTTTTGATAGATGACTTGCTAAGATAAAATTAGATGTGTCAAACGGGCCGGGCCGGGCCGGCCCGGCCCGGTTTAAAAAGAGCCGAGCCTGGCGCGGCCCGTAGGCACGGCAGGCCGTGCCGTGCCTTGCCTGGCCCGCTCGGGCTTGCCTGTCCGAGCGGTTCGGGATACGGAAGACCGCGGGTCGGGTCGAATCAGACCCGACCCGCGGTCTTTTTTTGCGGGAGGGACATCCTGGGGTCGGGCTCACGGGACACCCAGCACGGGACAGACCCGTGCTGGGGTGCCGTGCCGCGTGCCGAACTATGCCGGGTCAGGCACGGCACGTGCCCGGGCACGGAATTTTTCCGTGCCGGGCCGGGCCGGCTGGCCCGGTTGACACCTCTAGATAAAATACAAATTTCATTGAGTAAGAAAATTTATAAACTCTATGCTAATGTAATAAAACAAATCTAAAATATATTTTGATTAATATATCTCAAATAATATGAGTAACGAAAAGATAACTAAAACATAAGGATTTTTTATAATCTTTATGCTCTATCAAATAAGTTGAAACTAAAATAATCTAATAAAATATACTTAAATATTATGAATATTAACTGACTTATCAAAGTGAAAGAAAATATACCCCATAGAAAACTTGTAGAGCACATATAATTTTTTCGCATGTTTGTCAACGGATCAAGTAAAGTATGCAATTCTTTGAAAATTGTAAATTGATTGTATGCTTGAAATAGTGATCAAATGAAAAGTTTGCACAACCTTGAAGGACCAAAATAACAATTGTAAATTTGTGTTCAATTTTCTTGGAATGTTGTGGTGAATGGCTCGGTTGTTGACTTACTGCAATTTTAATTTTAATTTTCTTAAATGAAGCTAATGAATGATTTAAAGAATAGAATAAGAACTGGAAACAAAATAGAAATAACTTGATATCAAATCAAAGTTTTCCTCTAATATCAAACTGATACAGCTCGACTACAAAGAATGATAAATTTAAAAGAAAAATAGTATAATAAACATAGAGAATAATTTTTAATATCATTTTCAAAAGTCTTCAATACTAATAGCAAATACCTATTTATAGACACCAAGGAAGCACGGACACGGCTCCCTACAGCCGTGTCCACGTGTCCGACACCTGAACACGTGGACATGACACGGATACGGCACGGATACGTGTCTGATACGTCACGTGGCGTATCATTACACAATCCGTATCCGATACGCCATGTGGCGTATCGGATGGTTGCATCGACAGTCGTATCCACGTCTATAGTGCCCGACGTCCGACGATGTCGGTGACCAACGTTGGCCACTGGCAGGGGGCGGGCGCGATTTGAGGGGAGAGGCAGGGGCGGGCGGGCGGGCGGGCGGGCAGGCGTGCTTGACGGGAGAGGCAGGGGCATAAAATGAAATATTTTTATAAAATAAAATATTTTTATAAAATAAAATAAAAAATATATATTTTTATATAATATAATTATAAAACATTATCTTATAAAATAAAATATTTTTATTTTATAAAATAAATAATATATATTTATTTTATATAATAAAATATTTTAATTTAATTTAATAAATTTTATAAAATACCTAATATTTATAATTTATAATTTATAATTTTTATTTTTTTTTTATTTTTTTATTATGTCGTATCCTAGTTTTTTAGAATTTGCCGTGTCCCCGTATCTTGCCGTGTTCCCGTATCTTGCCGTGTCGTATCCTCGTGTCCGTGCTTCTTAGATAGACACAAACATACATATTCCAAAATTTAATAGACATATCTAAAATTTGGTAGACATATCCTAAAATCCATCAAACACATCCCAAAACCCAATAAATATATCTTAAAATCCAATAGACCCATCTCAAAATTTATGCCCCATCAACATACCAAATTGGACTTGGGCTTCCTTCTTGTCTATGCCTAGATGTGGGCGTACACTATTTCCCAATAATATGTTTATTTCTGATTTTTTTTTGTTCTTTCGAATGAATCATGATGACATGATATTTTTGCTGAGTGTTTACGTGGAAGATATTTTAATTATGAGAGAAAATTTATTAGGTATCATCCGATTCAAAGAGTACATTCAAATATTTTTCAGGCAAAAGATATTGTGGGACTTAGATATTTTTTTTGGTATAAAAGTAATATATTCTATGAGTGGTACAATCTTGTCACATTAGAGATATGTAATTGATGCTTTTGTAGTGGTTTATCTTTTTGATTGTGTTATAGTATATACTTTTAGTAATTCATATATTAATTTAATTTATGATACGACTCTTTCAGTTGATCCTACTATGTATATGAGAATTATATTAAAGATTAAGTATTCGACTATGATCATAATATATATAATATATACAATTAGTATTATTTGTTATTTTCTAAGTTTTTATAGGTTAGTTCGCCTTGATATAGTTTTTTTGTATACTGAGGTATGTGAAAAAGTCTGTAAGGCTTGGTATTTTATTTAGGTCTCATAGATATTTATAGTTTAGGTATTATATTTCGAGTTGGACACTAACATATAGTGATAGAAGATTAATGATAAAGTTTTGTATTTTTGTTAAAGGCACATTTGTCTCCTATACAGTAAAAGATAAATAACTATTTTGAAATTTACTACAGACCATGAATTTAATGTGATTGCGACAATCACTTGTGTGATTCTTTGAATGTGATATCTGCTCGTGAAAATTTGGTATGTATTTGGCAAGGCATATAGTCTTCAACATAAATGTGGATTATATTTTCTTTAGAAAGAAGGTTTAAGATGAAATCATTATTACAACATACATTTAGATAATAGAGCAGCTGACATATATATTTACAAAGATCTTGAAGATGTCCCAGTTAATTTTTTTTTTCTGAGCTAATTATTGTGGGCATGTGCTTTGCTTGATGGGGGATATTATGATTTTTATTTATTTAATTTTCATTTTTTTATATTTTTGATGGGATCGTTAGACTTGTTGGTTGCCTCTATCACATTTGCCCATCCTATTGGACGTGAGTTGGACATTATTATTTTTTATTATTATTCTTTTTATTATATTACTATTAGGGTCAATAGAATTCAAAGAAGATTTTGGGTTCTCGCTTGGAAAAATAACTAGATGAACCTCTAAATGATGCTAGACATCCATACTTAAATTTTTTTTTTTTTTTTTTTTTTTTAAAGTGTTGAGGGGATTGAAACATGCTTGTTAGTTTAAACATTAAAAATTTCATTGCTAGGAGTGATGAACAATGATGTTATCATGATTAATTAAAAAGATTATCTAATAAGTTGTACTAAATGCACAAAAGCTCATGCTCAATGTGAAATCTGAGAGAGGTTAATATCTTAATAGTCTCACTTCAAGGATAGAGAGATTATGTTATTATTCTAAAGATGGATCTCTTTTGAAATAAAAAAAAAAAAAATCATATCAATTAATCTTATTTTTCATTTCATAATTTTGCAAGATAAGTGTGATTATAGTGTTTGTTTCATGTAAAATATATTTTTCTATATGGAACATTTACTTTTCAATGTGATGTTGTCTTCGAGATGATATTTTTTCCTGAGATGGAAACTTTGAGAACAAGTGACTTGACAAATTTTTTATTTCACAGGCTTTGGGTGCACTTTACTTGCTTGTGGTTTATATCTTTATATGGCTTGTCCATACTGTACAAGGTGTGTTTATAGTTGGAAACCTGTAATATATTCAGTGCTTTATATTATTCTCTTTAAGGGCTTGCTTGGATACTTTCTTGAATTACAGAGAATTCTACATCGCCTGGTTGGGTTTCTTTCATTTTCAGGAATACAATGAAATTTTGGTTATAAGGATGCGACTCCTACATAATTTAAGGAATAGGCCTGACCAATTTACTGTTCTTGTTCGACGAGTCCCCCTTTGTTCCAACCATAAGTCATATGGCTGCTCCGTCGATCATTTCTTTATGAAATATTATGAGGAGAGCTACCAATCTTGCCAATTACTGTATGATGGAAAAGAAATTGAAGATCTTTTGGTAACTTTTAAATTGTTTGATGAGCTGATTTTCTCTTATATTATTCATTTTTTTAGATTAACCTCGAAATCTCCAATTTACAATTTTCATGATTTAAAATTTAGATATTAAAAGTTACTTCGAATTTAAGAGTGAATAACATTGGAGTTGAGTTATTCTGTGAATGACCTAAAAACAATAAGCATAAATTCAATAGTCTCTTTATGAATCAAAAACACGTGATAACTTTATATAATGAGTCAATGGATTAGGGTAGCTCATATGTTGGATATTTGTATCGATATTAACAAAAAAAAAAGTAAAAAACTTAAAAGGGTATAATTGTAAATTGTTATACTTTCTATCAAGTTGGCACATACAAGTCTAAAATATTAAATTTGAAGGAAAGAAAAATAAGCTGAGACATTTTCAAGGCCTTCATGAAAATATTAGCTGGTTGTTATGTTGTCTAAAGTATATATTATTGTAATTGTCTTATCTCTTATCTTCTCAATGAGAAAATGTACATATGTATTTTGTTTGTCTGTAAAATATTAGATTTGAAGTTATATATCTCTTGCCTATTTGTCACATAAAAGAATTGTGAGAAAAAAAGTAGATACCTGATCTCCTCGAGTAGGCGTCAGATCCAAAGTATCTCGTGAATAATAGTTATCATTATTTTGTTGTTTACCTCTATACTATATTTCAAATAATTATTTGTCATTTACTTTTTTATGAGATAAGATTATCTATAATTAAAGTAAAAAAATTTGCCATATACATTCTATCGATGCAGGTTGATATTTAACGCAAACTTGAATAATTATCTAGCAATTACAAGTGCTCGTGAATGCTAAAAGAGATTCTAAGTCTTGGAGATTTTTTCTCATATCTCAGTATACAATAAATTGTGTCAGAGTAAATCTCTTGTTGTGAATCATAAATGGCTAACTATACTGATTGTAATATTATATCTGATCAGATAATAATCAAATAGTTATATTTTCTATACGATTCTTTTGTAAGTAGTAGAATAAATTAAAGGTATCTTATCATAAGCAAAGTTAGTAATTGGATCAATAGAAGCATCTTATCATAAGTAGAATAAATTAGAGGTATCCAATCATATAAAAATATCCAAGTGTATGTATTTTTTATGACTGGATAATACATATCCTGGAATAAATTACATATATACCAAGAAAATATGTAAGTTTCACAATTTTTTGTTTGGAATTATGATTGAAGGTAATCATTGAGTTGAGTGATTTTCAATATATCATCTTTAATAACTAGAACATCATTGAAGTAAACAATAAGCAAAACTATTCTGCTACGAGGGCTCTTATGGCATCTACAAGCTATGTTTGATTGTTCAACTTGAAACTAATATGGTTGTCTTATATATACTTTTTCAAACTCATCACAAAGAAAGATATTTTTCACGTCTAGGTGGTATATATTTCTTACGTGAGATGTCAGTCAGATAAGATTCCATATGGATGCTTCTTGATTACTAGGAAAAAGATATATTTTGATAGTCTATGCTAAATATTTGAGTTAAATCTTCTCGTTATAATTTTTACCTTGGGGTGATCTACCGTCTTATATAGACTTCTCTTCATCGTAAATATTCACATTCAACTAACAATAGATTATCTCATAGATTATGGTACTAGTTTTCATGTCTATTTAGAGTGAGTGTCATCTATCTCTTTGAATATAATATGAAATTATTCTAGGTGAAATAATGCATCATAAAGAGTTTTGGATGTCCTAGTACCATTAAAATAAGTAGTAAAAGAATGAAAAGAATACATATACAACATTACCTATGTGGTCATATTTCAAGTCTTATTCTTTTGCCCCTTCCGAAGAATGATCAGAAGCTCAAGATAAAAAGAGTTGGCTACAATATTATTTTGCTTCTTGATGGATTTATTTCTTTTTTAAGTAGATTGTGTATATCTCATTCTCCTTGTATAAACGTTAAAGTCAGGATGGTCTAGTAGTCTCTTAGTTTCTAGCTCTTCATGAGCCTGAACTAGGGTAGATTCATGGGTTACTTTGTGATTTGGAGTTGATAGAATTTTTTTTTCCTAATGAACTTTTGTCTTTTTAGAGTAAATAAGATCTATATTTGTTGGTACACATAGTAATTTCATAGAAGTGACATCATAATATGGACCAACAAATACATATATAATAGACATGTGTCTTTCTCTCCTAGGTGAAAGTCCAAGTGGCACTGCCAAGGATTAAGGAAGAACAACTTGTATATATATGTATTTTTTATATTCTTATTCTTTCTAAACTCACTAAAAAATAATTCATTTTCTAAAAAAGTAATATCAATTTTCACTAAAATTTTATTAGTTCTTCATAAATAATATATGTACCTTCTTTGAATATTGGAAAAGGTCATGGATAAACAATGTACTCAATAATCTTGGGAGATTGGTTGAATAATTTTTTTTTTATGATGCATGGTTTGAAAGGACACTTGCTGGGAAAGGACATAAGAAGGAATCTGATTGGGCATGTAATTTGTGATTAAAATTTTTTTTGCCAAAAATACTTTTGAATGCCCTTTTTAAAATTGAGTATTCGGGTTGTCTCAATCAAATATCTATTTATTTTTAGTCACTTTATTTTGTGATGGTGGGCCGATACATGAAGTTTAATTTATAATGATATGATCCATATAGTAAATATTGAATGTTTCTAATATATATTCTCTTGTATTATTATTTCTTATTTTTTTTATGTTTTATTAAATTAATTTTTATAATTTATGAAATATTTGAAAAATAAAAAATTTATGTAATCTATTATGAAATAAAAATACCTATCTATTTCATAAATAAGTATCACTAATAATAATCAAATACCTAAACCTATATCTAATGCATCTCAACTAAATTTTTATGTATCTGGGTGTATCTGGGTGTTTCAGATTGGAAAAGTTTTTACTTGCTTTAGACTTATGGGCAAGATAGGAAGCCTTGGTGTGTTTTTTAAACTAATATATCTCATAATTTATAGTAGCGATGTCCTTAAGTTTAGATAAAATACTCTCAACTTGGTCAATATTTGATGACCAAGTTGAGAAATGTACAAGTGAAAAGTAATAACACCCAAACTTTTAAAAAGAAATATTTTTGTAGGAGAGAATTCATATAAATATAATTTTTTTTTAATTTTTTGATTATGTAAATAAATACTAGTAGATAAAACACTAAAATCAAAATTGAGTTGCTTGAAATATAATTTATCGAAAGTAGATTAATAGGATAATCATGAATAAGTATAACGTGATTAAAAAAAATCATTATAAATATTATCGTATTCAATGAATTTAGATAATTTGTTATTGGCTATTATAATATTTTTTAAATAAAAAAATAAAATTGAATAGGTAATGATTATCTGTGAAGTATGTGTTGGCTCATGTATCGATAATCTAGAGTCTAAATAGTGAGTATGAGCAATAATTAGTAATATATGAAGAAAGAGAAGTGTCTATTAATGACTTAGAGAAATTAGTGCATGCTCATCTCTAATAATTATCATGATTAATGAACTTTGCGAGGATATTTGATTATTTTTATAGTCAGTCTGTATTTGTGTAGTATTTTGTCTATTTTTTGAAAAATATTTTTAATAATTATCTCTAGTACTACTCATTCTTCTGCAATGTAATCTCTGTAATAAGGTTGTCATATCTCTCCTACAACAATCCCTCCTCATGTTCAATGGAGACTATCTTGACCACTAGAAAAAAAATATCTTGATGTCGACACTAAATATCTGAGTGAATTCACTTACCATAAGTCTCGCCTGAAGGTAATTTATTTATTTTTATCTAGATTTGTATTTTTAATGAATTCTCACTTATAATCAATAATGATTTTTTTCAATGATTGTTAGTTTATCTTTTATGAATTGTCTTTTTAGACAAGTTAATTTTGATTTTATTTTTATTTATATTGATGTAGAGGTGTCAAATGGGTTAGATGTCGCCAGCCCTAAATGAGGCATGACTTGATTGAGTCGTGCCTGGCTTGGCACGACACGGTCCAGAACTATGCCTGGGCTAAAGCTAGGCTACCGCGTGGCATGGTTCATGTCATGTGGTGTCTATGTCTCCCAAGCTTCATGCTGGGCCAGACACGACATGGCTACCTGGCCAGGCATGACTCGATTGCTTGGCCCGAAGGCACTGTTCTTCGGCACTACCCGAATCGTGCCTCATAACTCAGGCTGGGTTTGGGCGCTGGCCGAACCTGGCCGCTCATGTCACCCGTGACCCGCACTCGCCACATTTCCATTGCGTGTGCGCCACACCACTGACCACACCCACACCCCTTAGGCATTTGCATGAACCTAAACCTAATGCACCAATGGCTCGACTATGTCGGCAATGGTAAAAATAAAATTTAAAAGTCGCATATTTGCTAGCCATTGGATGCACCTCTAATGACTAATGATAGAAATTAAACAACTATCGAGTTTCTGTCTAATTTTTTAATAAAATATTAAAAAATATTTTTAAAAAATGATTTTTAAAATTTTTTTTAAATCTATATATATTCTCCTCTCTCATACCTATTCTATATCAATAAATTCATATTTTTTGTTTTTCTCTCTTGTCTCCTCTTGTTTCTTAATCTCTCTCCTCTCGCTCTCGGGACTCGAGTGTGGATATTAGATATCGCACATCTTCAAACAAATGAGTTTATGCTTTATGGGTACTAATTTTTAAAATTTTGTTTATTTTTTTTATTTATATTATAATTAATAATTTGTTATAAAATAATATTTAATTTATAAAATAATATTTAATTTATAAAATATAATTTAGAATATAATTAATAAATTAATAAAAATTAAAAATGATAAATAGTTTTTTAGTAATGATAATGAAATTATCAACATAAAAAAATAATTTATATATGAATAATGATAATTGTATGGGAAGGTCCGATGTTACTGAAACTTTATTTTCTTTCATGGTCTTGACTCAGACATCTAAAAATAAAAAACTAGAATAAAATCAATAGTTTAGACTAGAGGTGTCAAATGGGTCGGGTCGGGCCGGCACGAAGCACAACCAAACCATGTCGTGTTTGGCCCGGCATGACGCCGGAATGACATGTTCCCGTGCCCTTGTCGGGCTTGCCCTCGGCACTAGTCGTTCCGTGCTGGCCCGAGGGATTTTGGCTCGCATGTTGTCCTGACACATGGGCACGGCACGCGTGACCATGCACCGAACGTGATCACGATGAGTCGACATCGACGAGCGAAGCTCACCGAACCCCTAAAGGGCCACCGCTAAAATCCTAATTTTTTAGAAAATTAGGGTTACAGCCCAACCTGAACCAGGTGAATTTTGGGTCGTGGATCCATGCCAGGCCAGACACGACACAATTCCTGTGTTGTGCCTAGCCTGACATGGTTACTATGCTTGGCCCGACATGATGGCCTAGTTGGGCAGCCTAAAACTGGGTCAGCCTAGCTTGTTTGACACCTCTAGTTTAAATTCATTTTAATATTATACAAAATAAAAATATTAGGGGTGTCAATAAAGAATTGGCACAATGTACATTAAATCCTAGGCAAACTCAACTAAACGGTGAAATCTTTGACTCAATTAATATACTATAGAGGATCCAAAGATAGTCAGTATGATGCAAAATTATTTTTAGTCTGCATATAGTAGGATTTCTAGGTTAACATCTAGGAACGACATACCAAAATACTATAAATTAGAAAAAGAAATAATAATTAATAAATTTATGAAATATAGTAGTGTGGTCTCCGTGACATATCATATCTGGACTAGTCACGACGTTGTATCGCATGCATGCCTCACCGCTCATTATATAGATTCTAAATAAACACTAAATAAAAAAATATTATGATTTTCAAAAATTTTTTATCCTCGTGATGACTAGGTCATTTATGAATGCATGATTAGAATATTTAGAGAATATAATATTTAAAATAAAATATATAATATTATATTCGATAACGTATCTAATAATAGAATAGTCATTAACATATTTTTTAGGACCATTAGAGATATGTCATTATAAGAGATTTTTCACATTAGATACATATGTCACTTCATTAACCTTATAATACAAGCCGGGATTAAGATTGTTTTCCCTGTTTTAGAAAAAATACATAGCTCACTAAAATTTTTTTGTTCGTCTCGCATACAATAAAAGCTTAGTTGTCTTTGTTTGTCTGCAGGTTCTAAAGAAGAAATTTCAATCGAATATTTATTTGTAATGCACTCAGGTGTATATGCAATATTAGTAGTATGTTTATGAAGTATAGAAATGACTCAACATTTAGTGACATGGTTCTTAAGATGGAAACAATTTCTTAAAGTATTGGTCCATTACCTCATCTATTTATTGTCTGATTGCCTGCATAGATTCTAGGATTAAAGTAGAAGAGGTAAAGAATATTTTGACATATATATATCTTCGTGCATAAATCAAGAATAATAACTTGAAAGGTTCATTCACGAGAAATTGACTAAGTTATTTGCATACTACGTTTCTAGGTATGGTGTTAGCATTAGTTAGGCTCCGAGTACGGACAATGATACCATATTCAAAGATGATGATTTTTTCATTCGGTTAGTGAGTGAGAAACGATGGGGTGGTCTACCTATAGCCTATAGGGCGTGCAAATCCTCACTCATGTGCTAGGTGTTCTCATAATAAACATAATAACAGCCAAACTAATAGAAATAGTAATGGCCTCAAAAGGGCCATGAATGCAATTTTTCCAAGTTTTATTTTCTTCAAGACTATGTGATTTTGGTAATTCAAAAAAATCAAAAAAAAATCAAAAAAATGTATTTTACAATGTTGATTTTGGTATCGCTGCTCTCAAATTGTTTCTTTCTTCAATGTTTGTCTTCTGACTTAATTCTTGTGGGCTTGCTAGATCAGTTTTTTCTCTGCAAAATGTTTTAGCCATATCAGATGTAACTCATTAGCAGTGTTCTTACTTGAAGAACCAGGTAGAACGCACCACAAAACGGATAGAAGCCTTGAGGAAAAAGCCCATTGTTGATGAACATGTCAAAGAGAGCTTACTTTTGGGGACGACCTACTTGGAGGCTCAAGAAATATCATTGCATGTGGAAATGCTTCGAAAAATGTTACATAGGGTTCATCTCTTGCAGAATCACAGTGTGCTAAAAGAAAAGGTTAGGTTTTGTGAAATTTTTATGTTTTTCAATTATTTTTTTTTATTTTATATTTTTGTCTAGATCTATTATAGTCATGGCCAGAACTAGGGTTTTAATAAAAAAAATAAAAAAAATAAAAAAAATAAAAAAAATAAAAAAAATAAGAAAAATAAAAAAAATAAAAAAAATAAAAAAAATAAAAAAAATAAAAAAAATAAAAAAAAATAAAAAAATAAAAAAAAATAAAAAAATAAAAAAATAAAAAAAATAAAAAAATAAAAAAAATAAAAAAAAATAAAAAAAATAAAAAAAAAATAAAAAGTATGAAGTTTGATTTTTTGATATTTGGGTTGGCCCGACTTTAATGAGGCTAGCTTTTTTTTTCATCATAATTTCATTTAAAAAAAAAAAGTGGCTAGTCCAACAAGGTCGGGACGAAGAAATGATAACGAAGAAATGATTTTTTGATTTTTTGCAGGAGCTGCCAGTGGCTTTTGCAACATTTAAAACTCGCCGTGTGGCTGCGCTGGTAGCTCAGTCTCAGCAGCACTGCCATCCTCTGCTATGGATCACCGAAATGGCACCAGAACCGAGAGATGTCTCATGGAAGAGCCTTGCAATTACACATAGATTTGTACCTCTTTGCAAAATGGCTGCGGTGGCCGCCACGTCATTGCTCACCATCTTCTTCGCAGTCCCAGTCGCCGCCGTTCAAGGGATAGCTAAATTTGAGAAACTCAAAAAGTGGTTTCCCCCCGCCATGGCAATACAGCTGATGTACGAACCCTATTACTTTTCCTTCTACGCTGGTCAATCATCTCAGTAGTGATCATGCTTGATGGTATGCTTTTGGGTTTCAAATGGTAGACCTGGAGTGAGCTCGGTACTGACGGGGTACCTTCCGAGCGCCGTCCTGAAAGGCTTCATCTACGTTGTTCCATTCGCAATGGCTGGCATCGCTAGAATGGGTGGGTGTCGATCGAAAAGCGGGGAGGAGATGAAAGCGTGCAATATGGCTTTCTATTTTTTATTGGGAAACGTGTTCTTTCTGAGCCTGATATCCGGATCCCTTCTCGATGAGATTGGCGAATCTTTCGCTCACCCGAGCAATTTCCCTAGCCATCTTGCCAGCGCTGTTTCGGCTCAGGTGGTCCATCGCTCATCGCGACTCTTCTATATGTATCAGTTCGTGTATGAAAATATGAACTGATATTTTATTGCCATGCTCCTGCTCTGTCATGGCTGCAGGTTGATTTTTTCGTGACCTACATCTTGACGGACGGGCTCTCGGGATTTTCTCTGGAGATACTTCAGCCGGCGCTGCTTCTCTGGGATGTAGCCAAGTGGTGTGCACGGGGCCGAGCTGCCGAGGAAGATCCTCATCTCTATTCGCTGCCCTATTTCAGAACGATTCCTTCCGTCTCCCTCTCCATTTTAATCGGGACGGTCTATGCAGTCGTAGCTCCTTTGTTTCTTCCCCTTCTCGCTGCCTACTTCTCTCTCGGCTACGTCGTCTATCTCAACCAGGTTAAGTCTAAAATCTATCTAGCATGATGGGGCTCTGCAACATGGCCTTGCGTGAGACCTTGGTTCGTATGGCAGGGGTGGGCTCTAGCAGTGTGGTCTGGCGTGAGGTCTTGGGCTCGAACCCTACATGTGAATTGTGGGCTCTGCGTGAAGGTGAAAAAATACGAGAGGAGGAACGCCCGCCTCTTCTTCTCTTCTTCTTCTTCTTTAGGCAAGCTCGGCAGGATGATTGCCCTCTCTTCTTTGCAGATCGAAGATGTATACGAGACGATCTATGAGACGTGTGGAGAGTTTTGGCCGCATATTCATCACTATATCGTGGTTGGGATCGTTCTCATGCAGGTCACTATGATTGGCCTTTTTGGGATGAAATCAAAGCCGGCCGCCTCCATAGCCACGATCCCCTTGTTATTGCTCACCATCATCTTCAACGAGTACTGCAAGGCCCGTTTTCTTCCATCATTTCAAAAGTATTCTATCAAGGTCCCTAAGATTAGTTTATTATGTTCTTTCTTGGTTCAGATAAGGCTCTTTTCTGAGCAATATGAATAGAGCGACTGAACTATTATATTGTTTCTGGGTCGCCCATGTTGTTAGTTTATTATGGTGAATGTAACCGAAAAGAAAACGCTCATAGTTCTTGGTTATTGTGTTGGGTTCGTGGCTATTGTGGTCAGGATGCCGTTGATCGTGATGAATCAGATAGGGAGAGTGGCCTGTTGGAGGTCAATTGTAGGGCTGCGAGCTCTGCCTACTGCATGCCTAGCTTGCAGTTGCTGAGAAATTTGGCTGATGAGATGAGCTCAGATGCATGATGATGGTGGTGGTGATATAATGGTGATGAAGGTGATGATGATCATGATGATGAAGATGAAGAAAAAGACCAGGACCACGAAGAAGATGAAGATAAAGAAGATGATCATGCCCCTTCAACCAAAACTATATGTAAATATGTATACATACGCCCACACTCACCCTCACATACATACGTATATACATACGCACATACAAGTGTCTCAACAAAATACGTGGAGGAGAAACTATGGAGGGTTCTAAGGGGTTTGAAATGTTGTTTAATTCATTGATATTAATGAGATGCCAATATAAAGAAAATTAATGGAATTATGCGCAGTCCATCCAACTGTTGGTGGATCATACTGTGTCGGCTTATGATAAGAATGACCCATGGGAGATCACGTGGCAAGATCGAGCAGGGTCATCAGAAAGTCTCTGTAGTCTCCCGAGACATCGCCAAGAATTGCATCCTTGAGCTTGATATGATACATGTAGAAGAATGCTTCTCTGATCATCTTCATGTCAGTGTCGGCTCGGGTCACAACCACCCTCGTCAGCGAGTCCTCATCTGTCCCGATCCCCCTGATGGAATCTCCAATCACCTATCAATAGCACGTCCCATTAGTGACAAACTATATAGAGCTAAAGGCCTATTTGGTGCAATAGATTATTCCTCCACACGTTTACCATCTTTAGGGTTTGAAGTCTGCCAAGTTGTTAGAACGCTGATTCACTGCAACTACATTATCATCAGCATTGGATAATAGACACATTGATATCTCCTTCGTATGCATCAAGTTTTTTTTTTTTTTTTTTTTTTTTTTTTTAATTTTCATATTTGATGATAAATTTACTCTTGTGGGAACAATTATAGGCATCATATTTGATGATGGTTTTTCGTTGATCCCTAATTTTGTTGAATTGTGTCACAAGGACATTTTCTATGCTAGTGTTCATTACATAGACATAGAAGTGGCTATATGCATTATAGTTTAATCTATTAGAGAGAGAGAGAGAGAGAGAGAGAGAGATTAGGTATAGGGAGAGAGAAAGGGAGATCCCCTTCATTGTATTCTCATTATAAACATAGAAGATATACTCAATATAGTTGGTAGGGTTTATATCCTAAAGAGTGTAAAGCACTTTTTTTTTTGGAAGAAAGAGAATGGAGGATAGACAAATGGACTCACTTGGGGTTTTCACTATGCTCATCCATTGATTTAGATATGATTCATAGAAAGTATTACATTAGAATCATATCCAGAACTACCACATGGAGCTTTTTTTATAATGGGGGGGGTATCCAAGCCAACTTGCACATACCTCGGCAAAGCTCATAAGGAGTGCCAATAGCATGGGGTTGTTTTAGTCATCTTTTAATCGAGTTCTTGCATTTTAATTCGTGGTGAACAATTTGTACACTAGTTTTAATTAAAAACAAAACGAACACGCAAGGCAAATCCTTAAAAGTTGTTACCTTTGCAAAATGGTGCTCGGGAGAATCCAAGCATTGAATGACCATCCTCAAGAGACATCCCCAATTGTCTTTTTTATACGCCTCTATGTGCTGCAAAATAAGTTGGGCAATAAGGTACAGTTGAAGAAGATGGACCAGACAGACGAGCTGTAGGATCTTTTTTTTTTTCTCTTGTTTTCTTTTTCTTTTTTTGGAATTAAGAAATGGGTCATACGTAAAACTTCGTTTCTAGGCTTATATACCATACGCTTAACTCAGGATGGCGAACCTGGTAAATGGGTTTCCCAAACTGCTGCTCGTAGCCCCGAAAAGTTGCTCTGAGCTGATGCACATTCCTTGTGCAGAGTATGCAGACTGTTGTATCATTTGAAGAGTCTAGTACCTGGGCTACAATGGCTTCTCGTAGCTTCTCTGCCTCCGAATTGGCCACGTCCATATCAGCTCGGACTTTATCATGCCTGTAAGAGCTCACTAAAGCCACCAAGAGCTGTTCAATGGCATCAAGTTGGCTTCCTCTGTCAGTAGGTCTCACACACGTAAACTCACGCGCGCGCAGTCGATATATAGGCGAATATATAGTCGTTGCATGAATGTGAATCGAGATTGCAACTAGATCAGTCGATTTCCTGTTTCCAGGAGCAGTGGTGTACCTTTCGTAGTGGCGGAGATACGTTGGAAGCAATGTCTTCTTCCAGCGAGCAACAAAAAAGAGAAGAGTAAGCCCGTCTTACTGATACCAAGTGGTCAGGAGATGTTGCACAGGCTATCTCGACTATGACTTGCAAATGCTCAGTGCCGCCATTCTTGTTCTTCTTTAAAGCTTCGTTTGCAAGCCTTGCGTCCCTCTCAGGGGGGTCGTACGTCCACCAAATTATTGCTTTCTGTTGCAGATTAACAGTAAGAACGCTTGGTTCTAGCCACCGGATGGATATGTATCGCGAGGGAAAGAGAAATCTTACCCTGAAGTCGCCCGAGAGCTCGGAATGCAGCCGATCAATGAGCGATTCGTTGTGAAGTTGCTGGTACGTTTGTTTTATTTTCCTTCTTTGCCTTGCATTTCTGTGCCCTAATATCTCTATGATTGCCTTCTCGTCTGTCCCTATTCCTGCTCGCCGCCATCGAAAGAAGATCATTACCAATTCCATTGTTGATAAAATAATCAATAAGCTCAAACTATATTTTTGTGAATCTATTGTACACGTATTATATAGTATATGCCTTTTCATTGTATGTGTACACTCTCTAAACACTTTTACATTTCCATATGTGTGTGTGTGTGTTATATATTATACATACATATATATGCATGCTTGCATATGCATTGTGTATTTATACAACACACACACACATATGGGTGTGTGTGCGTGTGATTGCATGCACTTCAATGTGTGCTTCTATATATATATACTTTCATGCTTACATATATATATACACATACACATATATGCACATACATACATAAATATGTTTCTATGTATGTATAAAACCCCTTGCACATATATTCATATACATTTATGTACACATGCATATACACAGATATAAAAATATATGATGCGTGAATACATACTCGTGTGTTTGTGTGTGTGTGTCCACTCAATATAAAATCTTGCACACCTTAATTACACACCCACTCACGTAGGCACGCATGCACACACACACACATAGAGAGAGAGAGAGGAGAGAGAGAGAGAGAGAGAGAGAGAGAGAGAGAGATGCATGCAACATAGGTGCGTGTTTATCCATGCATTGTTGTCTCAAAAATTAGGTTTCCAAATCATGGGCATTTCCAAAATGGTAAGCAAGCCAAGAAGAGACCTTGAAAAGCATTTCTGAGTGTTTGGCAGTCTTGATCTGAAGGAGGAGAAATCTCAGGTACTCTCGGCGGGGCCATCTTGTGTTCTTACTCTTAGCCCTTAAGGAGAGTATTAGGGATTTGTGATTGGTTTTGGTTTTCTCCTTCTCTCTCTAACGCCAAGCCAAGCAAAGCCTTTTGCTGAATTATATATGACTCTTCCACAGTTACGCCTTACACTTTATTGCCTCATAAAGATTCCATCTTTTTAATAAAACCCCCTTTTTTTCGTTAAACATCATCTTTATTTATTTATCAAGGCAAGAGAAAACAACTTTTTTTATAAAATTTGTGCGTGTGTGGCCATGGGCCCTTAGATATGGGCTCTTGCTTTGCAGTGGCCTTGGGCCCAATAGCAAATGGCCTTTCCTACGGGCCCAAAATCAACTTGTTTAGAATCCCTTTAATGCTGTAAATAAACTTGTTTGGTGATGTCAAATGGGTTAAAGATAAATAAAAGAAATCGTTAAATGTGATTAAGTATATGAGGGGGAGAGATAAACTTGAGAATTGATAGAGAGAGAAATGTAAAACTAAATAAAACATTAATATATGAGGGAAGTGGAAAAATTAAATTATTAAGTTACTTTTTTACTATGAATAGGGTGTTACATTCGGTTATGTAACTGTAATAAGTAATAAATTTTGAGGACTTCAACAATTAATTTCATCACACTTTTCCAAATGACATAAATAACCTTTCTTGTAGAGTATAAATACATACCAATTCTTCATGTGGTGCTTATCTTGCTCCTCAACGTACTAGAGATGGATAATAATTTTCATGCAGAGTCAGGAGCTCTCACCATGGCATTTTCAAGTGGGTTCATGTTCATTTTTTTATTGGAGATAAATCTTTCACATTTATTTATGTGATGTTTGTAATTTTTTTTTTTTTGATATTATTAATCTCTTTTTTGGAAATATCACTTTGTTTGAAACACTAAAATTCAACTGATTAATCTTAATAATATTAGAAATATGTTTTTATGATGATGATGATAATAATAATAATAATAATAATAATAATAAGTCTTAAAATTCATGCTTTTCAAGTCGAAATATCTATCATGTTATAATAGTTCACAGAGCTTCACTTATGACTCGTGCATGCTTGCATGTAATTTGAATCTCATTTGAAACCAAATTAGTGGCATTAGATTGTTGGTTTATGAAGATTTTTATGATGTTTGCTTGTTTGGAGAACATCTCATATTGAACGCGTAGCTAACCAGAGTGTTGATCTTGATCACAGGCCTAGGAGTGGATGAGAAATGCTTGATAACTATCTTGGGAAGTTCAAATTCAGAACAAAGATCATCACTGAGGATATGTAATCCAAATTTGTTCATCAAAGATGAGCATCAGTTTGAAAGATGGGATGAACACTGCATTAAACTTTTCAAGCATGAATTCATGCGATTTAAGGTTTTTGTGTTTCTTCTATGTTGTTAAATTCTATTATTATACGAACCCATTAGTATGGTAGTCAGATTGACAAAAGGGCAAGGCCTCTCGATCCTGTGGACACTAGTTTGATCCCCAATGATGCCGGATATGCTTCCTCATGGTGTCTTTATCAATCACTCTACTCATATTATTGGGATGGAGATCTTACCTATTTTAACCCTGGGATTACAATGCCCATATATGAGGTGCTGAGGGATTATCTGGGATGAGCTGGAGGGGAGAGAGGGCAAAAAAAATGATTTTCTTTGATGAATATGACTCAATGGGATGAACATGGTTCGCATTGTGGTTCGAATTGCTTAAATCGTCATAAGAAATAATTAATAATTCGGATTTGATCAAAATGATTCGTGCGCTTTTTATGTTTTTCAATTAAATTTGTGTATGATACCCAATTCCAAACCTATGATTCAGTGTAATTTGTCTGGTGGAAACAATATTTTTCATGTGGGCCTTCAATGTTAGATTATAATGTCAAGCTTGAATTCGGACATGATTATTAACTACTTTTTTATGGGTTTGTAGAATGCTATTGTGCTTCAGGCAATGCATCCATGGGAAAGAGATGCTCGTCTAGTGAAAGAGGCATTGAAAAAAGGACCACAATCACATGATGTGATTGTTGAGATTGCCTGCACGAGGTCATCTGAAGAATTGTTAGGAGCAAGGAAAGCCTATCACTCCATTTTTGATCTCTCAATGGAAGAAGATGTTTTCTCTAACATCGTCGACACTAGGCGCATGGTATAATAAGAATATCAATTTTTATTTTACATATTCATTGGTGTTGATGAATGAAACTCAAGAAGTGCCACAACATGTCATGAACAGCTTTTTGTAGCACTTATCAGTGCGTATAGGTATGAGGGGTTGAAGATTAGAGAGGAGCTTGTCAAATCAGAAGTTCAGATACTTGCAAGCGCCATTAAAAATGGTGATAAGAAGAATCTCATTGAAGATGAAAATGTGATAGTAATATTAGCTACCAGAAGCAAGCCTCATCTTAAGGCACTATGCAAGCTCTACAATGAAGCTTTTGGTAGAAGCATCGGCGAGGTATTGGACATCATATTAATCCAACTTGTGGTAACAACTTATGGGCACTTATTTCCAAGACCCATCATTGTGATCATCTTTATATGCATTAAAATGGGTCATGATGATTGGGCCAGTTAATGGTTCGCATGTTTTGCCTACCTTGCAATTCTTCTTCGCCTAGCCCATCACGAACATGGCCCCTCAACCATTGTTCATCATAATAGCTAAACAAACTATAGTGGATCAACACTTAGTTTTAAAGAATTTGTTGTTTTCTACTTGAAATCTATACAAACTACAAGTGTGTGTGTGTGTGTGTGTGTGTGCGTGTTTGTGTGTATGTGCGCGCACGTAGATATGGGTATATCCTAACAACCACTAAAAAGCATGTAATATTGATAATTTTTTTTTTGTGATTTTATGTTAGGATCTCGAAGCATGTGCTTATTTCTTGCACGAGACAATTGAATGCTTATGCGCACCTTCTACATATTTTAGCAAGGTAAGATAAACTAACCATCAGGGTCTGGCAAACATTGAAACTATGATTAGCCTTGAAAGCCAAAGTGTTGTTTTTGTAGGTTGTAGATGGGGCAATGAAAAAGGATGCCCATAAAAACATGAAAAGGGCACTAACCCGAGTAGTGGTGACCAGGGCCGATATTGATATGAAAGAGATCGAAGATGAGTACAATCATCGATATGGCCTTCCTCTCTTGGATGCAATCAAAGCTCATGCAAGTGGAAACTACAAAGACTTATTGGTTGCATTGATAACCGAAAAGTGCTAATTGGAGAATGCATTGAATATGCTTTTGTTTAGGAATTGGATAACTATATAATCATTGATTTTTATTACTTATTTCTTGTATTCGTATTATTAATGTTAAATTTGGTGCTTATTTGAAGCATTTTATGCTTATGAGATGCAATATATATCTATCTCTCTCTCTCTCATATATATATATATATATATATCTCTCTCTCTCTCTCTCTTATATCTCTCTTTATCTTCCTCTCTCTCTCTCTCTCTCTCTCTCTCTCTCTTATATATATATATCTTTATTTCTCTCTCTCTCTCTCTCTTATATATATATATATCTCTCTCTCTCTCTCTATCTATCTCTATCTCTCTCTCTCTCTCTTTGTTTTTATTTGAGGTGTAATATACATCCCATCTTTTGTTATGAGATGTATGTTTGTATCATTGTATCCTTTTAATCTTTTTAATGATCAATCAAAATAGTAATTTAGATGGCTCAGCTCAGTTTACCCTTACTAACAAGCCTCTTCACCTTGAATAAATACATCTTTAAAACTAGGGACCAAAACTTTAGTTTGGCCAAAAATGAGCCACCAAGACAATAATGAACAAGTAATTAGAAAAAATAATCACCTAATGAGATACCTAAAAATAAAAGTATGAACATATAATTCATCCTGCAATGTTCTAAAGAAAATCTCACAAAACCTTCTAATCCTATAAAACAATAGTAAAATAGAAAATGATGGTAGAATGTATGATAAGTCACATGCAGCCTAGCATGGGCACATGCGTATGCATGTATGATATAGTCCTTCCAATTGCTTGTCGAGTTAATCAATCATGGTGCACCTTATCAGGTCATATAGCTTTGCGAGTCAAGTTGGCAGTATACACTCAATCCCTCTTTATAACAAAGAGTGGGAGAAGCCTGAATTAGGTGAAGAAGAAGAAGAAGAACAAAAAATAAATAAATAAAAAATGATGATGATGAGAAATTTAAAAAAAAAAAGTTGAAGAATAAAAAGTTAATTATAAAAAAATTAGAAAAAAATAATAATAATAATAATAAACTCATCTATTATCCGCGCTCACATGTAATTTTCATTTGCGTGATGAGTAAAATATTCTTAATTAAATGTTATTTTTATTTTCACTCATGAGCTTGGCATAATATTTCTTCATAATTTTATTTTAAAAAAAATTATTCATGCTCTAACAAATTGATCCAATTAACTCAAGGAAGTATATTTATGAAACATAATTAGCAATTTAGCTTTTTTTTTTGTGGGTGCTTTTTTTTAGAAACTATGTTTTGGGGCCCCAAAAACAAAAAAATATTAAAAAAAAAAATCTTTGTTTTAGAAAAATTTAAGAAAGATGTCCCAAACTTAAATATATTTATGTTTTGATCCCCTTTTATGTATAATTCCCAAAATACCCTTAATTACACACACACACACACACACACACAAACATACTATTTTTAACTTTGAAAACTATATATACTATGATACATATTGTTATATATATGTATAGTTAAACACACACACACACACACACACACACACACATATATATATATATATATATCATTATATATAGGTTATATAGTTACACAGTTCACGTGATGGAGTAGTTTTTTTTTTTTTGAAAATAATTTAATTTTTCAATATAATTAAGAATATTTGTGGATTGAGATATAAAATCTAACTAAAAAATGAATATTTTTAGTTTTGGGAATATTATTTTTGCTACCTAAACGGCTAAACCTAAAACATTAAATTGTTGAAGGCGACGTGGGAACAAATAGGAGCCAAGTTTTAGATTTGCCGGTCGCTGAAATTCACATTAAATGAAGATGAAATTAGTATCTCCATTTCAGCATCCAATCACATTCAAGAATTTGATCCTTCCCAGCAGTTATTTCAGATTAACAGAAATCTGCCATCAATCGTGGAACAAAACGAGCCACATGATGATCCGCGTCGCATCGAGCGATTGGGTCCCCTGTCCCCACTGATTTCCGATTCTTATCTTCTTCTCTCGAATGCCCCATGACTGTTCAGTTCGGCGCTATTGCTTGTTCTCCTCTTCTCGGAATACATACGCATAAATATTTGACTCATCGGGGAGGCCTGTTCATCTGTGATTGTTTTTGTGGGCGGGAATTTTATTCGACTAGATTCTTTCGGTGGAAGTGTCGGCTCAAACCCACCATTTTTATATATTTTTACCAATTGGAGGTTTGCCACGAGGAGCGTTGCGTCGTATTCAGCCATGTTTGATTGGAATGACAGAGAGGTACGTGATCTCTCCGTGCCAACTCGAAGTAATTGATCATATCGACGGAATGTCAAATCCGCGTAGGATTTCGATCGTTTTGTTTTAGTTCCTGAATCGCAACTCGTGGATGATTTTTAGAATTGTAATTCCGAAGGAGGAGAATCTAGGGTTCCATAATGGAATTTGAGATCCACGTAGAATTCTGAGCTTGTTGATTGATTCAGCGAATTCGATTTTAAAAACTGTGCGAAATGAGAATCTTCCGATGATTTTCAGAATTGTAATTTCGTGGCGATTAAGCAGAAAAATCCTGATCGAAGCTCATGTGCAATAATTCAATTGAATTCAATATGCTAGAGCTTAGTTTACACGATCTGTTTCTATGTTATGCTCAGCAGATCGGTTTTTGATTCTTTTTCTTCTTTCAGATTGGAAACATTCCATGGAGCGTGCCCGGCGGGGGTGGTGACCATGTTGTGCCTCGCCTGGATTCAAGCAAAGACGACTGTAAGAAGCCATGGAGTCGAGGAGCCAATAAAGTGAAGCTCGTCCGGCAGAAAATACCAGAATTCGAAGTTACGATCCCCGAGAGGACTACAGAAAATTGTTCATATGCTTACCACCCCTTTGAAGAAACTTATGCTGCAACAGCATTTGGCGTCAATTCATGGCCTTCTGTACCATGCTTTAATGCAACCGAAAGTATTCAAGCTTCCTTTGATGACTCATTCTCCAACAGTTTAAGTGACATTGCCATATTTGATTCTTCAGTAGCTGGTGAGCTATCTTCTTCTTTGATTCATGATGAACCAGATAAATCAATGTGTCTTATGATTCGCCATGCTCATGAAGATTTCTTGTTAAGATCAGAGATACCTCAACTCTACCAAGAGAGCAGAGCTTTCCAAGATTCCCTTGGATTTTCCTTTCAACGTGATATCATAGATTGTAGCTGGGAACAGGTGGGGAGTTTTGAATCTTTTGATGATGCCAATCAATTTTTTAGGTGATTCACGAATCTTAATGAATTAGAATCAATTGATTCTTTACTTGTTCATTCAACATCCCTTTAAAAAGTGGTACTTTTGCAGCAGTGAATGTTCACTAATTGGAAGTGAAAATCATGATCATGCTAATGAGCTATGGCCTCCTGACAAATTAACCAACTGCCAAGAAAGTTCCTTTCCCTTTTATGCTGGCTCACCAAGCTTCGGATTTGGAGCTTTGCAAAATGAATATGATCAATTAGAAATTGAAACGCCCAATGCACAATTCAATCAGCCATTAGTCCCTGACTTCAAAGAAACAAAAGGGTACACAACTGTGGATCGTGCCAATTGTATTGACATTAGAAGAGATCTTGATATGAAGAACCAGGTATCATAACTCAATTCATATATCACTTGCCTTATTGATTCTTGCTTAAATGAGAATTGAGATTTTTTTTTCTTTTTTTCCATTTCATTAACTGAGCTTGATCGTGTTGATAAAATGTTTGAGGGAATATGGAGGAACATGTGATAAAAAGATCATACCTAGTATTCAATACTCCCACATAACATCTAGTCTGGGAGAAGTTAATGGTATGATATTTTATCCCTAAAAAGTAAATAGATTATGTCTGTTGAGCCTCAGACCCTAGATTTATTGTGCTTGAATGAAAATACTTATTATCATATCAAATCCTAAGTGCACCTCAACAAATATGAAGAACTGGTATCATAATTCAATTCATATATTACATGCTTTTTTGACTCTTACTTAATGAGATTTGAAATTTTATTTTATTTTTCTTTTTTTGTAATTCATAAGTGAGCTTGATCATGTTGATTGAATATTTTAGGGAATATAGAATAACAAATAATGAAGAGGTCATACTTGTTGTTATCAAAATCATATGATTTATGATTTGATTCAGGGGGTAAATAATTTAACTCTTTAAAAGAATAAAATATATGCATGAATCATAAACTGAATCGTTGAATTATAAATTGATTCACATGAATTGATTCAATATTGATTCTCAAATAATCAAGATCCTCAAAATGTTAAAAAATTAAAATACTAAAAAAAAATTATCAACTATATAAATTTATTAACATAAAAAAGTAACTCCAACCTTTGGTATTATGAATTTAATGTGTAAAATCAACAAAATACCAAAAAAATCATAAAAAAATTAAAATATTAAAAAAAATATTTGCTGTGGGAAATAGGAATTAATTAATGTGAAAAAAAATCATAAAAAATTTGATTTATGATTTAATTCTTGATTCTTGATTTGATTTTTGATTCTCAATTTACTAATCAAGCATTTCGATTCTCGATTTGAATTTTGATTTAATAATTATGGTCATACCCAGTATACATGGTGCATGTGTAGCATGTAATTTGATAAAAGTTAATATTTTGACAGTCTTATCCCAAAAAATAAAATAGATTATGTATGTTGTGCTCAAATCTGAGATTTACCATATTTTGATGAAGATGTTTGTCATTATTAGAGTATATTTTTGATATTAGCGGAGTTGATCATATGGGTTCTAGTTGGTTGTTCGAATAATATGATCACTTCATTTATCAAATCACTACACAAATTCAACTGATATATATTTCATTTCACTATTTTCATTCAAGTTCTTAAATAGTTTATGAAAAAAGAAATTATTTCATGGATGAATCACACGAGCAATGTATAAATTTACAATGTTGTGGCCTTTTAATTGTCAGGGTGATTGCCTTTGATGATCATCATGGGTTTCAACAACACTTTTTCTTTTCCATAAAACAGCTAGATGTTGAAACAACAAAACACACAAAGAAGCAAAAGATAGAAGAAAATGGTGAATTGGAGACATTCCGAGTGATATGTGCCAAATGGCATTCCTCCGAGTGTTCAAATTCGGTTCACAAACATCAGCTGATGCATGCCCCATTCATGTGCCCCTCCCAATCACCCACTTCTCTCTATGGTTGCCCATTTCTCTCAGCCAATTTGAATCCCATTAACAGGTTAGAAGGGTCTGTGTTGAAGCCTGCGAGGATGACGCCAAGGGAAAAAATTGATAAACTGAGGAGAAGGCAGCATATTCAAGCCGTAGTTGCGATTCAAGAACAACAGCAGCAGCTTATACCAGATGCCAGATCCGCGGTAGAAAAGACACCCCAAGATGATCCAATGGCTGTGAATCCATGGACTCTTCCTTCCTCTGATCAAAATCAACAAATTCATCACCACAGTGCTTCTCTCTCAGTTGATGATGATGCAGTCGACACCACATTCTGCCAGCTTCAAGATATTGTAGCAAAGGTGTGAATGTGATGGATGTAGCAGTTTATCAGCATCACAGAGTGTGTTTCAGTGTATTATAACGTGAATTTGCTGCATTTTTTTTTTCAGTTGAATGTTGGCATTCGACAATGTATGCGAGGGAGCTTGTTTCGCTTGGCTCAAAACGCAGCGCAGAGGAATTCTGTGAGTCATACTGGCAGCACCAACAATGGTTGCAGGAAAGAGCATGGTTTTATCAGAGAGCAAACCAATGGCCATCACAGGTTCGTTAAAACAATGCCTTTTTTTAAAATTCTGATTCATGCTTACCAATTACATCTCTTTGCATATCCATAGGACCTTACTTTGTTCTTCGTTGTTATTAAAATGAGGGAGTTTGTTAGTTTATAGAGGAGGCATCTTTTTAGCTAGGAAAATTATTAGCTGTTTAGAGATCATGTCTTGATATGATAATAAATATATTTTTCAAATGATGATAGCTTTTGGGTTTGAGAATCACTAGATACCATCTTTCTAATTATTGTGAGCAAGGTGGTCTGTTTATAGAGGAAGCATTTTTAGAACATCTTCGACTCACTCTCTATTTTTTACTTTTAGCTAATTTAACTAGCACAAACAAAAAATTTCTCTCCAACATATTCTCTATTTTCTAGTTTACTCAAATGCGGAGTCATTTGAGCTCTCTAAATTTTCTCTCTCTCTTTTTCTTATATATATATATATATATATATATATATATATATATATATATATATATAGACTTTTTAAAATATATTAGAAGTTGGTCTAAATTAGAGAGTATTGTTTGAGTGTATTCTAAAAAATTGCTAGCTAAAATAATGAATTTAATATTTAAATATATTTGGAACAGTTATTTTGTTAAGTGTGGTTGGAGATACTCTTAGCTAAGGAAATTATTGATTATTTAAAGATAATATCTTGGTTTGATAATAAATATCCTCATCTTATGGTGATCACTCTTGGGTTTGTGAACCACTAGATATCATCTTTCTAATTATTGTGAGTAAGGTGGTTAGTTTATAGAGGAAGCATTTTTAGTTAAGGAAACTATTGACCATTTAGAGGTATTGTATTAGTGTGATGATAAATATATCTATCTAAAAGTGATAGTTCTTGGGTTTGAGAATTATCATATGTAATCTTTCTAATTGTTGTGAGTAAGGTGGTCAATTTATAGAGGAAGCATCTTTAGCTAAGGAATTATTGATCATCTAGAGTTGATGTCTTAGTGTAGTGATAAATATTTTTATCTAATGGTGTTAGGTATTTGATTCGAGAGTTGTTAGATACAATCTTTCTAATTGTTGTGAGTGAGATGGTCGAGATATTAATCTCTCATAGTTCTCATGCTAAATTAGAATCTTGTGTATTGGGATATGATTTTATCTACTCAATCTGAGTGAAATTAGGGTTGATACTGCTCTACTGGAATTGCTAGGGAGAGCTCTTGTAGTGTGTATTATTGTTAGGATTGCACTTGTGGCGTAGTCTTCGTTGCAGTGTGGTAGGTTGGCTCATCCTAGCTTGCTAGATAGCTTAGTTTTCCTAGTCTTGTGGCTGCGCCAATTTTTTAGTCGAGCCCACTTAAGTTTGAGTCGGGTGTTTTTCTGTTGTTTCTGCTTGGTCCTATTACGAACACTACTCTCAACATATATAAAATTGAATACATGTACTTAAAAGAGAGAGGGCATGTTTTAGTGTGATAACAAGTATCTTAGGATTTTTGATAACATGATTACAATGAATACATGGAGATGACAACAACAAGATGAGTTATTGATAAAAATCATGAAATATCAAAATTTACAATGAGTAATAATTGTGTTGATCCTTGAATTTATATGAGTGTGACATTCTAGTAGAATGGTTTAATGGGTTTTCTTGATAGTAGAAAATAAGAAATAATGTAGGTTTTATGGAAAAAATAATTTTATTATACCTTAGGACCAAGTTGATAAAGTAAAAAAAATTAAGTTTTGAATTTTATAAGTGTTGAATTTGTATTGTAAAACTGTTTCATGAATTACTGACAATTGAATGCTGAAGATAAATATATTATTTAATAATTATAAATATTGAATACTAAAAATTATGTATTTTAAATATTTACTCTTATTATCATTATATTACATATTATCCAAAATAAATAGAGTTTCTAATAATATTTTATTTTTCAATACAATTAATAATTATTATTTAAAAGAAAATTACTAAAAACATATCTATAAATAAATCATAATATCTAAAAATAATATAAATATTTTTAAAAAATAACTAATAGAATTTAAACTTTTTAAAACTATCCAAATTTTTAATATAAAAATAAAAATTAATGAGCAATTAGTTTATTTGTTATTTTCGTTCTTAAATTAATCATGAAATAGGATTAGGATTTGAGGTGACGGAGAAAAAAGGGACAAAACAGATTCACAAACTAAATTGTTGCGTGAATGAGAAAATAAAAAAGAAAAAAAAAATTTAATTAAGTGATTATTAAAATTTTTTATTAAACACATTGAAAAATTAAAATCATTACAAATTTTTAGTTTTAATGGTTTAAAAAAATTTAATGATTTATCAAATAGATCCTTAATGTTGAAAAAAAAATAGTCATTCATTGTAAAATGAGCCTTGGTTTTACAAAAAAAAAAATAACTTATTTATTTGTTTATATATAACTTAATCACTATTAAGTTTGGTAGAATATTCAAAGAAAAAATATTATTCAAATAAAATGATGGGCTGATTTATTTTTATAAACATTGAAGTATTAATTTGATGGTATTATGGGTTAAGATAATATTCAAAATAATGTACAATAATAAGAATTATAATTATTTATATTATAAATTAATAATTCACAAATTTTGAGAGAGAACTAAGGGTATATATGAAAAACAATATAAATTTAATTATTTAATAACAATCATTGTTCTCAAAAAAGAAATATAGTTATATGATCATCAAATTATATAAAATAAATATATTCTTATCCGAAATAAATGTGTTAAAATCATCACCAATACACTGGATCTCATAAGAACTATAAAATTAATTGTGTTTGGTCATAATTGTTACTGAGATGATTGACTAGTGTAAAAATGTATCATATACAAATATATATATGATACCATTATATTTTTAAATTTTTAAATAAAATTTAAATAAAAATTTTTATTTAAATAACAAGAATTTTTAAAAGAGTCAAATGAGTCAAATTATTTAAATAAAAATTTTTAAATAAAAAAATTTTTATTTAAATAACTAGTGTAAAAACTGTTGAGGGAGATTGGGGAGAGGGTGAAAAAAAAGTTTTAAATAAAAAATATGTATATTGATTTTGAGATGGGGATAGTCATAAGTGTTTAAAAGAGTCAAATGATTTGGACAAAAATACCATTATATTTCATATATAATGGTATCTTGGTAGTATATATATCTCAAGGAGAAATTTTGTTATATATTTGGCCAAAGATTCTAAAAATAAGAAAGATACATTTCTATTTTTTTTTTCATTTTCTTGAAGAAAGACTCACTTTTAGCATGGTTGTTCTTGAACTCCTTAATTATTTACATGTTCTTAGAGTTTTGTTTTATAATTTGTGCAAGATTTCTATTTTATTCATTCATCACCAAGTATTCTCTGTGTGTGTGTGTGTGTGTGTGTGTGTGTGTGTGTGTGTTTGTGTGTGTGTGTGTGTGTGTTTGTGTGTGTGTGTGTGTGTGTGTGTGTGTGTGTGTTTGTGTGTTTGTGTGTGTGGTTGTGTGTGGTTGTGTGTTTGTGTGTGGTTGTGTGTGTGTGAGTGTTTGTGTGTGTGTTTGTGTGTGGTTGTGTGTGTGTGTGTTTGTGTGTGGTTGTGTGTGTGTGTGTGTGTTTGTGTGTGTTTGTGTGTGGTTGTGTGTGTGTTTGTGTGTGTGAGTGTTTGTGTGTGTGTTTGTGTGTGGTTGTGTGTGTGTGTTTGTGTGTGGTTGTGTGTGTGTGTGTTTGTGTGTGGTTGTGTGTGTGTGTGTGTGTTTGTGTGTGTTTGTGTGTGGTTGTGTGTGTGGATGTGTTTGTGTGTGTGTGTGTGTGTGTGTGTGTGTGTGGTTGTGTGTGTGTGTTTGTGTGGTTGTGTGTGTTTGTGTGTGTGGTTGTGTGTGTTTGTGTGTGTGGTTGTGGTGTTAGGTGTGTATAGAGAGGGAGGGAGAGACCAATATTTGATGTTTCTCTCTTTTGAATGTGTTAGAAATGGTGTAGTTGAAATGGAAGCTGAGACCAATCAAATGGATAGAATTGTAGCTCATTTGCTCTTCAGCAGGCCTCAAGAACCATTTAAAATCATGTGTCCTCAACATTGAAGCTTGCTGTGATGATAGGAGAAAATTTCTTTTTATTCTTTTCTTCTATTCTATATAATTGACTGTATTTATTCTTACACGTAGGATCCATTTTAGACATGAAATAAACCTGCAAACATTGGAATCGGGCTACATTTTAAGAATTGAAAAGAAAAAGAATAATCTTAATTTATTTGACCATTAGTCACTGGACTATATATATGCGCACATACAAGTGTGTGCGTGTGTAGCTGTGTGTCTATGTGTGTGCCTAATCATGTGGTGTAGCATGTATAAAAGGAATTGTGATGGCTATTGTGTGAGAGGGAGACAGTGGAGGTTGATTTGGAGCAATCCATGCTCGACTTTTTCAAGTGTAACAGTGACTTCTTGTGTGACTGCGCCATCTACCACAGAGACCAAGCCATCTTCTAAGGCGTGTGGGTGTGGTCGTGAGTGTGGGGTTGACATTGCTTTGCCATCTGGGCCTAGCTGGATTGATCTGCCATGGTCTCGGGTCCATCTCTCGTAAGACTGCGCGGCATCCACTAGTGGCTTTATGTCGATCTCTGCTAGCCCCATGAAATCGTCTGACGAGAATGTGTCCTTGTCATAAACCAGCTGCAACATCCATCTTTCAGCCTAATTTCCCAAATGAAAACACACTGCAAACGCACGCGCGCGCACACACACAGCCAGCACGAGCCAAGCTTAGTGTCAGGCAAGGCACGACTCGCATGCATGGCCCGGTGGCATGGTCCTCCAGCCCAGGGCTCAGGACTGGCTATGAGTCAGTGGTCAAGCCCCTTCGGTTGACCACCGAATTCACAAGTTATTTAAAGAAAAGAAAAATCAAACACAAGTCAAATCCTGCTTATGTGACCAATTGTAAGCCGACTAGCCCGTTGTGTTTTCACGCAAAGGACTTCCGACATGGAAGGTCCGGCACGAGCCTACACTATGCAGGCCAATCATGTCGTGCCAGGTCGGCCAGTTGGTCCCCATGTCGTGTCAGCATAGCACAGCCCATTTAACACCTCTATCTCTAATACATACATGTAACGCATAATTTTTCAAGTGATCAATCATCACAATATTATTCTCAATCAAATATTTTTAACTTTTGAATTTTTATGAGATGCAATATTATAGTATTTATATTATAGTATTTATATAATCATACATAGACGCATTTATTTTAATATGTACATCTATATTATCATCATATTATGTAGCCCATGCCTTGCAATAACTCTAAACATTCTCCTAGTTATTTTTCATTTAAATATTCACTCAAAATTGCAAAATTAGAATGGAAATTAGTACCAAATTGATTTAATAAAAGAGAACTAACCACTCGGAGAGGAGGAACGTCCTCTGGGATGGACAACATCAGATTCTCATTCCAAACCGGGTTCAAGTTGTTCTTTATGACACTAGTCCTCACAGACTGCAACAAGAAAAAATAAAATCAAGAGCAAGAACATAGATCACACATTTCGTTATCATCAAGAAAAAAATAATAAATTCTCAATATTTCAAGATTTGAATTTCAAACACATAAAAGAACATAATTAGTATGTAATTATATAAATATTAACATATCAAATCTTATAAGAACGCTAAACTAAAATATGTTTAGGCAAAAATAATATTTTGCATTATGATCATCTAGGAAGTTCTTATGTTGTATATATATATTAGAGAATAGAGATCTAAGAAGCACGGACACGAGGATACGACACGGCAAGATACGAGGACACGGCAAATTCTAAAAAACAATGATACGGATACGGATAGGGCATGATAAAAAAAATAAACTTAAAATTAAAAATTATTTTCTTTATAAATATTATGTATTTTATAATATAAATTAAATTAAATCAAAATATTTTAGATTATAAAATAAATATATATATTTTTATCTTATAAAATAAAAATATTTTATTTTATTTGATAAGATAATATTTATAATTATTTTATAAAATAAAATTATAAATTTATCTTATATTATATAAAAATATATTTTTTTATTTTATAAAATAAAAATATTTTATTTTATTAAAATATTTTATTTTATTCTAGCCCCCAGCCTGCCCCCAACCCTCAACCCGCGCCCACCCTCTGCCTCCCCCACGTCAATTCGCCCCCTGCCTCAATTCGCGCCTAACCCCTGCCTACCCCCCCCCCTCAATTCGCACCCGCCACCTGCCTCCCCCCCCCACCCTCAATTGCGCCCCCGCCGCCTGTGTCGAGTGGCCTACGGCGCCCATGCGGCGACGTTGGCCACTGGACATCCGATACGCCACGTGGCGTATCGGATACGGAATTTGTCAATGATACGCCACATGGCGTATCAGACACGTATCCAACGAGTGTCCGTACCGTGTCGACGTGTCCGACACGTGGACACAGCAGTCCAGTAGCGTATTCGTGCAACACAGATAGAGATAATGCCTCAGCGAGATAATAAATAACTTCGTCGTCTATCTAGACGCCGCGCTAAAAGCAAGATGTCACCCCAGCACTTACGGAGAGCTCACCTCTCTATTAAATAGAGACAAATAACCCTCAGAAGATTTTAATGAGGAAATGAAGCTTCTAGAAATATTGAGATTTTCTTTTTCAAGCAAAATATGAAAGATCCTTGAGAATTGCAATACTCTAGAATCTTTCAGGATTCTAGAGTATCGTAAAGTATCAAGAACTTTCTAAAGTTCTAAACACTTTCATTGATATGTAAAAAAGAGAAGATGACCTAATTATAAACTAGTAAGTTGTAAGCTTATTTCTTGAATACTAAGGGTTGTTTGATAAACTACTAAATTTTTTCAAACAATCAAAAATGAAAATTTTTGATAGTTTGAAAAAAATAATATGTTAAATAAAAAATATTTGGTAGCTGTTAATTAAAAAGTTTAAGCAAAATAACATTGAAAATATTACGTAGATATATACCTAATTAATATTTTCAACAAAATTGTTCGACAATTTTTTTAAGTTATCATTTTGTCCTTTTTTTTCTCTTCTTTTTCGTTTTATCATTCATGCTACAGTTCAATTTGTGAGTGTCTTCTCTTTCTCCTTTCTATGCCACCACAAACTCTAACTCTAATTTTTTTTCATGATTAATTTAAGAGAGAAAATATCAAATCAACTAGTTGTTCATTAATTTTTATTTTTATATTAAAAATTTTGATAGTTATAAAGAATTAAGGTTTATTAGTTATTTTTTAAACACTTTTAGTTATTTTTTGGATTTATAATTTATTTTTAGATATGTTTTTAGGGATTTTATTTTTTATAATAATTATAGTAAAAAAAAATTTATTAGAAATTATATTTATGTTGGATAATATATAATATAATAATAATAATAATAATAAATATATAAAATACATCATTTTCAGTATTCAGCATTTATAGTTATCAAATAATATATTTATCTTCGGTAATCAATTAATAATAAGTTATCAAACGATTTTTCAATACATATAAAAATTCAATTATAATTTTTCAGCACTTAATTTTTTTAATTTTATCAAATGGACCCTAAATCTTTTTCATTCTAATATTCTTTTAAGTTACCTTTACTCCTAAATTATTGGTAGAGTTGAGTATCATCTGCAAGGTAATCAAGATATTGATTTAATAACATCCAAGGAGTGAGTTACTTCTGCACAGAAACTTAGCAAAAAGAATAAGTCTATAACATAGAACCTTGTGTATTAGGTATGACCTATAAAAAAATAACTAACTATAATTTACCCTTTTTGTTACAAGTGATTTTTTTTTCCATTACTTGATCATCTGTCTAATTAACATTAGAAGTAAATATATAATTGTGAGGAAAATAAATAAAATTTATCTACATGATACAAAGTAGAAGGAAATAACACATCATCATCATTAAAATATATTTTTTGTATTTTTTTATTGTCAACAAAATATATTCTCAATGAATGTAGAAAATAGAAAGAGAGAAAATTTAAATCAAAATTCAAAATTTTTTTTCCTTCTACAAAGAATATCAATAAATATATTGTGGGCATAAGAATAAATAAAATTTTTAAATATATAATATTTATTATTAGAAGGTTCATAAATAGTATAATAAACATTACATTAGCCTTATAATTAAATTACTCATAATAAGAAACAAACTTGTACGACTGTACCATACACATTGTGCTGTGCCAATTATATAGTCAACAAAAAATTAAAAAATAATGAATAATAAAAAAGAAATAATTTTTCAATTTAAAATAATACAACATTACAATGATAATGAATATACTAAAATTCTAATTTGGAGATATAAAAGATATGAAAACTACATTTATAATGAATATAAAATAAATAAGTGGAATGATATTTCAGAATATAAGAATAATAAATAATTAATAGTGAGTGCATTGAAATAGCATGATTAGTAAGAAGAGAATAGAATTTTTTTTTTTTTTGAATCAAAAATGCTAATACAAGAATAATATTTATAAGTTACAAAAACCAATCTCAACCACACAATTATAAGCCATTAAATTTTCACCTAACTTTGACCAAACTTTTATTATATTTTTGAATTTTTTAAAATTTAAAATTATCATGCTTCTAGATAATTTCAAATAAAAATAAGTTATATATTTTAATATCCTTCCCTAAACTTGATTTCTTTACTCCAAGTAAATTTTTTAGCCTGGTGAAGTCTTCTTGCTTGAGTGATTTGGTAAAAATATCAGTTAATTGATCATGAGACTTCACGTACTCCAATTGCACATCCTTCTTCGCAATGCATTCTCTAATATAGTTATAGTGAGCATCATCATGTTTACTTCGATCATGGAAGACTGGGTTCTTGGCTAAAATTATTGCTGACTTTTTTGTTCACAAAAATCTTGGTCGACTCTTCTTGTGACACGCCTAACTCTTTTAATAAATTTTGAAACCAAATTATATGACAAACACGTGATATAGCTACTATATGCTCTGTTTTGCATGTGGAAAGAGTGACAATTGACTGCTTTTATAATACCCAAGAACAGGCAATACCTCTCATATAGAATACAAAACCAGTAATAATCTTGCGATCATCTATATCTCTGCTCCAATCACTATTGCTATATTTAACAAGCTTGTAATTATCACAAACAAAATAATACAAGTCAAAATCATGATTGCTCTTGAGTCTCTCAAGCTATTCTTTTGAGCTTGAGATAGAGTATCTTCATTCTCTGGTTCTTCTTTGTCTTTCTCTATCATATTTCACATATCTTGTGATCCAAGTAGAGCATTCAACTTGATGCTCCAGTTGTCATTGTTACTTTTGTAAAGTACTGAGACTTGAAAATGGACTATACCACTACTCGCCATCTCTATAGAATGATATTAAAATTGGACTTTGAATGAAGAAACAAATACTGTGAGACTTAAGAACTCAAAGACTCCAAATCTCAAAATTAAAGAGATCTCAAGAAATTTTTTTTGATCTAAAAGATCAGTTAATGCTAGAATCACAGAGCCTACTCAATTTTTTAAAGACCCAATAATCTATCCTCCTATACCACTTTGTTGGAAAAAAAAATGAAGGAAGAAAGAGAAAAACCTCACTCTCACAAAAAAATATAAAAGAAATAATTTAAACTCTTTTTTTGAATGAAAAATACTAATACAAGAGTATTTATAGGTTATAAAAATCAATCTCAACCACATAATTTTAAGTCATTAAATTTTTACCTAACTTTAACCAAACTTTTATTATAACTATGAATTTTTCAAAATTCAAAGCTATCATGCTTCTAGATAATTCCAAATAAAAACAAGTTTATATTTCAACAGGAGGACAGAGAGAGAGAGAGAGAGAGAGAGAATTATAAAGGGGGGGAGGGAGGACAGAGAGAGAGAGAGAGAGAGGAAGGAAGAGAGTAATAGAGAGAGTAAGAGAAAGGAATGAAGGAAGAAAATGATATAGAGAGAAAGAGAGAGGAAGAGAGAAAGATAATGAGGAAAAATAGAGGGACAAAGAGCGACCAAGAGAGGGAGGAAGGATGAGGGGCAAAAGAAAAGACAATGAAGGACAAACAGAGAGAGAGGGGGGGGGGATGAGGGATAGGGGGGAAGAAGAATACAGGAAGAGAAAGGAAAGAAGAGACATAAAGAGGAAAAAAAATGACAAAAAAAGAGACTAATAGAAAAAGAAAGGGAAGAAGAGTCAAAAGAGACAGATAGAAGGTGAAGAGAGAGAGTGAGAGGGGAGGGAATGAGATTAAGGAAAAGGGAGGAGAGCGAGAGAGAGCATGAGAAAAGAAAAAGAGAGGAGGACAAAGAGAGAGCAGATAAACAACAGAGCAAGTCAACGATAAAATATCACATGTGACCGATACTAGGGTTCCAACACGAAGGCAAGATATGCCTCATGCATTCAACAATAAAATCTCACACTAATATAGCCTACAATAATAATCAAATCATAAATCTTTTGCATGAAAAGAATATATCTACATATATTTTATCTGTTTGTGAAAAATCATATTAAAGATTATATACCTTATCATCTAACTATCACAATAGAGGATGATAAGAAAAGTAAGTAGATGCAAAATTTTAAAAACAAGCCACATCATGCTGTATTGTGCCATCGAGCAAGGCACGTGAGTCATACTATTGAGCTAGGAACGCAAGTCATACAGTTAGGCCATGCCTGGCATGGCACGAACCATGTATCGAGCCGCCATTACCATAGTGCAAGCATAGTTATGAACCATGTTAATCCGGGTCTGGCATGGCCGAATTAGGTCATGCCTCGTGTTATGCCTGGGATGCCAGCCCACTTGACACATGTATCACAACCACCCTCAAGCAAGTAACTAATCATGTTAACTAATCCAGTTCAGGACATCAAATTAGAGACCTTTTGATTGCCCTATGAAAGGAATCAATAATATATATTGTCAATCACTAATTATCATAGATACTCTCTTACTTTTATTTTAATACTATATATTCTAATTTTTTTTATTATCTCTTCATAGGTATACTATAATAGATGAACTAGGTTTAATCATTTTCAATCACAGATGAAATTTATTTTGATGCTTTTAGGTAAGCTACTCGTGAGATATAAGCGAGTGCATATGGTGAAGAAGAGACTAAAGAGATATTGATTAGCTTTAAAGATCAGATTGGTAGCTAGTTGATTTATACAAATTTTTGTTATGAATTATTGAGATGTTAATATTTCTCACCTAAATATCATATGTCGATTGGATGCAAGGAATATTCTTTTATTGTGATCTTGATGATGAGATTTCTACGCAGCAGTCACCAAATTGTAAAGCTCGAGGGAGTGATGGTAAATTGTGTAGACTGTTGAAAACTCTTTATGGTATGAGCCATATCTCTTAGGGCATGGTTCAAGATGTTCTTTCCAGCACTCACTATTTTTGATCTTAGGAGAACTAGCCTATCTGCTCATAATCTAATAATAATTTTATTATGAATAGTCAGAGAGCTCGACATATCATTATCAAATCTAATATTTTATGTAGATATGTTGGATATGAGGGCAGAGAAATAAATTTCTTAGTGATAATCTTAAGGATGAGATATTTATACAATAATCACTAAGTTTTACTATTCCAAGGAGTGATGATAAAATATGTAGAATTTTAAAGACTCTTTATGGTCTAAAACAATCACTCAAGGCAAGGTCCAAGTCCAACTAGTATTTTTTTTTTTCATGGCCCACTATTATTAGCCTAAAGAATTGTATATTAAAAGTATTTTTATTTTTATCGACATAAATCAGAAATACAACATGTTATGTTAGTAATATATGTTGATGATATTTTAAGTATATAAAATAATTAATTATATATATATCTCATTAAAAGGAATTTTTACAGACTTAATTTCAGATGAATAATTTGAGTTATATTAAATATTATCTAGTTACTGAGGCTTTGTCAATTCGAGAGATATAATTTTTTTCCTATATATTATTTAAGTATATATCTCAATTTGAGATATAATTTTTTCCTAAATATCCAATAAATATATTAAGATAAGCACCAGTCGACTTACGACTTGATCCAAGCATAAACATATTCACAGATACTGATACTTCAATTGATTCTTCCAAATATATTAGAATAGCATGAAATCATAACTTTTTAATAATGATTAGACCAAATATAATTCATATTATTAGTATAGCTAATCATTTCTTAAATTCTCTTAAATAAATTCATATAGAAGTAATTCTTTGAATTCTCCAACATATGAAGAGGCCTTTAAGACATTAAATTTTCTTCATAGGTCAGGGGCATTGCATAATTGAGTCGTGCTCATATTATAACTGAGCTACTATGATCACAGAGCATAGAGTCATCATCAAGTTTTTTATTTTTATTTGAGGTAACATTATCTTATGAAAGAATAAGCAACAAATCATTATTTCCAAATTAAGTGCAGATAGAGGTGTCAAACAGGCCGTGTTGGGTTGGCCCATCCAGGTTTTTAACCACCCAACCGAGCTACTGTATCGGGCCTAGCACGGCATGGTACAGTAACCATGTCGTGCCTGACCCAGCCCAAAATAGTATCCGTGTCGTGCCTGGACCCGGCACGACTACTGTGGAGGTCTAGCCCGACACAGTCACGCGACCCAAAAACAATCAGGTTCGGCTCATGTCGGTTCAGATAAAACCCTAATTTTTTTAGAAAATTAGATTTTCGACGGCGCGCCACCATGCCACTGCACATTTTCGCCGATACGGGGCTTGGCGAGCCTCGCCTGTCGAGTGTCAGTTCGTATCGATCATGTTCAATGCGTGGCCACACTTGTCATGCCCACGTGCCTGGCACGGCAAGACAGACCGGCACAGCACTGTAGCGTGCCGTGTCAGGCCTGGGAACTATTGAACAGTGCCGAGCTCATGTCGGCCAGCCCCGACCCATTTGACACCTCTAAGTGCAGAGGCAGAGAAAGATATGATATCAACTACTTGTGACTTATAAGCTTCAATGAATTAGTTGTTTTTTAAGAGAGTTGAGCCTATCAATTTAGAGATTGATGATGAATTATTGTAATAGTCAAGCAGCTCAAGGAATTACTGTCAATATGATATTTTACGAGCAAACAAAGTATATCAAAATCAACTACCATTTCTGCAAGAGAATATTTAGGATGAGTGGATAGTTATTGCATACATGCATACTAGCATGCAAATTGTGTGCATCTTCACAAAAATGTTAGCTGAACCATACTTATCTTTTCTATGTCCCTAATGAGATGTTTGTGATATGTATACACCACCTTGAAGGAGGTCTTGAGGTTTAGTTGTGTTTTATGATGTATTTTATTCTTTTTTTTTAATCTATATGTGAATATCTATCATATGGATTATCCTCAACTTAAGTATACATATGTTATATTATCATATTTTAAATTAATAAAAAATATTCTCTCTCTCTCCCCCTCCCTCCTATTCATTTTCTTATCTCCTCTCTCTGCCCGACTCACCCCAAAAACCTAAGGAACACATAGTCAACACACGAAAGAAAAATAAAAAAAAAATGAACAATAAACAAATACTAATATTGTGACTATCATCTATTGAGTAGATAACCTAGAAATCTAAAGTGATAAGATAAGTCATAAAGACAACAATCCCAACAACTCTCCCTCGTGGAGCCACTCCTCATATGGTGTGTGCACTACACTGAGGCTCTCCTATCTCAGCCTCTACTACAACTAGTACTTCATCTACTACTATTACACGCTAAATGAGATGTCTCTCTATTATATCTCAATATGTCTCAAATATATTGAATTGTCTAATGACACATCTCTGGTTTGATGGGAAATTTCTCTGTCGCATCCATCTCTGCTAAAAATACCTCCAAGAACTATGTAGCTATAGAGGTGTCAATCGGGCCTGCCGGCCCGGCACGAGGCAAGAGGCATGGCACGATTCGGTCGTGGCTGGGCCGGCCCGGCACGGAAATTTCCCGTGCTCGGGCTCGGCCGTGCCCGACCACTGCACAATCGTGCTGTACCGTGCCAAGGCAACTCGGCCTCGTGTCGTGCCTGGCTTGGCACAGTATCATGCCGAAATCAATTTTTTTTTTAAATTAAAATTACGGGGTGCTGAAACCTTAATTTTTTTTTTTAATTTAGTGTTCGGCCCGACCGGGCCGAACCAGTCGGATCGTGCTGCAAGCCCATGCCGCAGGCCCGTGCCAGGCTGAATCCCCACAAAACCGTGCCGGGCCAAATACGGCACGGTACAGTAACCGTGATGTGCCTAGCCCGGCACAAAAGCAAGATCGGGCCTGAAAAAAACAAGCCGGGCCGGGCCGACACGTTTGACACCTCTATGTAGCTAGTTATGTGAATCTCATACAATGCACATATATCTAGGCTCCTCTAGGCTCTATCCCATAAAGTGTGAAACAATGTCGCATATCTACATCATTTGGGATGAGCATAAAGATGTTAACTATCACAATATATTGCATGTCACATAGGATGAGAAAATAAATATCAATTCCATCTTGATAGACTGTCACATGCCAACTTATAATCAAGAATCAATTTGTAATCAAGCATCATTTATGTCAACATCAAGAAGTTCTTTTATCAGGTGGCATATCTTCCGAACTCCAACACATTACTCGGCATCAAATGGAATTCTTCCCGAAAATGGCACATTTTGGGTGTGTGGTGGTGAACTGTGGTGGTCGGTACCCTTCTCGTCGGCTCACAGCACACTCTTGCACTTGCTATATGCAGTACCACGTGCATTGTGCTGATAGAGTGCACATGTATTTCCCTCTACAAACCCTAAGTTGGATGCTCTCATCCATAATACAAAAATAAAATAACACAAAAATAACAAACTGTGAACCATAACAAGCATAATAAAAAAGAAGAATATTAGAGTGAAATAAAATTCAGCCCAATATAAATATTATGAAAAAATATATGCATGCAAAAACTAGTAAAAGTATGACCGGGTCATTTTAGAAGACATGTCAAATAATTTATCAAAAAATATAATCTCATGCTTAGCCCAGCCTAGCCTGTCTCACAACACCACATGATCCACACCCCAAGCATGAGCTCATGCCTTGCCCCTGGATAGCGGCAGCCTAGGGCTAGCCAATGGTGCGTCGTGATTAGGCATTGGCTAGCCACAATGACCCGATTCAGAGCTTAAAAATAGTTCATGTCAGCCCAGCATGGCCCATTCGATACATAATTGATAATACATGAGAAATAAGGTGGCAATAAAATATATAACGCATGATAATCAAAGTAATGCTCACAAAAAAAAACGAAATAATAATTTCTCACCAAACATCCAGAAGCTTACTTGGGTACCAAGCGTAAGAATGACGTATGGATCACTAGTGACCACATCCCGGATAGCCAAGTTAGTCCCTTTGACCACGTTAACCTTGATCAACCCGACAAACTCAACCATGCCTGCCTACGAACAGGAAACAGCATGCTCATGGCTCAAACCTCAGATTCAGTGACGCCCACAAAAAAAAAAAAAGGGTCTTTTATTACCAGAGAGCTGCTTGTTTTGGGGTGCTTGATTTCAGAGTCTCTTCTTCTCCAGCTGTTCCGAAAAGCATGCCTAATACAATGCCTGGTTGGCTGCTTGTCAAAGATTCTTTTATTTCTGGATGAGCAATGGCTTAAACTACTCTGAGAAGATGGAGAACTTCTATGAGGTGACCAGGGGGGGCAGAACAGTCCATCACTGCTGGAAAATTCCAGACCCTCGTATTTTCTCCTGAGAGCATCCAAATAGAATTTTTATCTAAGATAATCTCCGATTCTTATGTGCAGTAGAGATAAGTGGCCATCCAGACACTACCTGATAAAATCAGCGCGCTCTTCCAGAGAGGCACCTGGTTTTGGTTTTCTGTAATCATCTGGTAGGGCAGCTTCATATTTCTCGTTCACTGCAATATTCCCACCCACACCTGTGAAATTGCTGACTTGCTCATCCGTCCATTCATCTAGTTTGATGGACATGACCTAGTGTAAGTGCAAAAAAAAAAAAAAAAAAAAAAAAAAAAGTCATGTTGACAGCAAGCACGCGCACAGGACTCCTTAGTACGGGATTTAGAAGATATTAATATCTCAACAATCTTGCCCAAGAAAATTAGAGAGACTGCGTCTGATCAATCTTAAGCCCGAGTCCTACTGGTCAAGGACTTGTGTGCGTTCATGTCTGTGGTTGAAGATTTTAGTGAATATTAAGAATGCAGAGGAGCTTGAGTTATAGGTGATAAGTGGGCTGGGCGACCATGGCACGACATGAGACACAACCCAACTGAGTCTTGTCTGACCCAGCACGATACGGTCTAGAATCATGCCTGGAGCTTGGTCATGCTGGCCAAGGCACAGCTCGTGCCGTGCTGGGCCAGAGGCTGCCGTGCCTCATGCCGAGCCAGACATGACCCGCATGTCTGGCCCATTGGTATTGTCCACCGGCATGATGGCCATGGCCCGAGACCAGAAATAGATCACAAGGTAGGGTAATTTGTTTTATGTGGTGGCGGTGGTGATGGCCGGTGGATGGTGCCATTAGTAGCGCCGCCTATAAAACTGGCATGATTTGGCATGACCCGAGATAACCAGACAGATTAGGTATGAATCTGCCCGAAATCATATCAGTCATCTCATGTCATATTTGGCATGGCACGACTTGGGTGTTAGATTGTGCCCCGCATGACACAACTTCTGTGTCGAGTCGTGTCTTGTATGGCATGACTTCGATATCGTGTCGTGCCCCGCATGGCACCGTGGCCCGATCGAGAACAATCGTGCCCGGTCCGACCTTGACTATGTGAAAGTGCTCCAATAAGGAAGTGCAAGTGTATTAAAGGTGATACTTCTTTGGAGTTCAAGCAAGTCGACCCTATCAAGCTTGGGAAGCTTATCATTAGTCCGAGAATTTAAAAATGAATAAGAGTGTTGCCTTGCCATGCACAAACTAGTCGAGAGTTGGAGCCACTCTCCTGATGAGTCTAGGGCAGGACAAAATCACTCATCATAGAGGCATGAAGTATAGCATAGCAAGTTGGGTCTCATGATAGTTTTGATAGAGGTGTCAAACGAGACAAGTCGACCCGGCCCAGCCCATTTTTTTCAGGCACGACCGTGCTTTCGTGTCGAGCCAGGCGATGCACGTTTACTGTACAGTGTCGTGACTGGCCCGGCATGATTTTGTGGAATTCAGCCCGGCATGGGCCCGCAGCACGATCTGCCGGGTTCGGCCCGGTCGGGCCGAACCCTAAATTAAAAAAAAAACTAGGGCTTCGGCACGCCTGAAAACCTAATTTAAAAAAACTTAGGATTTCAATGCCCCCGTAACCCTAATTTTAAAAAAAAAATTAGTTTCGGCACGGTACCGTGCCAACGGGCCATGGTACCATGTCGGGCCAAGCACGGCACGAGGCCCGGTTGACCTCGGCACGGCACGAGCCCGGGCACGGATAATTTCTTTGTCAGGCCGGGCCGATTGACACCTCTAAGTTTTGATGGTGAGGCCACAACACTTCAGGCCCATAGCATATTGCTCTTGAAGAAAAATATTTACAATCACACCAAAACATAATCTCAAGCGTGTGCAAAATCATGAAAGTAATTTATTTATGTCATATATAACAAACAAGGAAAAGAGCGATTTTGAAAGCACGATAAACAATTGTATGCTCTATCAAATGCTTCACCATATGATGTTGATTTGACAGTTGGGTTGGAAAGCTACCCAATTGAAGGACACATTTTGTGCCCATAAATTTTGAAGAAGAAAAAAAGACCATTATAAGAGGTGTGATACATAAAGCAAAAAAAAAAAAAAAAGAGATGGCACCTTTGTTGTGTGCACTCCAAGGCTTCTATGAATGCCAGAACACTTGATACAAATGAGCACGCCAAAATTTAAGGACCTGCTCGAGCCAAACACTTCGGGTCAATGTGGCATGCAAAGGACATTGCACTAACACATAAATCTATCCTAAATAATAATCAAAACAGTTGGTAAGAAACAAAGGACAATAATTCTAATTAGGAACTTAAAACAATCAAACTAAGAAAGTTTTAGCACATTCTTGTCCATGTCATTAATAAACATGACTAAAAACCTGCCTTGGGTGTGATTCATATAATATGCAAGGCATTATCCTAAACAAGGACAATAAATAAATTTTAATATTAAATATATATATTTTTGAATTATCGAGCAATCCTTCTCCAGTGTTCAAAAAAAAATAGTAGTAAAATAGATTTAAGATACTTGATAGTGTAGTTAAAAATATTTGAACGAAAATAATATTAGGATGATTAATCACATAGAAAATCTTTGTGCTGCAATATATTTATTGAAGATCATATCATAATATGATGGCGAGTGCCTTCGACAAGAATGTAGGCCTTGGGTTTGAGATAGAGGTGTCAAACATGCTGGGCCAGCCCGACCCATTTTTTTGGGCCCAACCGGCCTTGCATGTCGTGTCAGGCACGACACGCTACAATACCATGTCGTGCCTAGCACGGTACTATTCCTTGGAGGACATGCCCGACATGGCCTGGGCCTATAATCCATCTATGTTCGGACCAGTTCAGGTTGAATCGGGCATTCTTTTTTAAAAAATTAGGGTTTCGGGCGCAGCACCACTATGCTATCGTCGCATGTCGAGCATCACCGCGTCGTCCCCCCGTCGGGCATCTTTCGGTGATTGGTCACCCGTGTTGTGTCGACGTGCCCCAAGTGCCAGGCACCTGTGCCGTACCAGACACGGCATGGTATGATTCATGCCAAAGGTCCACCCGGGATAGGCCCAGGCACAGTACTGTAGCATGTCATGCCGGGCCAGGCACGCCTGAACTGTGTCGGGCTTCGGGCCAGGCTCAAGCCACCCGACCCATTTGACACCTGTAGTTTGAGACTCATTAGATACAATCTCTCTGATTTTCAAATTTAAGTTATCAATATATTAACTTCTCTAAGACCTCGTGTTAAAGTGAGAGCATTGTACAATGGATACGACCTCATATTAAAAATATTTGTTAATGTAAAATACAAAAATAAGAATATTAATTCAAAAATAAGTTTATTTGCTAATGTAGAGCATTTAACAGATAAATTATTTAATGGGTCAAAAAAAAAACTACAATGCTTCTCGTGTCAATAATCTAACAAATCGTATTAATGAAAAATTAAAAAGTATAGTTGCGAAAAGATAACTCAAAATTGAATTGAAGATTAAGATAATTGTTGAAAATTATTGTTAAATTTTATGTATTTATATTGAGGTACTTTAGTAGTAGTGGTCATATGGGAATAGGAGCTTTCTTTACTATTTCTTTGTATTTCTACATGAGTTAGCATTTTATTTATGTATTTAAAATGTCATTTTATATTTTTTTTATCTCAGCACCATAATATTGCATCAATTATCAAAGTTCAATTATAACTGTTGGAGCTCAATTAGAATCTCAAGACACCTCTACCCAAGTATGTTCCTAATTTCTGCACAAAATCTTATGTCCAAGAGCTTTTTTTTTTTTTTAACATATCGGAGAATCCAAATAATTGCATCAATATGAGTCTATCTAGGAAAACTCAAGAAATGCCTAACTATACTGCATAGATAATATATAGACTTATTACATAGTTCAGTTTTTCTATAATTCTCGTATATTTCACAGAATCAACTGAGGAATCGATACGTATGGATAGGTTTCTACTTGGACCAAGTAGTGAGTCAACTGGTGTACAACCCATCATATCAAAATTAGATAGAATATCACTGCTCTCATAGGGAGCTCAACTAGTTAAGGTTCTTGGTAATATCCATTAGGTCACGAGTTCAAGGCTTACCTAGAGGTGTCAAACGGGCCGGGCCGGGTCGGCCTGTTTTTTCCAGGCCCGACCGGGCTTTCGTGCCGTGCCTGTCCCGGCACGGTTTTTTTGGGGGTTCAGCCCTGCACGGGCCCGCAGCACGATTCGCCTAAATTAAAAAAAAAATAGGGTTTCGGTGCGCCCGAAACCCTAATTTAAAAAAAAAATCAGCACGGTACCGTGTCAACGGGCCACGGTACCGTGCCAGGCCAAGCACGGCACGGGGCCCGGTTGGCCTCGGCACGGCACAATCCCGGGGACAAGAAATTTCCGTGGCGGGCCGGCCCAGGCACTGCTGAACTGTGTCGTGCCTCATGCCGGGCCGGGCCGGTTGACATCTCTAGGCTTACAATGGTAGATACTGGGGATATTTCTTATTTGGTCGGTTCTCCGGGGCCGAAGGGGATGTAGGGATCCACGTAAGTGGGCCCGAAAGCCCTTGGTTCTCAAAAAAAATAGATAGATAATCTAAATAATATACTATCTGAGAGAGAAAAATGTCACGAGTTCTTCATCAGGAACTCAGTATGTAACAATAATTTTAGTTGGAATATGCCCAACCAATTGTTTCTTATAATTAAAATATTATCAACATATCTCGCTAACATCATATACTATCCCCCTGACCCAAATCAAAATAAAAATTGAATAATTAGATATGCATGTTCTGTGAGGAAAAATAAAACCTGGGGACTATGAAAGAATAAATTCCTCATATCCAATTAAAATACAATCTACCTATAAGATGGGGAAATAAGAAGCGACAATATAATAGTGGTTGTTTTGGTCATAATGAAAAAGGTATCCTAGCAACAATATAAATTCTGTTTATTAATCTAGCTTTGAGTCGATCAATCTTTCTTTCAGGTCATGTCTTCGTCATGTATACTCATTCGCATTTTCAGGAAAGTCATTCACCTAGTTCATCAATCTCATATAAAAATATTAAAAAATAAAAAAATAATGTCACAACTTCATTACTTAATAAATAAAAAGAACTCTTGTCTAAAGGAAAGACTCAATACTAACATTATCATACCTCCTAGCTCATAAAATAATTATATTGATCATTATAATGCTAGAAACTTCAAACTATGTAATTGAAGTAAAAAGAGCGTGATCACTTTAAATGGATATTGGCTCATTAATTTGTTATCCATGAATATGGAGTGAGATTATGATATGAATAAGCCATAAACGTAGTAGTACCTTGGCTAGAGCTAAAGCATCAAAGAAAGAAATCTAGAATACTATTCATGAATATGCATATTTATGCTACTATGTGTACACGTGGAAGGCATAGTAGTCCAAGGTACAGTCTTTGGACCCCAAGACATCCTCAATAAACAAATTAAAAGATAGTGAGAGAATATAATCCATACCCAATCTCCTCAAACAAATGACTATATGCATCTTACTAGAGGTGTCAACCGGGCCGGGTCGGCCCGGCACGAGGCACGGCACAGTTCGGCCGTGCCTAGGCTGACCCGGCACGTTATTAAACCGGGCCCGGGCCCGTGCGGTGCCCGGGGTTGGAACGTGTCGTGCCGTGCCGTGCCTGGCCCGGCACGGCGGCACGGGTTCTTCCCGTGCCATTTCACGCGGGCACGCGTGGGCGTGACCCAACCCTCCCGAAAAAATGACCGCGGGTCGAGTCTGATTGGATCCCGACCCGCGGTCCCTACTCCCGACCCGGCACGGCCTGCCGTGCCTACAAGCCGTGCCGTGCCCGGATGTTTTTAAACCGTGCCCGGCCCGGCACGGTAGAACGTTCGTGCCCGAAAAAAAATGGGCCGGGCCATGCCGGGCCGGCTCGTTTGACACCTCTACCTCTTACTTTTCAAAGAAATAAAATTATTTCAAAAAAAATATAAAACATTATCATTAATTTCTTCTTTGTGTATATTGGTAAATGCCTCGATATGCAAAGAAAAATCTAAAAAATAATTGATTATATAGACTGTATATATTTAAAATGATCATAGTCAGATAATTAATCTTTCATATAATTCGATTATATATATCTTAGTTAACTAGAGAAGTCGCGTCAAAAAATAAGTTAGAATCTGAATTAATAGGAATACATGCTAAGGCACGACTTAAAATATCAACCCCTACAATAATATCAAGTACATATTTCTTATGTGACAAGATGATACACTGCATAGAATGAGTTACCTCTATGTCAAAGAAACATTTGAGTTGTTCTAGGTTTTTTATCTAGTATTATACCTGAAGATATTTCATGAGTTGCGTGATTATCATCTCATATCTTGTAATCAGAATGTCATCCACGTAGGGATCAATAAAATTATCATGTCATCAGGAATAGTCCAAAAATATAAAAAAAAATTAGTGACACATATGTGTAACTTAAATTAGAAGTGCATTTGGATGATGTCGGACTAGCATAACCTACATTATTATGGATCAGGCATGTCATAGAGGTATCAAACGGATCATGTCGTGCTGAGCACGGCACGACTGGCATGAGTAAAGGCAAAATCATGCCTTGAGTGTCGGGTTGTTTTGAGTCGTACATGATCATGCTGATTTTATGGGTAGCAGCACCACATCACAGGTACTGTCCACTGACAAGCATGACATCCACTACAATAATAAATTAAATAAATATTTTAATTTACTTTTGTAATTTGTTAGTGCAATCCAGTTAAATTTAAAACTAAAATAAATATTTTATTTCATAATTCAAACAAAGATTTAAAATCCAAATAAAAAATGATAAATAAAAATAATAAAAAAATGAAAAAAAATATATAATCAAATAATGCACTCGTATCATATGAAACAAAAATATAAATGATAACATAATAATTATAAATTAGTACAAAATCAAAAAATATAATTTCATTCCTAATGCCAATCGATATCTGTATGCAAATTATCATCATCGATGTGTAAGTGTCGGATGATATTGATAGCAATGACCTCAACATCCTCCAAGTCTTATGAGTTATCATCTGCCAGCAACTCTTGCGCTCTCGGTTCAGATCTATCATGAATGCTCAACCTCAAATTTTTTAACACATGCAAATGCAAAAAAAAATATAATTGTCAATCACAATATCAATTCTTCATACATGCAAGTATCTCAATAATATTTATCGTAATCTTAATCTCCTATCTGAAATGATAGTAATTACAACAACAAAAAATAGATTCTAAAATTATGCTCGACACTGGAATAGTCAATAGATCTTATATTTTTTTAGACAACATGAGATAGATGGATTCATATGATTTTCATCATAATAAAATATCAAGTTTCTCATTATCATTATGTGATATAATTGAGTAGTAATCAATATCTCAGTAGTAAAACAGCTTGCTCTTATTCTACAAATCATCCTATCATTTATTCCGCACTAACTAAATAAAGAAATCGTCATCTCCAAATATGATATTTATGTCTGTACTCAGAATATGGCTACAACTACTATCATATCTAATATCGTAATATATAAATAACGCGATCAATTTTTTTATTTAATAAAATAATTTTTTTTTATTTTTTTGGTCAAAAATCCAACATCCATTGAATATCTCTCAAACAATCATTGGATTTCATTCAACATCTTACATAATAGTAATTTTTTTTAATATAAACTTCCACGAAAAACAGGATAGCCATAGTAACATAACCCCTATCCAGCCATTATTTGGGCCTCACATGCCAGGAAGGCTGGTTGTGCAGCCATGATCTAGCACGACCATGGTCCAAACATGTTTCTAGATCATTTGTTTTATTGTGTCTTGTGTCAAACTATGACCACTCAGTCTACTTGATACTTCTAACTCAAATAAGATGATTACCTATGAAAACATCACAAACCAGACTCTCGATTACTACTTCAGACCATACAAAAGCTTCTGTAATTTGCAAACTGCATCTTAACTATTCAGTTCAAAATTCAAGTAACTGCTTCATATACACCTTTTACTCAAAGTTATTATGAAGAAAAATATTCTTCATATTTAACTGGTGTATTATTCAATTGAAAGATACCGCAAAAGAAATAAAAATCCGTATTATAATCATTTTTGCCATTAAAAATATAAATATCCTAGTAGTCCACATCAAATATTTGACAAAATTCCCTCACTACAGTCTTGCCTTAACACAAACTTGTCTTCATGGTGAACACTCATATATAACCAACAAAAAACTTTCCCAAAAGACGTGATACTAATTATCTAGTTCTCAAATCTTATTAAAGTAGAGGACATACATCTCTTTAATTATAATCTAGCTATATATGAGATAAGATGATATCAAGGAATAAGATTTGAGTATCCTAGTACAATCAAGAAAAGCAATAAAAAAGATTAAAATTTAAATAATAAGAGAATATGACAAAACTTATAAAATCAGGTGTTGGGTATCATTCTCATTTTTGTTTTAGAAATAAACTGGAAGGTTACAAGATCATATGGTCCCTCGATAGGCTTATCGCTGATTTAGGCATGCTGAGTATGTATCTCTCTCCTAATATAGACTCTAAATTCTTAATAGTCAAGTCTTTTAGTTACCAACTCAATATAAATATGTACTGATAAATACTCATGAATTATAATGTTATATGAGCCTGAGGAGATCTCTCTATACGAGAAATATTACTATGTCCAGAATCAACATGATCTAAACCTATTAATAGATATGATGACTCTCAAATATAACTAACAATTAACTTTCTACTAATTGATGGTTCAAGCATGCCCATAGGTAAGAAATAAAAAGTAATATACTCAGGTATAGCAACTAGATTCATAGACTTCCTAGACACGTTGAAAAACTAATCCTAATCAAAAAAATATAATATTTGTGCTCACTAAAAATATATCAGTTTCTAGTAAAAAAATATTGATATTTTTTTAGATACTAGAGTATCCAAGAAAAATATATCTCACAATCATAGATACTAACTTATCACATCTTCAAAATCAATTAAAGACAAAATAGGTATATCCAAAAATTTTGAGAAGCAAGATAAATAGCATCTCACCATGATATAGGATCTAAAAAAATTAAAATTAAAAAATAATAAAAGAGAATATCTAATTGATAAGATAAATTACTGTTAAAACCATATCTTCCCAAAAATATTTTAAAATATTATATTTAAGTTTCACTGTTTAAATTGTCTCAATTAAAAATCTATTTTTTTTTTCAATAATCTAATTATATTCGGGAGTACTAGCATATGAAGTCAAGTATATAATCTCATGATTTATATAGTAATTACTAAATCGGTCTGACATATATTTTAATATATTATCAATTCTCAATATTTTTTAAATTTTGATAAAATTAATTTTTTTATTATTTTATGAAATATATGAAAAATAAAAAAATTATGATTTATCTCAAAAAATATATATTCATCTATACCTCGAGCAATCATTAGTAAAAATGATCAAATATTTAAATTTATCTCTGGTCATATTGCTATTAGATCCTAATACATCTAAGTATAACGAAATAAATAGTTTCCTACTCAAGCTAAACTGACATGTATGATATGAATCTATTATAATTTTGTTTAACTGATATGTCTCACACTCTAAGATTGAAATACCCTTAAGTTTAAGATAAAGTATTCTCAATTTTATCAATGATAGGTGAATAAACTGAGAATACACAAATAAAATATCTAATACACTTAAATATCTAGAAAGTGATTTTATTATTAAAAAGATAATATACAATTTATCCAGCTCAATCCCAAATAGAATATTCTTCAATCTCCTGATCCTATAAATAAATGTTAATAAAAATAAAAACAAACTCAAATCAAAGATAGCCGACAGTCATGTGCTCCAATCAAAGATATAAAAAACAAAGAAATAACAAAAAAACTACAACATATATATTATTTTTTATTTATGCATTCATTTTAATCTTTTTATGTATTCGTGTACATTTGACTCGTACTTAGTCTATGCAAAGAAATATCCATAGCATTGCACTTTAATCTTATGAATTATTTTTTCATGCTTTAAGATTAATGAATTAGTATTGTTATTTTTCATTTTCCTCGATTAACAAATTCAATCAAGAAAATATAGATAGGATTTATATTTATATTTTTAAAGCACTTGACTTGTTTTAACCCCCTATGACCTTATAAAACATCTTGAAATGGGTTAGTATTAGGAATTGGGTCATTCAATATAACTTTCGAATCTGCTTGAACCTTATAGAACTTGTGAAATTATAAAACAAATTGGGCAGTTTATCAAACAATAAAATAATCAACAAAGTGACAAGCAATCACTTTAGCCCTGTGGAATTTATTGAAAATTTCTTTACTTTCCGAAATAACTTTTGGAATCTTACCGAACCTCATCAAGCTCTTGTAAATTCAAAAACAAATTGAGCAATTTATGAAACATGATCCCATCAAGAAAGTGAAGACTGCATATAATTATAAGCAAGCAGATATCCATATCGAACAGGATGTGATCCACTACATGAGTAAATAATGAACCAGTAGAATGATTATACATATTGGCAAATATGATCCCATCAATCATTTATTTAAAATTTTTTTTGGAATTTCCTTGCCTAGCAACTCAAAACAACTTAATAAGCTCATCGAAAAAAAATGAGAATTTCACCTGCATAAGCCCATTAGGGCAATGTTTCGCATCAGGTGCATGCCAGGTCGGGTCGGAAAGACCAAAAACCAGAACCAGCCAACAAAATCCATGACTAGGTCAATGCCCGGCCTCAAACCATGCCTGCACCATGGGCCCCCAAGACAAGCATGGAAAGCTGCCGCACAGCTTTGGCGGCACATGGGCTGCCCTTCAAAGGGCATGGCCCATGGAGATGCACTAATCTGCTCAGCCCATTTGACAACTCTAGAGATGCACTGACTGGTCCCACAAAACCCATATTTAAAAAAAACATTTTTTGGAATTTAAAATTGAAATCAAGGAAAAAAAATATTCAAGATAATTAATTTACAAAAATAACAAAACCCATATTAAAATTATAAGTTACTTTTTACTGTTGTTGTATAAATAATAAAATAAAGTGAATCAAAAGTTTATTTAAAAGTGTCAACTTACGCCCACTTTGGATCTGGTGATCCACAATCCGCACAAACCCTGTTGCCAGATTGTTCTAAGTGCAACTCCATTCTTTTTAGCGGACCTGCTTTGTGAAAGATACAAAGATTACACTGAATCAACTGTAAGAATAGATAATGAGTCAACATTACTAATCCAAAGCTCATTTTTAATCCCCTAGATTTAAACACATTCATAAATAGGAATATAAAAACTCCACTGCATTCCCCTCATCAATCCTTTAAAAATTTAAGTTCCTAAAGGCATGTTGATGCAAATGATATTTAGATTGAATGACTATTAATTTTACTTAATTGATTGGCATAATATTTTTATTAATATTTATAAATACACTCACGTCCACATACACACATATATATACATATGGTATTTTGATTGAATTGTTATTAAGGTTGACCATATGATTATATGTTATTTATTATGAAAACTGATTTACATACGTGTGTGTGTGTGTGTGTGTGGATCCACATATATGTGTGTATGTAAAAAATACATATATACATATATACATTGTATTTTTATTAAAAAATACATATAGTAAATATATATATACATACATACATACATATATATATATATGTATATTACTAATCAAAGAATCAATGACATATTAAATTTTAACCTCAAAAATTTATACTATTTATAATTATAAAGTCAAAAATTAGATAGATAACATGAAATATTAAAGAATATAAATTTAAAAAATAATCAATTGGAGATAAATATAATTTTAGTATTGAATTAAAAGAAAAAATCAAAAAAATAATTCAATTGAGATTTATCATGTCAGAATGTCAATATAATTAATTTTGATAGTTGAAATTGATAATTCAAAAAAATATAAAGAAATTAAAAAATATATAGAACATATAATTAATAATAATTAGATAAAATAGATAAACACGTCGGAAGTCTTAAGGAATAGAAGAATATTTGTTGGGTTAAAAAAAAATATTGTATGATGCTTGTTAGACCATTCATACTTTATAGTTATTACAGTTTCAGCAAATTTTTAGTTGACAATTTTTTTTATTTTCTTTAGTTTATTTCATTACATCTTTAGCATGCCTTACTTTCATCATTTTATCAAAGCTAAAACCTAGAAAGTATAAATCCTAGAGCTTGAAGAGAGATAGAGGGAGGGAGGGAGGGAGGGAGGGAGAGAGAGAGAGAGAGAGATCACATGCAATGTAATAGCAAAGTGCACGTGTGCACCATATGCAACAGTGCATGAGTGTGCACTGCCTCCAGCAGTAGAAAAAGATGGAAAAAATGTGACTCACCCCCTTCCTCATTTCTTTATCGCACATCCAATGCGTTGATGCATATGATGCACAAAAAGTGCATTGTGCACAACCGTGTGTGAAGAATCATGAACTAGTCTGTGGTAGTGTGCGCAAAATCATGCGGAAGTGTGTGGCAATGTGTTCACAAGTGTGTGGAGCAACTAGTGCACACAGTGGGTGTACATTATGTGGTGCACTGTGGGAACTGAATTACTGCAAGTGTGTGACAATGTGTAACATTGTATGCGCAAGTGTGTGTTAATTAATGTGTTTAGAGCAATTAGAGTGCACATTTAGGGTGCCATGTTTGGTGCATAGTGGATACCAGCTAAATATATTAATTTAAACAGAAATAGTGAAAAAATCCAGTAATTATATTATAAAAAATTCGGAATCAGAATTATTCACAAAAGACGACGAGAGATTGGACATTTAAATTAGACATTCTAAATACACCACATATCAATTAAAGATGAATTTTTCTACAATATGTGTAATGAATTATTCATAATTATATTTGTACATTCAGTTTCATGAACATTATTCTTCTAATAATTAAACTTACATTAATCTCGAGATTTCATATATTGATTTATCTCTAAAGATAAAATTAGAAGGATTATCACTTACTATAAATAAATAAAAATATTATATTTCAATTCTTAATAATAATAATAACCATTAACATTCAAATTATAATATTATCATAAATAAGTATTATATAATCATATCATCATAATATAAAAATAATAAATCAAGCCTAAATTTTAATTTAACCTGATATTTGAAAAAAAAATCACTAAAAATATTTGATATGACATATAATATAAATTGATGGTTCTCAATAACAACCCTAGTTAAAACATAAGTCTTAAAACAAATTTTCAATTAATTCTTACTTATGTTTATCTTGGATTTGATCATAAGTTGAGGTTGAAAGTCACGCCGCCTAGGATTTTGCATGCAATTGACTTTGCAATCCGATTCTCCACTCTCTCCTTTATGAAAACCTCTAAGTCTTCCTTTTATACATCATGGTCTCATACAAATCTTTAAGATGAATTCTCTAAGTCAGAAAAATAAAATTGAGACCATAATTTTATCATATCTTTGAATCCTCTATGGAGTACAAAAGTCATTTTGAAAAAGGAATTTAAAGAATGATATAACTCTCCTCTAGAGCACAAATTCATGGTGGCAAAAATGCCATGATTGAGATAAATACTCTCTAAATATGCAGATTCACAATGACATGATTGTCCGCAATTGATGCAATTACTCTTTGAAACAAAAAATCTTGGTGATAAAAATTGCCACAATAGAGATTTTTCCTCTTTGGATAACAAATTCACGGCTTCAAGAATATCATGATTAAAACAAATATTCTCTTGAACACAAAATCATAATGAAAAAAAATTATTATGACAAAAAATCACTTTGTTTTATAGGAATTTTAGCTTTGTACCGATTAAGTCGTAACATTTAAAAATGTTATGACTTCTTGTACTAATAGTGTGCTTGATTACCACGATATAAAAATAAACTCATAGCCAATAGTATGCTTTCGAAATAATACGACCATGCATCCAAGAAAATATCGCATCCTCAAGGATAGTATTGCACAATAAAAAAATGACAACTTTATGATAAAATCACGGCGTACAAAGATAATACAATTTATTTTGTAGAGTTGAGGACTAATCTGTTATATAGTATTAATCAACAAATGAAATATAAAATATTTGTCCTTAGTCTCCCCTTCATAGTTTATTACTTTCAAAAATAATGATTCACCTTCTAAAATCACCATGATATTAATAAGTGATCTTCTTTGAGCATCTGACGATCTATCATGAGCATAATAAGGATTTCAAATAAAGTGAAAAAACAATCCCCCAGTGTAGAACATCCTAGCTATCTCACTTTCGACTATTTCACGCGCACCCATATTGAATATTTTCTCAATTGATCCAGTAGACATCTTTCTCCTTTTTGGATCATATCACTAGCACTAGAAGATAAATTCTCAAAAGTAAACGTTTTCGTTTCAGCGCTAGATGTGAGTAAAAGAACTTACTTATGATTTAAGATTAAATTATTTTACCCTTTGTTCAGCTTCCTCTACCACCCTTCGCATCTAAACTAAATTTTCATTCATTACATTAGTATAGGATACAACCTCAACCCCTTTAATTTTTAATAGATGAGCCTTGACTCTATAATATAACCATTTAAATATTTCTATACAAAAATTATATTAAAAAATAATATTTCTTGCCTCTCTATCCAATTTTGCTTCTCAGTGATGTATCTCCAAAATAAAGTATTGTCATCTTAATTATTCTATTGATCAATAGAAGGCCCAAAATTATTACTCATTGTATAAGTCTGTATCATTAAAAAAAATATTAATCATAATTTTAAATTAACCTTGAAAAAAGTTTTAATGATTGATTGGCAAGAGGTAATCTATTGACCCCTCTAGCATCTAGCATATCATTGAGATTTGCTTTTTGTATGATTATGAATGTGATTTCAAATAGGATAAGTATGTTATGACTAAATATCATTGAAGTAATTATACTTAAAAAATTAAGAAAATTTAATGATTAATCTTCAAGATATAACGAGAAATCTAAATTTAAATGATTACATAAACACATAAAAATGAGGATGTCATAAGCGAGACTTTGAGCTTTTACAATCCAAATCATACAGATAGATTTTGTTATTCAAAGTTTTATTTTTTTATTTACATTTTCAAAAATTTATGTATAATAATTTATAAAGAATTTTTTATATTTGTGCAGTTTATATTTAATTTTTTTAAAAAAGTATTTATATTATATATCATTACTATGATATAATAATTAATAACTTATAAAATTAAAATTAAAATTTTAAAGTTTGGCTAGGGCCTTGGACCTGCCAATGGGCCAGTGATAGTTGCAAGTACAATTGCAATGCCCAGGCCCAATTGTAGTAGCCCTAGATGTGTCAGCCAGCCCGACCCGGGCCGGCACTAAGCACGGCAGGAGAATTTCTCGTGCCTGTGTCGTGTCTGGCCCAGCCCGGTACCATGGCCCATTGGCACTATACCTCGAATGAGCTGAGAAACAACCCCAACAACAAAAACTAAGCCTAATGATTCTAGAAACTACCCGGGCCCGGGTCCAATTCCAACCGCCACCCCCAATACCCAACAGTTCAAAATTTAAAAAAAATAAAATTAAAATTTTTGAATTTTAGCCGTTGGATTTAACCTCTAATAGCTATAGGGCAAAATCTGATATCCCACATGATTCTACCCTAAAAATTTAATAAAATAATAAAAAACTTCTTTAAAAAAATTTTAATTTTATTCTATAAAAGTCCCCCCCCTCTAATTTTTATGTTTTTCAAAATCATAAATTCACTCTTTTAAATCTCTCTCTTAAATTCTCTCTCTCAGAATTTTGGTTCGATTTTTTGTGACTCGCAACTCAAACTCAGCTTTGAAAGTTGAAACTTTGGTGCACATGCTTTACATTTACACTACTTTATGGGTATTTTTGTTTTTTTTAATTAGTAAACTAAAACATTTAAGGCTTAACATAATAATTAATATTTTAAAATAATTAGTTTTTTATTTTCTCTCTCTACTTTTTAATCTATTCACTTGTCTAAAAAAAACAAAAAAAATTGATAAATACTAATAAAATTAATTTAAATTTAAAAAATAAAAATTATACACAAAGGTCCGAGGCTGCTAAAACTGTGATTTCTCAGGTCGTCTCAATTAAAATATCTAAAAAACAAAAAATTAAAAGGACTTCTATAATTTGAACTTATTTTAATATAATAAAATAAAAAAATATTAAAGATGATAAAGAAAAAATAGTACAATACAAATATTATAAGAAAATTTTTACTTATAAGAGTACATTTGAGACTGAGCACCTTAAGAGACGTGCCGAAATATGCACCAAAAAATATGTTACATTAATCCTAGGTAAACTCAACTTAGCAGTGTATTTTTTGATGTTGAATCCAATTCAATTTCAAAGTTTATCCCCTTCATATATCACAACGAGTTGAATAGGGAAGACATGTCCAAACGTATCACCTTGATGGGCTTTCCGATCATATTTTCAGAAGATCAAAGGATAGTAAGTATCATACAGACATATTTTCAGTCTGCTTATCATAGAATTCCTAGGTCCACATCTAAAAATGACATACTAAAATTTTATAAGTTAGAAAAATAAATAATAATTAATAAAATTATGGCATAATGGAGTTGTAACCGTAACATCCGATATCTATAATATTCATGATAATTCATCTTATGCATGTCTCACCACCTACTTTGTAGATTCTAAATGGACTATGAATAAAAAAAATTTTAAGATTCTCTGAGATTCTTCATCCTCGTGATGACCCGACTATTTTTGAGTGTATAATAAAAATCTATATATAATATAAAATTCAAAATAAAACATTTAGTATCACATTCAATAACGTATCTAATAATAAAATAGTGATTAACATATTTGTTAGGAATATTAAAAATACACTATTAAAAAAGATTTTTCATATCAGATGCATGTGTCACGTGATTAACTTGATTATATAAGCAAAGATGAATGTGTATTCCCCTACTTTGGATAACATAATTAACTTACTAAAATATATTCGTATACCTCGTAGACAATAGGAGTTCGGTAATATATGTTTGTCTGCAAATATTAAGAAGAAAAAATTTTAATCTGATGTGAGACACCATAAAATTTACATGTACCTGATGTTAGAGTCATATATTATATACGAACACGTGATATTCAAATACGTCAATAATAAGAGTGACGAACTTATTATTGACGATACTGACTAGCTATAGAAATTTTATTTATGAAAAATCTAAAAATTTTTTATAACACAACAAACATTTACTCGTCAGTTTATACTCCCACGACTTGAATTACACTCAGGTGCATGTACAATATTAGTAGCACGCTTAGGAAGTATCAAGCTGACCCAACACTTAACAATATGATTACAGAGATAAAAACTAAGTAATTAAAGTATTAATTCACCATTCTATCTCTTTATTGTCTTGCTGCATGCATGGATGCTAGAGTTAAGGTGGAAGGGATAGATAACATCCGAACATATATTTCCTCATGTATAAATCTAGAAGACCCACCTAAAAGATTCATTCACGAAAAATTGAATGACCTTTTCACATACTACGATACTAGGTATGATGGTGGTGATGGTAGTGAGACTGTAGTATAGACATGAATACAATATTCGGAGATAACAATTTTTTTATTCAATTAACGAGAATAAAATGATGAGGTAGACCGTCTATAGGAATGAACTGTATTGGTACTTAGATACTGATTACTGCTCAATCTTATCACATTCAGATACTATGAATCTTGATATATTACAGTGATTAAAATCATATGTGTTCACATTTCTCATACTATCTAAGATGGTATTGGATCTACTGACTCTTTCGATATCGAGTGTAGTATTGAAGTCTACTTTTTCTGTTACAGTGAATGTGATTTTAAATAGGAGTTCGAGATTACATCCAGATATTGTTGAAGCTTTAGCATGTATGAAGGATTGAGAGAATTGTATCCAGGATCATTATAGGACAAGGACTGCAGGAAAAGTAGAGGAATTAATAGCTGATGATAATCCATGTAATAGTAATTTTAATATTAAGGTTAAGGATGATAATGATATTTCAATGAACGATTGATGAGGTTGATACTTGATGTCTGATGATTGACGATTGCAGGATTACGACATGCCGACAGCTATATAGAGGTGTCAAACGTGCCGGGCCGGCACGTTCAAAAACCGTGCCCGGGCCCGGCTAAGATGTACCCGTGCCTGGCCCGACACGGCTCGTGCCTTGGCACGGCACGCCGGCACGGGTCCATCCCGTGCCGGTTCACGCAGGCACGCATGGCACTGGCGGCGTGCCACGCGTGCCGTGAGTCGTGACTCACGAGTCACTCACGGTCACGACTCACCAAGTCGTGACCCAACCGCCCCCCCCCCCCCCCCCCCCCCGCCGGTAAAAAGACTGCGGGTCGGGTTCAAACAGACCCGACCCGCGGTCTTTTCTTGCCGAAACCCGAAATTCAAAAAAAATTCCAACGGAAAAAAAAAATTTTTCAAAGTTGAGCGATTCTCAGCCCTTGGATTCGCCTCCAACGGCTAGGGGGCAGAATCCAACGGTCCTCGTGATTCTGCCCCTTAAATATATTAAAAAAATTCAAAAAATTAATAAAAAAATATTTTTTAAAAAAAAATAAAACTTTATTTAGCCTATAAATTCTACCCCCCTACCTTTAACATTTTATGTTTTTCAAAAACATAAAATCTCTCTATATTTTCTATCTCTCACATAAACCGTGCTTCTATCTCTCGACCCTCGTGAACTTGATTTCGGCTTGGATTTTCGTGAAACTCAACTTGAGTTTTGAATATCAAAGCTTCCTGCGGTGCACCTTGCACGTGAGTGACCTCATTACTTTTACCGGGTAATATAATTTACTTTTTTTATACTTTCTCTCTCTAAATCTTCTCTCTCTAAAAAAACTTACGAAAACTAAAAAATGACAAATACACCTAACACGTATTTAAATTTGGAAAATAAAAATGTTAGTGTTGCACATACGTCTGTGGCTCCTGAAACGTTGGTTTCTCCTGTCGTCTCAGCCCAAAGTTCTAAAAAACAAAAAACTAGGAGGACTTCTGTAGTTTGGACACATTTTAAAATCATAACACAATTAGATGTTAGGGGTGAGAAACATGAAATGACACAGTGCAAATATTGTATGAGACTTTTAACATGCAAGAGTACATGTGGGACTGGGCACCTCAAGAGGCATGCCGAAATATGCTCCAAAAAACATGGACCGTTAGATCCTAGGCAAACCCAACTTGACACTACATTTTTTGAGACTGGATCGAGTTCAGTCTCAAAGTTTACTCCCTTCGTATACTCCAGCGAGTTGGGTAGGGACGGCATGGCCAGGCTCATCACATTGATGAGTCTTTCGATCAGATTTTCGGAAGATCCGATGGTAGTGCGCATCATGCAGACTTATTTTCAGCCATCCTATCGTAGGATTCCTAGGTCCACATCTAAGAGTGTCATACTAAAGATATATAAGTTAGAAAAACATAAAATAATTAAGGAATATTTGGCATTTAGTGGAGTGGTGTCCGTGACGTCCGATATATGGACATGTCACGATGATTCTTCTTATGCATGTCTCACGAGTCATTATGTAGATTCTAACTGAACAATCAATAAAAAAATATTAGGATTCACTAAGATTCTTCATCCTCATGATGGCCCGGCCATTTTTGAGTGTATGATGAAAATATTTAGGGAATATAAAATTCAAAATAAAATTTTTAGTGTCACTTTCGATAATGCTGCGAATAATGGAGTAGCGATCAATATGTTTGTTAGGAATATTAGAGACGCACCATTAGGAGAGATCTTTCATGTCAGATGCATGTGTCATGTGATTAACCTGATAGTTCAAGCGGGTATGAAGGTCTGTTCCCCCGCGTTGGAAAATATACGCAATGCACTCAAGTATATTCGCACACCTCGCAGACTACAAGAGTTTGGTAATCTCTGTTTGTCTGCGAATCTTAAGAAGAAGAAATTCCAATCGGATGTGAGACATCGTTGGAATTACACGTACCTGATGTTGGAATCATGTGTTGGATACGAACACGTGATATCCGACTACGTCAATAGTAAGAGTGGCGAACTTATTATTGACGACACTGACTGGGATTCAGAAATTTCATTTATGAAATTCCTAAAAATATTTTATGACACGACGAACATGTGTTCGTCGGTTTATACGCCCACCACTTGCATTGCACTCCGTTGCATATGCAACATTAGTAGCATGTTTAGGAAGTATCGAGCGGACCCGACGCTTAGCCATATGGTTGCAGAGATGGAGACCAAGTACCTAAAGTACTGGTCCACCATTCCATCTCTTTATTGCCTCGCAGCATGCATGGACCCTAGGGCTAAGGTGGAAGGGGTTGAAAACACCCTGACTTTCATTTCCTCGTGCATGAACCTGGAAGAGCCATCCGAAGGGTTCATTTACGAGAAGTTGACAGACCTGTTCACATACTACGATACTAGGTATGGTGGTGGTGGTGGTGGTGGTGAGACTGTGAGTACGGACACTGATACCTTGTTCGGAGATGACGATTATTCCATTAACCTAGCGAGGGGGAAACGTAGGGGTGGACCTTCACATAGGAGCGAGCTGTCTCGGTACTTAGATACCGATTACTGCTCAATCCTATCACCTTCTGACAATAAGAATCTTGATTTATTACAGTGGTGGAAATCATATGAGTCCGCCTATCCCGTGCTATCTAGGATGGCACGGGATCTACTTACTCCTCCTGTGTCGAGCGTATCATCGGAGTCTGCTTTTTCTGTTGCAGTGAACGTGATTTCGGATAGGAGATCGAGATTACGTCCAGATATGGTTGAGGCCTTGGCATGTTTGAAGAATTGGGAGGAATCGAGATTTAGCATCAGTGATCGTGCTGAAGCTGGGACTGTGACAGACATTACAGTCGCATCCACATCCACTACGATGGCGGAGGAGCTGATTGCCGATGATGATGACCCATATGATACTGATCTTGATGTTGCGGCTGATGATTCTCATGATATGCCGCTTGACGATTGATGCTCATCTGCTCTTTTTTTTCGATATTTTTTTATTTATTTTATTTATACGCTTTGTTTGTACTTTGTATTATACGTTGTGTTGAAACTTATACTTTTTTTTCGGAGTATTGGTTTCAAAAGCATGAATGGTAATTTTTATTTGTGTAGTTTAAATTTTTTTTAATTAAAATAAATACTAACTTAATGTATTTATTTATTATTTTAAGATTTTAATTTTAATTTAAAATTTATTAACTTAAAATTTAATATTTAATTAATAAATTATAATATTAAAATATGCTAAACTTAATTGAAAAAAAAAATAAATTTTCTAATTTTTGTTTGTTACATTTAATTTTAAATGTAATATTTTTTACAAAAAAATTTATTTTTTAATTATTACATAAACTCTAAAGTAAATACAGAATAACAGAAACTTAATAAAAAAATTTAAAAAAAAAAAAATTTTATAATCTGCCAAGTGCCAAGCACGGGCCGTGCCCGTGCTTGGCTCCCGGGACCCGGACCCCAGTTGAGCCGGTCCAGGTGACCAGGTCCAGCCATGCAGCTCCCGCCCCGCCCCGCCCCGCCTACCCTGCCCCTGCCGTGTGCCCGTGCCGCCTGGCCAAGCCAACCGTGCCCGACTTTAAAAAACCATGCCGTGCCGGGCACGGCACGGTAGCACGGCGGGGCACGTGAAAAACGGGCCGTGCCATGCTGGGCCGGCCCATTTGACACCTCTATAGCTATACTTATGTTACAGTTATACTTATGCTTATGAGTCATGCTTGATTCTAATTTTCAATTTCAATATTTTGTACTCATTTTTATTTATATTATATTTGCTTTGGTTTGGGCATTTGACTTTGTTGTTGTCATTTTTGTTAAAGAAATTATGTGTTTATTTTATTTTTGTATTTAAGAATTTTATTAAAAATTCTAAAATTTAATTATAATAAATTATAATCTATTAATCTAATTAATACATAATTAAAACAAATAACATAAAAAAATAAATTTTATAACTATTCAAATATCTACAATTTATAATTTAAATATTTTTAGATGTTATCTAATTTATATTTTATAATTACATAACTATTATAAACAAAAAAATAAAAAATTTATTTTTTAAAACTAGCCCGTATGGGCCTATTCTCGCCCGTACAAGCGTAACCCAGCACGGTAAAAAATTGGCCATGGCAACGTGCCATGCTGGGCCTGGCCTGAAGAAACTGTGTCAGGCCAGGCATAGCATGGTATAGTAACCATGTCGTGTCTGGCACAGCACGGTAGCATGGTTAGGCAGCCTAAAACTGTGTCGGGCCGAGGGACCAAGCTACATGGCTATGAGCAGCATTAGCATAGTAGGAAAAGGCCAAATCATACTGATTATAGCTGACATTAGATCAACCTAGCGTGACTAACTACCCTAGTTGGGCCATCAAGTCATGCAAGCCTGCCTTACTCGATCTTGTGTTGGCATGACATGACCTAGCTTGAGTAATTATGCATGTCATGTCCAGCACAGCATGGTGGCACGACCAGGCCACCATAATTCGGATTGTGCCAACCTATCACGGCCTAGTTGACACCTCTAAGCAATGGCTATTTTTTAAAAAAGGGGTATGCACATCACGCATCCCATGACCCCATTTAATATTTTATTATAAAAATAGGTGTGCGAGTTACACATGCCTATTTTCATCAACTCCAACAAGGACAGGCACATGCAGTCAAGCATCATGCCTAGCATGCAAAGTGTGTCAAGTGGCATGTGGTGTGTCGTGCGCCAGCAAGCAAGCTATTTCAGTAGGGATGGCATGGCACGAGCCATGTTGTAAGCCAAAACACAGCAAGCACGAGTCCTACCCATGTTATATCATGCCTGGCATAGCTGCTTTGAGTCATGCCTTGGGTCGGACTCGGGTGGTCCAACTCATTTCACACCTCTCTCTATGTACTTACATGTATTAGGAGGGTAGTATAATATTTTACAGACATATTCTTGGTGAGAAAATACTCGTAGTTCTCTTAGAAAGTTATCAAATAGTAGACCAAACATCTACGTTGGATGTTATACCATGACTAAATATATTAAATACATATGTTATATCTAATTTGTTCATAATCAGATAGTTAATATTTCATATAATTCTCTTATAAGTTATAGAATCAACTAAACAAATCATATCAGAAATAAAATCATTATCTAAATCAATTGAAATATATGTTAGAGTATAACTTAAAAGATCAACCTCTATAAAAATATCAAATACATATATTCTTTGTGACGTGAAAATACACATCATGGAATAAGTTACCTGTATACCAAGAAAATATCTGAGCTTCATAAGGATCTTCGTCTAAAATTGTATTTGAATATACTTCTTGAGTCGAGTAATTCTCAACTTGTTATCTCTCATTTTCAATATATCATCCAGGTATACAATCAGAAAAAATAATCAATTCATCAGGATACCTCTAGAAAAGTAAGAAAAAATTAATAATAAACATGTGTAACCTAAACAAAATTACTACTTGTGAAAATCATCAGAAAGGAGATAAATTTTATTGACTGTGAAACACAGTATTTAGCAAAGCATGTTAGAATTTTCTATCCAAAACAGCAGAAAGGTATTATGTTGTATGTAATCTATCTAATTTATTCAAACAATTGGGGATTATATAAGATGATTATGCATTAAAGTTTAAAATATTTTGTTATCTTTATTCTTGATTATACTCTCTCTCTCTCTCTCTCTATATATATATATATATATATATATATTTGGAGAAAAAACTTAAGATTTATCTATATTTATTAAATTTTATGAAAAATTAAAAACATAATTTGGGTGTGATCAAAATATTTAAAAACAATAATGCATTAGAATATGATTTTCATTAATTTCTTGTTTTTTAGAAGCATAGAATACTTTGATCAAATACCTTATGTTGACATTCCCGGGCAAAATGGAATAGCTGGAAAGAGAAATCAATATTTGATTGAGATAACTATAATATCTCTACTACTAATGAGTATTCCAATATATTTTTGAGAATGTATGGTATTAACCATTAACTTCTTTATCAACCAAATATCATCATCTATCATCTCAGACCATATCTCATATTAACTTTAATAAATAGAGAAAAAAATCATTATTCATCTAAATTTTTTTGGTATAGATAATTTATTCATATTATCTCTCTCTCTCTAAGTAAAGAATAAATGGTTACTCATAATATCAAGTACACCTTCCCCAAGTACTTAAGTACTCAAAAGGGATAAATGTACTACTTACTAGAGACCATAAGGATAATTACGAATGTAAATCTTAAGTTTTATGAGTATAAGTCATTCAAAGACTCAATCCATGAGAATACACCTTTGGAGATCATAGTGATAGACGTATTTTCTTGTCCAGTTGTCACTCCTTGAAAAAATAACATTTACTTCTACTCTTGTTCATTCACCTAATATTACTAGCAGAGCTAATTTTAAAAAGAGAATTACATAATAGTCATCATGTTTTATTGATCTTGGGAACACAAATTTTATATTTAAACAACAAAAGATTCTTTATGGCCTGAAACAATCTCCTAGAATATAGTTTAATAAACACTCTTCGACACTCACTATTTATGACCTCAAAAGATGTGTTAAATTTTTCTTGTTCCTGCTGAGATGGAGTATGAGGATGACATGCAATGTTAATAATATATATTAATAACATTTTGATTATAAGAAATAATTGATTGGACATATCTCAAATAAAGTTATTATTATATACTAAGTTTCATACGAAAAACTTAGGATATTTTATATATTTTCTTGATATTATGATTGAATATTCAAAGGAACATTTTTATTCTCATAATAAATATAATTTAGATATTTTATCTAATTTTAATATGATTGAATACACACTAATTAACTCACTACTTGATCTAAGTGTAAATCTATCCGCAGAGACTGATTTTTCAATTGACTGCATTAGATATAATAGAATTGTAGAAAAGTAAAATTATCTGATATTAATCAAAATATAAATTATTTATATATATTAGTATAATTAATCACTTCTTAGAGTATCCCAGAAAAACTCATATATACATAGTTCTTAGAATTCACTAGTATATGAGGGGAGCTACATTACACAAAAGTTTATTCAAAGGTTAGAAACATAACTAGATAGAGATGAACTAAGACTCTAATTAGGCTCCATAACTAATAAAGAAAAATTTACTATAAGATTTTATAATTTTCTTAGAGACAATCTTGTATCTTAAAAAAAATATGATAAAATATTATTTTCAAATCTTGTGCAAAAACATTGAACATAGATATGATAATGGTCATATTATAAGCTGTATTATATCAATCACTTTTTTGAAAAATTCAACTTACTAGTTTATAGGCTGATAAAACTTTATTATGCCAGCCTAGCAACTCAACATATTATTTCTAATTAAATATTTCACATACGAAGAAAATATATTAAAATTAATTATAACTTTATATGGGAGAAAATACATGATAGTTCCATACCAACATACCTAACAACAAACAAATTGCAGGCATCTTTACAAAAACTTTTAGACTATAAGTATTTTTTTCTCTTTCAAATTGAGTAATTATGAGTGTTTGAACTTTAGTATAGTTTATAGATATTTTATTTCTTTTTCTTTCATGCTTACATTTCTATGACAACACCTGATATCTGAGTTGCCCTAATCATATATACATGTTTGTATGTGTCTGTGAATTAATTTTTTAATTTTTTAGTTTAATGAAAATACATTTATTTTTTCTATTTTATTTCTCTCTCCTCTCTCTCTTTTGAATGACATCACAACTCCTTAAATAAAAATCACGAAGAGAAAACTTTATGAGGACCCCTGGATAAAACTGGTGGTTAGGCCTATCCTTACAAAATTTTTATATTACTCTTGGTCTTCTATCTGAAAATAACTATAAACAACTATCTATAATGTCACTCATCCTCTTATCGTATATGCACTAAATTGAGACTCTTTTCTATATTCGCATCATGACTAGTACCCCTTGAACTACCAATACATGTAAAATGAGGTATCTTTCAAATGACTCAAAGTCTATCTGATATAAATTAAATTAATTAGCAATATAACTTTAGTCCAATGAAAAACTCCATATCACCCAAGATCTAACAATTAAATACTAAAAAATCACCTAATAGTGAGTATAAGTAAAGTAAATTTTTGATATATCAACTATTGTTGGAAAAACCAATCTCACTCTCTTCACCAATGAAGAACATCATATAAAAGTTGCTTCATCAATCTCACTCTCTTTGATACATCAACCATTATTGAAAAAACCTTCCAGAATTGCATAGCTAATTAAGTGAAATAAGTAAAGTGAGTTGTGACCTACTCATGCTCTCTTTGCTCTTTTAGTCTCGATCCAATAAACTATGAATTTTTGTCCAATATTTGTATCATCTGAGATTAGTATATTAATACTTATAACCCACATAGTATCTTCATATTGTGCAAGATGAGAAAATCAAGATTAGCTCCAACTCAATAGATTGTCACATGGCAATCAATAAGTGAGAATCAATTTGTAGTCACTTCGATTTCATCTTATCACTTGATAGTTCATTTGTCAAATACTCTCTCATCCCTTAACTAAAGAACCATGTCCAAGTTCCTATTGCCCACTATAAATAGTTCTCATGCCTAAGCCTCCATAGAGTAATCATTGAAATTTCAACTTGCTCTACAAAAAAATGTGACAAACCACAAAGCAAGCAAAATCAAAATGTTGCTCACACACATTGCACTCACGGTGCACCAACATTGCACCCACAATGCACCTGCCATACCCATTGTGCACCCTTGCTACACCATCCACGTGCACATCAACAAATTTGTACACCCTTTATGTACACTACACACCCCAAGATGTCACTACCACACACAAACAATGCACCTACTGTGCACCATTGATGTAGCCATAATGATCGTCGATGTCAACTACACAAGGAGGCATATGATATGTGCTGTATATGTAATTTGTTTTTACTTAATAATCTGTTTGTATAACCAAATGTCTTTTCTGTTTTAATATTTTCATTTAAGTGCAGGAAAGAAAATATTAAAAGCCCGGGAATATAGCAGTAACACAATAACCGAGGTCCCGCTGACCGATCAGCGGGCCAAAATTTTTGTATAAGATGATTTGTATTTATTTTTTCGGGCGGCTGTTTTTTGACCCGGTTGAACTATTCATCTTCGCTCTCCTCTCTCTCTGCGCGATTTCGTGACTGCTCCATGCTGCATACTGTAAGACATTCTATTCTTGGTTTTAATCTGTAACGCATAAGCATTTTCTGGTAGAGGTAGCTAATTGTACTGAGCGACTAGCGAACCACGTTATTTCTGTGTTGATTTTTCATTTTGATTTTGTCGTGAATGCTTATGGATTGAGGATAAATATATATATATTACTTGTTTCTGTGTTTTCTGTTATTTTCCGTTCTTAATCTCACTACCCGTGGAAGTGCGATTACCCAACAATTGGTATCAGAACTTGGTTTGGGATTTTTTGAGCAATTGTGCATTTAGGGTTTGAGATTTTTCTGTACAAGCAATATTCTGTTAAAATGACTGGAACCCTAAACACCATGATTGAGAAATTCAACGGCAGAAATGAGTTTAGTATGTGGCAGATTAAAATGTGAGCGCATTTGAAAAACTTCGATATTTGGAATCCTCTGGTTCAAGGCTTCGGTCCACACACTGCTGCTACTCTTGGAATAACCGAGATTGAGGCTTGGAGACATAAAGAGAAAGCATACTCCACCATTCTGTTGAGCTTGTCGGATGAAGTCATTGCTGAGGTAACAGATGAGAAATAAGCTTGAGTGTGCTTATTCATTGACGAATAAGCACACTCTTTGAAGAAGCATCTGTACATGACTAAATCATTGACGAATAAGCTTCTGTTAAAGAGAAGGCTGTTCACACTGAGGATGCAAGAGGAAACCTCTTTGAAGAAGCATCTGGATGACTTGAACAGCATCCTCATGGACCTTAAACGTGTGGATGCTAAGGTGGATGATGAGAATGCTGCACTTCTACTCTAGGTTTCTCTTCCTCCTTCCTATGAAAATTTTGTTGAATCTCTCATTGTGGGAAATGAGGAGATCACACTAGAGGATGTCCGGGCTGCCCTACACTCCAAAGAGATAAGGCAGAAGGCTGCGGTTGAAAGACTTGAACAACATCCTGCTGGACTGGTGATGACAAACAGGAGGCCACAACTTGTTCCATTCAAGAAGAAGGGATATAAGATTCAGAATATATCAAAGGAGTGTGACATTTGTCACTACTGTAAACAGAAATGGCATTGGAAAACTGAGTGCCCGAAGAAGAGAGCAAGGCTGGAACAGCAAGGTCAACCTAACCCCCCACCTGCTGCTGCTGTGACTTTTGATGATCTGGATGATGGAGAAGACCTTGTGTTGGTAATCTCCACAACGATCGCAAGATCAGATTCTTGGATTCTGGATAATAGTACTTCCTTCCATATAAGCACTCACTTGGAGTGGTTCAGCAAATATGACAAGAAGAAAACTGGTCATGCTGTGGTGGGAAACAGCCAACCATGTAAGGTAGTTGGAATCGGCACAGTCAGACTAAAAACTTGGGATGGCCGAATTGTCTCACTTTCAAATGTGAGATATGTCCCTGAGATGACAATGAATCTCATTTCTCTCGGTGTTCTGGATGATCAGGGATATTCATTCAGTGATAGAGAGGGAACACTGAATGTTCACCGAGGAGATGATGTACTGAAGGAGTAGAAAACTAGAATGCTATACACACTAATATGTTCCACAGTGACAGGGACTATTGTTATCACATCCAGAGAGCCAGCATCTGAAGACAAAACTGAACTTACCAGACTGTAGCATATGCGGCTCGCACATATGGGAGAGAAATATATGAAAATTCTCTCTGATCTTAATCTTCTTGTTGGTCATAGAGTCGTAAATTAAATTTTTGTGATCATTATGTTTTTGGTAAGAAACATAGAACTAAATTTGGTAAAGTCATACACTGCACAAACAGTATTTTGAATTATATCCATGCTGACTGTTGGAGCCCATCTAGAGTCACATCTCTTGGGGGTACTTGTTTTTATTTATGTTTAGTTGATGATTACTCCAGGATGTCCTGGGTATTCATGATAAAACATAAATCCGAGACTTTTATAAATTTTAAGCAGTGTGTTAGCTTAGTAAAAAATCAAACACAAAAGAAGGTTAAACTAATACGAACAGATAATGGTCTAGAATTCTGTTCGTCTGAATTTGAGGAATTCTGTAAGGACAAAGGTATTGCGAGACACAAAATTGTTAGAGACACTCCTCAGAGTGTCATTCTGAAACAAATACCTAATCCTATTCAGTTACCTGATGTTCCTCAAGCTAAACTTAAGGTGGAGCTAAAATCTGAACCTGTAGCTCCAGGAAGGATGCATGTTGTTTCTAGATAAACGATAGCTAATCATGAAAATGATGCTAAATTTATTATTGAACCTGATCCTGAAACTGTACCTAAAGAGTCTATTCCCTACTGTATTGCAATGGATAAACAAAGGAGGGTGAACATACGTCCTCCTCTAAAATTCGGCTTTGATGAGTTTGTAGGATTTGCCCTACAAGTTGCCGAAGAAATTGACATTCCTGAACTATCCTCCTTCAGAAATGCTGTTAATTATCCTGAGTCTGAGTTATGATTGGTTTCCATGAATAAAGAAATTGAATCTCTTCATACGAATGGTACCTGGATCACTGTACCTAAACCAAAGGGAAGAAAAATAGTGTCTTGTAAATGAATTTTCAAGAAGAAAGAATATGCCTCAATTGCTGGTGGTTTAAAATTTAAGGCACGTCTAGTTGCAAAAGGGTTCAGTCAGAAAGAGAATGTTGACTACAATGAGATATTCTCTCCTGTAGTTAGACATACCTCAATAATAATGCTTCTAGATTTAGTAGCACATCAGAATCTTGAACTTGAGCAACTAAATATTAAAACTGCTTTTCTTCATGGAGATCTCGATGAAGAGATCTTCATGAGCTAGCCTGAGGGTTTTGAGATATCAGGCAAGGAAACCCATGTGTGCAAGCTTCTGAAGTCCCTTTATGGACTTAAGCAGTCTCCCCGTCAGTGGTACAAGAGATTTGACTGTTTCATGATTAGTCATGAATACAGTAGGTGTGACCATGACTGCTGTGTTTATTTCAAAAGACACAAGGATGAGTCATATATCTACTTGCTATTGTATGTAGATGATATGCTTATTGCTGCCAGAAACTCTAATATTCAGGAACTGAAAGATCTCCTTAGTTCTAAATTTGATATGAAAGATCTTGGAGGAGCAAAGTAAATTTTAGGTATGAAAATATTCAGATATAGAATTAAAAGAAAATTATTTCTTTCACATAAACAATATATTCAGAAACTTCTATCTAGATTTAGAATGGCTTCTTGTAAGCCTCTGTCCACATCATTTGCTTCTAACCTCCATCTGACATTAGAATGTTGTCATCAATTTGAATCTGATAATGAACAAATGTCTAAGATTCCTTATTCTAGTGCTGTCAGGAGCCTCATGTATCTTATGGTGTGCACCCGACCTGATATTGCTCATGCAGTAAGTGCTGTGAGTAAGTTTATGATAAACTCTGGTCAAGAGTACTGGAAAGCTATTAAGAGGATACTTAGGTACCTCAAGGGGATTTCTGATATTGGTCTGATATTTGGTAATGAATCTGAAATCTTGCTGGCAGGATATTCTGATTCTAACTATGCAAGAGATGTTGATAGTAGACGGTCTATAACTGATTATGTCTTTACTATATGTGATTCTGTGGTTAGCTGGAAAGCCACACTGCAATCTTCTGATAATCCAGCTGACATGTTTACCAAACCTGTTACTCTGAATAAGTTAAAACACTGTCTTGACTTACTGAATATATCAAATTAGATGTAGTTTTTTTTTGGACTACCTGTTTTTGTCTCTCTATCTGTATGCAAAACAAATTAAGGTGAAGATTGCTGTATATGTAATTTATTTTTACTTAATAATCTGTTTATATAACCAAATATCTTTTCTATTTTAATATTTTCATGTAAGTATAGGAAAGAAAATATTAAAAGCCCGGGAATGCAGCAGTAGCACAATAACGGAGGTCCCGCTGTCCGGACAACGGGCCGAAATTTTTGGAGCAGAGCCTAGCCCGTTCTATGATCCGACCCGCTTCAGTTAAATGAAACGAATATTTATTTTTGTATAAAATGATTTGTATTTATTATTTCGGGCGGCTATTTTTTTGACCCGGTTGAACTGTTCATCTTCACCCTCCTCTCTCTCTACGCGATTTCGCGACTACTCCATGCTGCATACTGTAAGATATTTTATTCTTTGTTTTAATCTGTAACACATAAGCATTTTCTGGTGGAGGTAGCTAGTCGTACTGAGCGACTAGTGAACCACATTATTTCTATGTTGATTTCTCGTTTTGATTCTGACGTGGATGCTTGTGGATTGAGGATATATATATATATTGCTTATTTCTGTGTTTTCTGTTGTTTTCTGTTCTTAATCTCACTACCCGTGAAAGCGCGATTACCCAACGATATGCATTTACCATCACATGTCACTCACCTTCACACACACATGCACGCATGCACTATGTTATTACAGTGCACACCCCACTTAGCAACCCTGGGATTTAACTCTAATGTCGTGCAAAACTTTGCATCATTCAAGCAATAAACAAACAGAAGCAATAAAACTCACAACTTGTAGTGTACAAAGAAAGCTCTTATATGATAGGCTAGATGAATTGGAGAAATTCACATATTGAATGCATTCATCCATAATGCAACAAAAAATAAAAATAAAAAAAAAAGACAGTGATTAACTATAAACTATAACATTTTTTATGTGTATTATTTTTAGAATTTATAACTTAGAGCTTGTCTAAAACCAACACAAGTTAAGCATACAAAAACTCACAGTTACATACTCCTACAATTTATGAAGTACCCAGATAATGTTTACAATTGATACAGTATACAAGTATATTGTCCAAAATCAATAAGTTTTATTGACACTATTTCTACCAATTAACCATCAAGCATGAATCATGAATAAAAACATAAGTATTCCATAAAATTTACTGTTATTGAACTAAAATATCACAGATCAGGATCTTAGATATGATTCAAGCAGTTTTGGAACTAGTAAAATGCGATCTCATAGGGCTTGCCATAATCCAATAATGAAAGATTATTATATGGTTTTAACATCCTCTATCAAACTTTAAAATGAAATTGACCAGGAGTAACTCAGACTTGCACTAAGAAAATTACATTTTTATAGTCATCAAAAAATAAATCTAACTTTTAGGTAAAAAAAATACAATTACCGTCAGCATTCTCCGGACGATTAGACATCTCCAGTCTTTATAACTCAAATCAAATTCAAGATGACCTCCACAACATCAAAGTATCTAATTACTACCTGATTCTCTGCGTGAAGTCAATCTGATCAATACGTAAGCATCTAGCATCAGATTCACAATAATAATCATTGATCTGATGTTCTGATCTCATGCGAACAATCAACTATTTTGAAATTACACGAAGCAAGTGATTAATCACCTCCGTTCGAGCACTAAAAGTCTGCCCGTCAAGAGCTGTTCTAGATGAGAAAACCTAATAGGGCACCAGCGAAATTCAGAGGATTGTCACTGCTTTCAGGATGACGTGAACTTGATCTGCCTGAAAATCGAGAAGAGATTGCCGTGAAAAACGATGATCATTAGGAAACGGATTGAAAAGGAGACGTCCATGGATTTTTTGCCATCAAGGAACCAAGATGTTTTGTCGTTTGCCAGGTGTCCCCGAGAACTAGTTCTCTTCTCTGAATATATCTCTGATCCGTCATCCAGTCAAAGAGCTTGCGGTTAATTTGTAGTTGATCTTGATTTCTGGTTGCCTTTGAGTGAAAAATAGACATGTTTTTATTTATACATGGATGCAGTCGGGTGATGAGGTTAAAATGGAACTAGTGAGTAGTGAGGATAATAATTATGTTTAAGTACCTAAAAATTATTTTTTATTAATTAGGAAGCACAACTTTTTAAACAATATCAATAATGACGTGGATCTTTATTCGTTATTTAAAAACATATATATTAAAATTGAAAAAATAATAAATATCATTTTTTTCTGATAACAATATATCATGATATATAAATATCTATATCACGACATGTATCGTGTATACATCATGATATGTATAATAGTTATCATGATGTATAATTGTGCATAACATGATACATTGATATACAAGTGTGTGTGTGTGTGTGTGTGTGTACTTGTATGTATGCATATATATATTCAAAATAATGATATATATATATATATACATAACTATTGTAATATATAGATACATACATATATATATAGTTGTGTATGTATATATGTGTGTGTGTGTGTGTACTTGTATGTATGCATATATGTATTCAAAATAATGATATATATATATATATATATATATATATATATATATATATATATATATATATATATATATATACATAACTATTGTAATATATAGATACATAAATATATATATAGTTGTGTATGTATATATGTGTGTGTGTGTGTGTACTTGTATGTATGCATATATGTATTCAAAATAATGATATATATATATATATATATATATATATATATATATATACATAACTATTGTAATATATAGATACATAAATATATATATAGTTGTGTATGTATATATGTGTGTGTGTGTGTGTGTGTACTTGTATGTATGCATATATGTATTCAAAATAATGATATATATATATATATACATAACTATTGTAATATATAGATACATAAATATATATATAGTTGTGTATGTATATATGTGTGTGTGTGTGTTTATATCTATATATATTTACATACATACATACATATATATATATATGCCTACATGTATACATATTTTATATACATATGTTGTTATGTGTGTGTATAATTATATACGTACATATAAATATATATAAGTATGTAAATATATATAAGATATATATGTATGTGTGTGTGTCTATTTGTGTAGGTGTGTATGTGTGTGATGTTATATATGATGTATATGTATATGTATATTTATATTTATATTTATATTTACATATATTCATACATACATACATTTGTATCTATATACATATGTTGTGTGTGTATACATACATATATATATATATGACATTTATATCATCATATATATATAAATATATCAAAAAATATTAATTATAATATTATATTTGTTAGACTTTCTATTTTTTATATAATGTTTATTTTTTATAATTTTTTAGATTTTATCACAGTATAATTTTTTCATTATAATAAATTTACATACATTTTTATCCATTAATTATTTCTATCAGGCAATATGAGGTTTATAATTTAATAATTATATAATATTGTTATTATTTTGAATTTATAATTTAACAACACATTTATTTTAATAAATTTATAATTATAGGAAAAATCATTTTTTAATAGTTCAATTTTTAATAATAATATTTTTTTATCAATAATATATTTTCAATTTTTGTTCATGATTAATACTACTACAATATTTATGATTTTTTATAAAAATTTAATATTCTTCCATTATTTGGAATGGAGCTCATGATATGATAAATTTAAATTTCAAAATTATTTTCATTATTTTGAATTGTTTCGGTTTAATAATTTTAGAATATTTTCTATTTTTTACTTTATTTTTCTCAAGTTATTTATATTCAATTTATAATTTTTGATCATTATTATTGAATATATGATTATATATATATATACACACACACACACACACACACACACACACACACACACACACACATACAGACATACATATATCTCATTTTTTAGTAATGATGTTTTTTAAATAATTACTTTTTATAATTTTTTTTTTAATTATTATTTTGATAAATGAGCTTCTAGAGTGATACTACCATTATATTTAATTCATAATTAATACAAATTACAAAACTCAAAAATTAACATATATTTAAAATTGAAATACCAAAGCCTATTTTAATCACACATAGAAGATGGAATAATTTGGTTACTTTTCTCAAAAAAATTATAAGCATCATCAAAAAATTAAAACAAAAACAAAATCAACTTGCCAAGCATTTTGAAAGATGAGCATGTCATTCTTGAAGTTGATATTATGAAGCCTCATCTGTTGGATTTGCAATCATGATGATCCCACGACCCATAATTATAATGTCACTATTTTTCTTACATATGACCTGAAAGGTCACCATCTACATCACATTAAAGATCAACATAAAATATAAATTATTATGATAATCTGCCATAAAAAATAGAATTTATATAAGCAACCATATCTATTTTAATTATTAAAATAATATAAATTTTTTGTATATTTCACTAAATTTAACCCAATTCATACCATCTCTCGGCTCATATCTTATCACACACACACACACACTAATCATTATTGTCAATTTATATAAGCCAATTTAAATATTTTAAATAATAAAAAATAATATTAAAAAGTTACATTATACTATTTAATAACATAGTTTATATCTTTATCATAGCTGATAGACTCACTTTCAATTTACTCATTATATTAAAATATATAAAAAAATAATGCATGAGAATATAACTTTTGAGTGGTATACAACTAAAGATTTGCATTATTTGAACAGTAAAAAATGATATTTTGGTTACTAAATAAAAGAGAATGAATGTCACATATTAAAACTTAAAACAAATGGTCAAAGGAATTTCATAAAAATATATAGGACTAGATCGAATCTCTTATAGAAGTTGATACTAACACAAGGTGATGTAGTGTAACTAATTCATTTAGATTTATCTATCATGGCTTATTTCAACAGAAAAGTTGAAATCTATGAAGCACCATTGTCATGTTTCTTTGGATCTCTCCTTGTAGTTATACATATTCACCACTTTGATTACCTTGCTACCTTAGAAGTCTATGATTTAAGTGGTTACTCATATTTTGAGTTGTCTTATAAGAATTGGTTATTTTTCTTTCTCAATATTCCATATCCATTTTTGATGATTGCATGTATATTGCTTTCCAAGACATGAGTGTTGTAAGTCTCTACAAATAGTTGGTGTCTTTTCCTTTAAATTCTTAAGTGTCTGCTCTTCGCTTTATTGGATCCAAGCCAACACGGAAACATAGATCACTAGAAAGATTAAGGTGACGCATCTGGTAATTCATCTAGAGAATCACTTCATTTTCTCATTTCTGTGTAAAATGGGGACTTCTCTACGTGAACTGATAGAGTTCCCTTGTTTCCCACTGTTTGCCTCACATATCCCTTTAATAGGCTGTTCACCGACCCTTGAGATCTCATGTTATTTGTGTCACTCAGAGGGCCTCCCATAATGAAGGGAAAGATATAATGATTTAAAGACATTCAATTCTAGCATGGGGAACAAATGACTTAAATAGGCACCAATCCATTAATCTAATGTTCACTTTAAGGAACTTTCACTAATCCCACAGAAAAAAAAATTGCTCAACTGTAAAATTGCATCAGCAAAGATTTTGCAAGGATTGCAACCACAAATGGACTACATATGGTGAAGAACAATGTGATTGCACCATGCCAAATCATTAGATTCATGTGATTTATTCTTATTCATATACAACACAACCATAACATTATGAAAAAAATAAGCAATCCTTATTCAGATTCATGCTTATGACAAGTAAAGTTCCAGATCTAAACAATACGACTCAAAGAAAGTTATTCTACTCTAGATCTATGATAAAAGAAGAAAGAAAAATCAAGTGGTGCCATCAGCTACTAGTCGCCTGGGTCACCTCACAAACCCTTGTTTATGACCAAGAATTCATTATTATACTATATGTGCCAGCCCTAGTTTCTTAGGTTATTTTTGTAAAAATCTAGAATGATCACCCCACCTACGAATTTTTTGTCATGACCTTCACATATATTTTTCTCTCGTTTAACTGTAATGACCAACTTTTGATGTCACGATCAAATCTGTTGTCATGACCAAATATTAATGTCATGGCCAAAACTATTTTCATGACCAAATATTAATGTCATGACAAAATCTGTTATTAGGACCAAATGTTGATGTTATAACCAATTATGATGTATCGACCTAGTTCTGCTATCATGACCAAATATTAATATCATAACCAAGTCTGTTATTATGACCAACTTCTATTATCACAACCAAATATTTTTTCAAGACCAAATATTAATGTCATAATGAAATATTGATATCATGATTTATTATGATATCTTGACTAAGTTCTACTATTATGACCAAGTCAGTTGTTACCATAAAATCTCGATGTCATGACCAAGTCTTTATCATATGATTGTTAGCTAAAAGTCTTCTTTGTTTTGATAGTTGATAACTTGTGCCACTTTACCTCTATCATCATTTCTTGACACCTTTAAAACATGTCGTGACCAACGTCGTCTTTTCTCCTTTCTGATGGTCGTAATATCATTCACTAGCTGCGACTTGATTTTAGTTCTTCCAATTTTTCTCATAATAGAGTTGATTTTATCATGGCACAATTGACTTTACCAATTTTCTAGATTTCAACTATCATTTTCCTTCTTCTAGCTAAAAACCTGCAAAATTATGTGAAGAGAAATTTTTTAACCTTTAGTCATAATATCCATCTCCTAAACATGAAAACATGCAAAGAAAATGGCTTAAAATATCGATTACTTTTTAGCTCATCAAATTTATGCAAACTTTAAGTTTTGCTTATCATCTAGCATAGATAATAAATGATATCAACATGTAGATTAAAATAGACTCTCACAAAAACAAAAATTAAAATATAAAGTTTCAGAACAAATTATTACATCATTTAATTACTTGAACTTGTTGACTTTTATTATGATTTAGGTAAGTTTGGAAGAGATAATTTTGGAAGGTTTTTAAAAATTAATTTTTTCCTTTTGGGAGGTAGTTTTTACATGCTATCATGAGGTTCATAGTCCATGGTGGAATGGTTTTAATCTTCACTTATATTCTTGTTGATTTCTAAATTTTTCTCATTATTGCTCTCTTCTTTTTAGCTTCGCCTTCCAACTATCTTCCATGAGTTTCTGATTCATTTCTCACTTTTCTTCTTCTTATTTCAAATCCTTGTTCATTAAGATTAGCATCTCTTTAATTTTCAAGGTTGTTTCATTCATTCTTTAGCTTTCACAGTCTTTTTTGTTTTTAATTCTAAATGAGAGTAGTGAGTACATAAAATAACTTCTTTTTTTGTGGTGTAGGCCTTGATCTAATGGGAGTAGGGGTTTCTTCCTCTTCTTGTTGTCTATTCTCTATCATCTTGGGAGTATGGGCTTGTTCTAGGACACGTTCAAAGCTTATTTCACTATTTTTTCCCTCATTTGAATCATCATTGGCTTTGAGTTTTTCTTTTTTACTTTATATTTATTTGCCCTTTAGCCACCCCTGTCAATGCTAGAAGAGAAACTCATGGACATATTTTTTCTCTCCTTCTCTCTTTTACCACGACTACTAGGCACAGCTCGGTGATTAATGCAGAATGAGGAATCAACCATCTTTTGTTATATGATGGTATCCCAATATCAAGGTCTCTAAGATTGCCCCAATATTCATTCCCTTCCATAATAGCATACAACAGTAATGCTTATAGTTACTTGATGGAGCACACATGCTTGGTTGGAGTTATAACTCATAAAATGAAATAGAACCAAACATTAGCATTTTTCGTAAGATCTTTTCGGTTAATGGCATCATGTACTTTTTGCTTGCTACTCTTCCAATTTCTCTTACCTATCAGTCTAATAATAATTTTGTCATAGTCTAGGATGTCCTTCATCCTTTTAAAATTGGACCCATATTTATGATGCTCGAGTTTGTACAACTTGTTTATGTTTTTCTCCCCAAATAGAACTCATATCCTTCTAACATAAATTATTTTATTCTTCATTGCAACCGAATCTGAGTAAAACTCCCTTACTCTAGAAGTATATCCCAGCCTCTGATAATCACAGAAGACTTTGCAATCCAATTGCGTTATTTTTTTTCTCAAAGAATGGGATAAATTTTCCAAACTCCCTCTCTATGATAAAATATTTTTTAGAAAGGTGAAGTGTGTTTCATCTGAGATGAATGCTTCACCTTCTTCTTCTGACTCCTCATGTGTCTCAACCTTTTTTTCTCTTTCTACTTCCCTCTAACCAGTGGCTCTAGTTCAACTAGAGATGCTAATTCATTCAACGTACTCATCTCTGTTGGAGGTTGCAGCTGAATCTACTTCCCTTGTTACTTATTTTCTTCCATGATCTCTATCAAGTTTGAGATAAATTTCTAGTTTTTATATTTGGTTCTAGAATAGAATTTATCAGGACTATCATGATGATAATGGCAATGCAAGGTTTTTTAATTTGAAGGACCCACAAAGCATGATGAATTTATTTTGTTGGAAATAGAAAGTAGATTTGTTGGGGTTTTTTAAATTGAAACTTGCAAGTGGGACTCTAAATTCAAGTATGCATGTCATGACGTTAATCTCAGTGAGACTACGAGATTAATGTGGGTATGTCGTGATTTCATGGGGATTAATCTAGTGTGCATGTGGCAACTTTTTATTTATTTTTTATATTATTATTAGCCATATATTTAAAATTATGTTATTCAATCAATTGTTTTATGTCATGACATATCTAAAATTGTTGCAACATAAAAAAAACCTTCTGAACTTAATTTTTTTTTGTTGCAACTTGATTGAAATTGTGGCCGAGTCGTGATATTTCTTCTTTTGCTCACAAGATAAGTTTTTATCATTTTATCTAATCTATCAAGTGAACACTAATTTTTTGTCATGATATTAAACTATTTTGACATCGAAAAATGGTGGCATAAGTGAATTGTGTTGTGACATGAGTTTTCCTTGTATGTAAATCATTAATGTGTCCATAAAAACTATGTTGCAACCAAATTTAAGTCTTTTTTCTTTGTTTCTTGTTGCAATCAATGCCAATTTGTTGTGACTAACAAAAAAAAATATTTCTTTTATTGGTTAATTGAAAAATAATGTAATCTTTAATTAATCACCCTAGTCAAGACCATATAACCTCTTTGTTTTCTTAAAATTCTTGCCCCCCAAACTCACTATCAAGCCACTTTTTAAAATTTACTCACAAGGGAAAGATAATGCTCACTTTTTAGCCTACTCTTCTTTTTTGGATTAATGGATTTTTTTGTCCTATAAAATTTTATCAACACTCATCAATAAAAGCATTAATAATAAATTCTAATGTACAAAAAAGAAAAGAAATAAGAGTACGGATGAATTTTAACACTCAAACCAAACTCATATGAGTTGTCACCCATAAGCTACTTAGTTTTTAGTCCCTAGCTGGACTATGTTGGTCATTGCTTCTTGCTTCGGCACTCATTCTTTTTAAGGACATTCCCTCTCATCCAAACTCATTTTCTACTAAGGAATAGCTTAAGTCTTTGACATTTCATCTTAATATTTTCTCCAGCACTAGTTCTCATTATTACTATCCCAGAGATTATACTTGTTACTACTGTGTATGGACTACTCTATTTTAACGTGAATTTTAGAGTTAAAAAGCTTTCCTAGAAATAGTTCTAGCCTAGAGTTAAAAAGCAGAACCTGATCTTCTACCATGAATTCTCTCCTCAAGATCCTCTAAGCATGCTATTTTTTTTGCTTTATCTATGTTGATTCTAGCAATCTCATAAACTTCATTTCTCAACTCTTTTAGCTAATTTATATGGAGTAAGCTCTCTTCTTTAATAGTCTTGTAATCAAAAGTCAATTATTTGATGGCCTACATTACTTTATATATAATTTTAAAGATAGGAGACAAAGTTTTACAAAGATAATTTGGTATGGAGACATTTCAATGGGAGCCTTAAATATTGTTTTGTAAGCGCATGGTGCATCATCCAGCCTTAATGACTAATCATTTCTGCTTGAGCTCATTGTTTTTTCTAGAATCCTTTAAATTTTCCTTTTAAAAATTTCGACTTGACAATTAGTTTGAAGATAATATGCCAAACTTAATATATGTTTATCTTATATCTACTCATCAGTTTCTCAACAAATTTGTTTGCAAACTAGCTTCCTTTATCACTTATAATAGTTCTAGGTATATCAAATATACTGAAAATATTATTTTGCATGAATCCTACCATAGTATTAGCATCATTCTTTGGAAAAGTAGCTACCTCTACCCACATTGATACATAATCAATAGCTAAAAGTATGTATATATTTCCATAAGAATGTAGGAAAAGTCTCATGAAATCTATTTCCATGTATCAAAAATTTACACTACCAATATAAATTGAGAGGAATTTTATTCAACTTGTTGACATTCTCATTCTTTTTCATTAATCGCACAATCTAACTTTTGACCCATTCCATACAATCTTTAAAGATAATTGGCCAGTAGAAACTTGATTGAAGAATTTTATAAGTTATTTTTTCTCCTGAAAAATACCTCCATATGGTAATGCATGATAATATTTTTTAGAATTTTACATTATGATAATCACATTAGCTCCTCATTTTAAATAACAGTGGGTCATCCCACATGAGTTACTCATCTAATGGTATATGAATTCTAATGGTACTACTCCATAAGCTAGATAATTCACTATACAAGCATACCAAGATATCTATAATGACAACTGAAATAACTACTCATCTAGAAAGCTTTCAATAACTTTCAGATTTTTCTTCATTCCCAGTAGTTATCTCCATTCTTGACATGTAATCAGCTTTCACATTGTCGGGACCCTTTTTATCCTTGATTTCAAGATCCAACTCTTGTAACAACAGCACCCATTTGATTAGTGTTGGCTCAACTTTTTTATTTGCTATTAAATATTTAATTACTTCATGATTAATATTGATGATAATATTCAGAATATAAAGCCTAACTTTTTGACATGGAAATACTATAGTCAACATCTCCTTTTAAGTAGTAAAATAATTTTTTGAGCTTCATTAAGGTTTTGCTAGCATAGTAAATGACCCTGAATATCTTATCTCTTCTTTGACCCACCTATTTATTAGTGCATAAAATTTAGCCTTAATAGTAGGCATTATGTTCAACTCTATCATTCCACTCCTATTTACTCTACTATTTCTCTATGTTGATTAAGATGGAGCTCTCATGTTACATCTAGTAAGGTCTTCAATTAGCTATCTTTTTTTTACACTTCTTTTGAAAGCTCTACAGCAAGTTGCATTGATTATTCTTTTAGAAAGTTAATTCATTAATTGGTAGAATATGTCCATTTGTAGATCAATTCCATGCTTTGAACACCTCTTCAGTAACTTCTTTTATCTTTCCCAAGTAGTATATAGGCTCTCTTTATCCCATTCTATGAAGCTTATGATCTCTTATATTCTTTCAAATGTGAAAGATGGAAGAAAGAACCATCCAATAAAGACTTCCATCAGCACTTCCCAAGTATTGACTAAGCCAAATGGTAGAGTTTCAAATTATGTGGCTATTATATCTTTCAGGAAAAATGGATACAGTTGCAACTTGATTACTTCTAGTCTTACACCATTTAACTTTAGAGTGTGGACCATTTCTAAAAATCTACCTAGGTTCTCATTAGGATCCTTTGATGGATAGCCTATATATTAATTCTACTGGACCATTGTGATCAAAGCTGGTTAAAGTTAAAAGTTGTTTACCTCAATAATTGACTTTCTCACTAAATATTTTTTCTGGATGATTAGTCTCCAAAAATTATCCATGGTATCTCACCTTGGAGATTTTGCTAGATAATCATGGTTTACTGTTGGAGTTATTATTTCATATTTCATTGTAATTTTGATCATTCTTTGGTTTATTGGTGTTCTTTCAATCTTAATATCTAGAGATAACAAATCTAATTCTTGCTTCCTATGCATGAATTATTTCTTGAAATTGAAAGATACTAAAATCAAAAAGGTTTAGTGGCATCAAATAAAATTTTACATATATTTATCCATGAAGCTTAAAAAGATCAATATCTTCATAAGATCCTACTATTAATTCATAGTTTTGTGATTTTTAAAATTTTTTTTTTGAAATTTGTTCATACTAGTGTTTCTCTCTCTTATCTAAATATTGGCATAACTATTTCATTCAATCCATGGAAATGGTGCCATAAACTTGACTACTTTTTTATATATAGACTAAATCACATTTTTTTGAATATAGATGAAAATTAAATTAAGTCTATAACACCACAAGTGCACATGTTATTCAAACAGTAAAAAATGCATGTAAGTCTAGATCATTCTTACATGGATTAATAACTACTCAGATTACTAAAGATCTACACTATCTAAACCATTAAAAATGATGTTTCAGTTGGTAAATAAAAGATAACGAAAATCATGTACTAAAACTCTACATAAAAGGTCAAAAAAAATCATAAAAATAAATTAGACTCGATCAAATCTCTTGTATAAGTTAATACTAACACAAGGTATTATAGTGTAGCATATTCCTTTAGACTTATCTATCGTTGTTTATTTCTATAAAAAAGTTGAAATTTGTTAAGTATTTTTGTCGTATAGCATTTGATCTCTCCTTGTATCTATATATTTTCAACACTTAGATTACCTTGCTTCCATAGAAGTCTAGGATCAAAATGGTTACTCATATTTTGAGCTGTCTTATGAGACTTAAGTATTTTTTATTCTCAATACTTCATGCCCATTTTTAATGACTAGGGGTCTCTTTCTTCCCAAGATATGGGTGTTGCAAGTCTCAATAAATGGTTGGTGCCTTTTCCTTTAAATTTTAGAGAGTTTTCTCTTCCCTTGATTAGATCATAACCAACATAGGTACATAGATCACTTGAAAAATTAAGGTGATATATTTGGTGATTCATTTAGAGAATTACTTCATTTCCTCATCTCTAAATAAAATGTGAATTTATATACATGAACTGACAGAGTTCCCTTGTTTCCCAATGTTAGCCACACATATCATCTTAATAGGTTGTTCACTGACCCTCAAGATCTCACATTCTCTGTCACTTAGATAGCTCCCATACATAAGGGCAAGATACAATGATTTAAGAGCATTCGGTTCTAGCATGGGGAACAAATGACTTAAATGCACACCATTCCATTAGATCTACATTTATATTTAAGGAACTCTCATTGATTCCTAAAGAAAAAAAATTGCACAACCATTAAATTACTTTAGTGATAATTTCACATGGATTACAACCACCTATGGACTACTTATGGTGATAAAAAGGTGCTTTTGCCTTACCGAATTATTAGATTCATGCAATTTGTTCTTGTTCAGATACAATACAACTATTAAATCATAAAAAAGAGAAATTCATGTTTAGATTCATGCTTTTGACATGTGAAGTTATAGATTCAAACAAAATGACTCAAAGTAAAGTTATTCTACTCTAGATCTATGATAAAAGAAGAAAGAAAAATCAAGTGATGTCGTCAGCTACTAGTCACCTGGGTTGCTTTCTGAACCCTTATTTATGACAAAGAATTAGTTTTTATAAGTATGTGCTAACCTTATTTCTAGGGTTATTTTTGCAAAAATACAGAATGATCAGCCCAACTTCGAATTCTTTACCATGACCTTCATATCTCTTTTTCTCTAGTTTCATTGTCACAACCAACTTATGATGATGTCATGACCAAATCTACTGTTACGACCAAATGTTAATATTGTAACCAAGTCTATTGTCTTGATCAAATATTAATATTATGACAAAGTCTTTTATCATTATCAAAATTTGCTATCACGACTAAATCTATTATCATAATCAAATATTGTATCATGATTAAATATTAATGTAATGACTAATTATGATATCTCGACAAAGTTCTACTATCATGACTAAATTTGTTGTCATGATCAAATTTTTTAATCATGACCAAATGTGTTGTCACAACTAAATATTAATGTCATGACTAAATCTTAATGTCATGACCAAATGTTAATATTTAACCAATTATGATGTCTCGACTAAGTTCTACTGTTATGACCAAGTTAGTTGTCATTACCAAATTTTGATATCAAAACCTAATTTCTTTATTGAGATTCTTCACTAAAAGTCTTCTTTATTATGATAGTAGTTTTCTTATCATGACATTGCCTCAATCATCATTTCTTGGTATCTAAAATACATGTCGCAACCAACTTTGTATTTTCTCTTTGATGGTTGCGACATTATTCATGGGTTATGACTTGGTTTTATTTATTCTTCTAATTTTTGTCGCAACAAAATTGACTTCGTCAATTTTCTAGATTTATGCTATCATTTTTATTCTTTTAGCTGAAAACCTGCAAAATCATGAGAGTCATGAATTTCTATCTTTCAACAATTAAATATATCTCCTAAACATGAAAACATGTCAGGAGAAGGTACTAAAACATTAATGAATTTTTGGTTCATTCATTTCAATGTTGAAAGATATAAATTCACTCCTTTCATGCTTTTATAGGTTTTTAGCTAGAAGAAGGAAAATGATAGCAGGGGTTCAAGAAATTGGTCAAGTCAAAGGTATCACGATAAAATCAACTCTATTATGATACAAATATAAAGAATAACTAAAAATCAAGTCACAACCTGTGAATGATATCGATACCAACAATTGGAAAGACAAAGTTGGTCATGATATGTTCTTAAGGCACCAAGGAATAATGATTTATGCAAGGTCGCGACAAAAAAATTACTATCACAACAAATAAATCTTTTGGAGAATAATTTCAAGATAGAATTTGATCTTTATTGCAAAAGTGGTCATGCCAATAGAATTTGATTTTTACAATAGAACTACACATGATATCATAATTTGATATTGACAATATAATTAGTCATCACATCAAAACTTGGTCATGACATAAATAATTGGTTGTGACATAAAAATTAGACATAACATTAAAATTGGTCGTGACATCAAAATTTGCTCTCATTAGAAAAATTGGGCGTAACATTAGAATTTGGCATTTACATGCAATAGAATTGGTCATGACATCAGAATTTAGTCATGATAGAACAACAAGAATAAAAGGAGATTTAGAGGTAGAAGCAAAGAATTCGAAGTTGGGCCAATCATTCTAGATTTTACAAAAATAAACTCAGAAGTTAGGGCTAGCACTTGCCACATAAAAGTGCATTCTTCTTTGTGAAAGGGGTTCGGATAGTGATCTAGAAGACTAGTAACTAACGGCTCTCCTTGAATTTTTTTTTCTTTTTTTCTTATTCTTTTAGCATGATCTAGAGTAGATTAACATTGATTTGAGTTTTTTTGTATTTAGAATTGAACTTGTCATTATGCGTGAATATGAACAATTGGTACTTACTTTTTGCTAGATACTAGTTGTATTGTGTTCGAAATAGGAACAATCACATGAGACCTATGATTCAGATAATCATAATTACCTTATTTTTCACTATATATAGTCTATAGGTGATTGTAAATCTAGTAATATCTAAGCAAAATATTCACTGAATTGATTTAGATGTTGAACATTTTCTTATATGTGTGAACCATAGAGAGCTCTTTTAATGAAAAAGGTTAAATCTAATAGGTTATCTTTAACTAATGTTAGATTGAACGCCCTAATTAATTTTATCCTACCCTTATTTCTGGGAGATCCTCTGAGTGACATAGAGAAGATAATTCCCTAGGATCAATGAATAATCTATTAAGAGTATATGTTAGGCGAATAGTGGTGAATAATGAAACTTTTTTAGTTTATATAGATTTGACCCCATTTTATTTAGAGATGAGAAAGTGGAGTGATTCTCTAGATAAATCACTAGAGACATTATATTTATCTTTAAAACAATCAATATTTTCATGATGGCTTAGATACATTCGAGGGAAACAAAAACTCTCGAAAATTGAAAAAAATGGCACCAACCATTTGTAGTGACTTGCAAGACCCATGTTTTGGACTTCTAGAAAAGCAAGGTATTCTATGTGGTGAAAGGTGTAGCTACATGGAGAGATTCGAGTTTACATGAAAATGGTGCTTGATAGATTTCAACTTTTCTCTAAAAAAAAGTCATTATAAGCAAGTCTACATGAATTGGTCAAACCACAGCACCTTCGTCGATGTCCGCTTTTACAAGAGAAATTAACCAGTCAAATATATCTTTGTGAAATTAAGTTGAATTTCATTTAGAGTTTTAGTTATTTAATTTTCTTCATCTTTTAGTTATGATTTGAAAACTCATTTTTAATGGTTCAAATAGTATAAATCTTTAGTAGTTTGGATAGTTGGCAATTCAATTTTTGTTAATCTCCATGGAAATGATACATGGATTTACATTCATTTATTACTACTTGTTTGATCTGTGCACTTGTAGTATCATATATTAAATCTAATTACAATCCACATTCGGGAGTATCAATTGAGAGTGATTTAGTCTAAATAAAAAAAGACAATCACATATATGTATACATATAAGTACACACACATATAAGGATATCTATGTATCATGATATGCACAATTATAGTTCATGATAAATATTATACATAGCATGATCATTAATTATATATATCATAATATCATCATGATATTTACAAGTTAAATGTCATGATGTAGATATTTATATATCATGATATATTGTTCTCTTAAGAAATATATATGTTTATTAGTTTTTCTTTTGATAATATATATGTTTTTTAATAATGAATAAAGATATAAGTCATTATTCATATCGTATAAAAACTTAAAAATATATTTGCTTTTGATTTTGTCAATAATTTATTAAAAAATAATTTATAGGTGCTTAAACATAATCATTATCTTTATTAGTTCCAATTTACCAATTATCTTTTTTAGTTCAATTTTACACTCATCATGTGCATGTATATATATATATGTATAAATAAGGAAGAATTATGTTTTGTGCACCACATATAAAATAATTGCAATAAATGAATCTAGATGTAATAATTAAAAATTTAGGCATAAACTCTTAATTAATTACTTTTTAGTGCACTAAATATTATTAATATGGAGATACCCTTTTTAAAACAAATAACTCAACTTTTTATGTGCTATGCTGGATATCAACGTAACCACATGCTCCAATAGCTCAATGGAGCTCCTTTTGAGATTAACTCATTCATTTTGTTCATATAAAATGAAGTCGGGATGTTGGGAATGCCCATGATTATTTCATTTTATCTTTATAACCGAAACTCATGGAATTGGAAATGAGTTGTTACTTTGGTTAATTTATCAAGAGTACAAAGATACAACCTTACAAATAGTTATGACATCTCAGTCCTCTCCTATTAAATAAATAAACCAAAGTATCATATTGCACACAAAAAACATCAGAATTTCTAGTACATCATAGTCCATCAAAAATATAGTTTAGTGAAATGATTTTATTTAAAGTTTTTTTTTATACAAATTTAATATACATAATCAATAAAATAACTAGTATTATTTAGTATTTAGCATATTAAATAGATATCGGTAATAACTTTTTGCTTTCAATTGTTATCGTCGACTTGCTCTATAAGATATTATTATTGATAGTTACTATATTCTATTGCCTATTTGATGACTCATCACTCATATTCACTTTTTTATACCAACAATCTATTTTAAAGACTCATTTATTGTCATATATGTAGTACTTGATATTTTTTTTACTTCTTAATTTTTGATTTACCATGATTCTGACTCTCACTAGGGACACAATATGTTGATCTTCTTCATATCATTGTCAAAGCTTTTACTTGCTGTGAACTTCCATGCCTATCCTTTTTTTTTGTATTTGCTTTATTCTTCTAAGATTATAACTACAATATCATTAAAATCTAGATAGTCAATAAGTACACCATTCATTAGATAGACTTTGAAGTAGAATCTTAATATGTTAAACTTATTTTATGATCTAACATAGTAAATTTAGAAAGTAGAGTATTCAAGGTATTGATATGGTGTATTACTATTGTGTATTTTATCTTTTAAAGAGTTTAGAGTCTCATCTTTAAGAATATATTGTTATTAGAGTATTCAAAATTTTTGTTACTATATTTTGTTTTGTCACATGAAATAAATAAATAAATAAATAAATATATATATATATATATATATCTATCTAAAGGTGTCCAAAGGGTCATGCAACTCATTTTTTTAGGTCCATTTGATCCACCATGCTGTGCTGACATGGTTCTAAAGAGTGGTAGCCTAACATGACTTGTTGGCATGACTTTTGAGAAAGTCATGCTTGATTAGGCTAATCCGATTCATTTCAGACTAGCATGGTTTGTTCCAAGCTACCCTGGGTCATGACCTGACTAACTTTTATTAAAGGCCAAGTTAGTCAATTTTGTTAGTCTTGTTAAAATTGGATTGCATGGGGCATCATACTAGGTCGTGTTGTGCCAAGTTTCCCTTGCCAAAATATTTGGCCTGAGTTGGTTCAAGTCATGGCTTGGACAAGCCTACGACATGTCCATGCATGGTTTTGAACCATGTCAAGCTGTGCAAGTCTTGAATGAACCATATCGTATTTGGGCCACCCAACCCTGTTAACATATGTATATATCATTATATATAGCATGATAAGTAATATATCACACAAAAAAATAATTTATTTTTTGTATTATTTTTTTTATAAGTAATAAAATTCTATTATAAAAAATTTATGTACAATATTAATCTAAAACTAGATTACACCAATGCTTTCTAAATATAATGTAAATCTTAGATTTTATCTTTCTCAGAATATATAGAGCTGGAATCTTTAGTTTTATTTTTGTGCCATCTTGCATTCCTCTTTCTCCAGATGTAATAAACTGTGGATGCAAGTGCAGCTTTCTTTATGACGTTCGCTGGGGATTTGGGAGTCCTCTTCGACAATTTGAACACACTTGAAATGTCAAATCCTTCTCCATGGATCCATGCTCATCTCCTAATTTCTTGCTATATTTCCTTGCTACACACACATTGAAAAAATAGTTGGTTAAAAGTTTTTTGAGCCCCACAGAATTTACAAGCTGAATTCTGTGGAGTGGAAAATAGCATGTCTTTAGTTCTTAACCTCCTCATTTTTACTATCCATAGAAAAATGACATGTTTAGGGATGTGATCTTGGAACGATAATATTGTTGGCTAGATTTGATTTTTATTAGGATGTGATTTAGTGAGGAAATTATAATCCTCATAAACAATTCTTCAATTATCCCCTCAGCTCTCTATTAGATTTTTGGCTTGTCTACTACCTCCCATACTAAGAACCAGGGTATCGCAAATAGAAATTAGAGATTTCCAAAAGGGATGGTCCCCTTTGGAGGCCTCAATATTTTATATATTATGTGTGATGAGATATGTGTGGAGTATCAACTTAATCCAAAAGGAATCTTCATTTTTGGAGATACGCCAAAGTATTTTAATGAAGAAATACTTATTCCAGATACCTAGGTTCAGTAGCCCCAAGCTTTAATGAGGCTTCGGAGTGCATACTTTGCTCCAAGAGACTTTAGTGTGAAATCTACCACTTTGGGGAGCCCCCAAAAAAAATCTACCACTTTGGGAAGCCCCCCACAAAAATCTTCTGCATATACTTTCAATCGAGGATGTAAGAAGGAAAATAGAGAACTTGTAGCCTTCTATTCCCTATACAACTTTCCTCATAAGCTCAAGTCTCTCACCAATCAAGGATGGAAGGAAGAAAATAGAGAACCAGTAGCCTTCTATTCCCTATACAACCATCCTCATGAGCTCAAGCCTCCCACTATTCGATAGGAGCGTACCCACCCAAAAATGTATAGTAGAAGATATTTTCTGAAGGAGCAGATAGAATTGGGTAGTAATCAACATATTGAAGGAAAGAGAGACCCCCAATAAGATGAATAGTAAAAAAATGTTTGATTTATTAGAATTAACAAAGAGCCCCGAGAATTCAAGAATTATCTGATACATTCTAGTATTATATTGCATAAACCTACATCACCTCGAGATATTATAATTAAGTCGTCCTGTATACTAGGTGGGTAATTTTAAGGGATGAGCAACCAGGGTGATCAAAGAAACCCTCCGCCTGGTAAGCCTTGAATAAGAGCTAGGAGGCATACTTTATGTAGATAGAAAATAAGTGAGGGGAGAGAGGGTCACATTGTCTCAACCCTTTTTTATCCTCAAAGAAGCCATGGAGCTACCCATTCATTGAGATTGAGAATGAAGTGCTTGAAATACATTTATATATGATTTTCACAAAGTGAGATAGGAAGATTAATGCTCTAAATATTTCTATCAGAAAATTTTAATCTACTATGTCAAAGGCTTTCTAAATATAAATTTTAAAGAAATATCTAAAAGTGATTTTTTTTCTTGAATATTTATGAATAAGATTCTGGGTAAGCAAAAAATTATTCTGGGTAAGCAAAAGATTATGGGTTAATGATGTCAATTAGGACTAATTGAAGGTGAGAATCAAACAATTTTGAAATTAGCTTATACATGATATTGCAGCAATAGATAGGCCTATAGTCTCTGACTGTAGAGGAGTGAGAGGATTTAGAAATTAGGGTTATGCAGGCATGATTTAACTGCATAAGCATTTTTCTATTATGAAAAAAACTTCTCATTGACTTAATCACATACTGTCTAGTAATGACTCGCGAATTTTTAATAAATTAAGATGTGTAGCCATCCAGACCATGTGATTTATTATAACCCATCGTAAAAAGAACATTTTTAATTTCCAAATCAAAAAAATCCAAAGAAAGTTTATTCTTCCCAACCTTACTGAGAATTTTCCCACCATTGATAATATCCAGTTTCATAGGTGACCATGTCATTGTGGAGCCCATAAGAGTAGTGAATAAATTTAAGAATTCCTCATTCACTTCATTTGGGAGATGGAAATATTTCCATCTTCCTTGATGATTGATATGATTCTGCTCTTCTTGAGTTTAGCATTCATGAGAGTATGAAAAAGCCTGATGCACCTATCACTCTACTTATATTTAATTTTAGATTTCTGCCTTATGAATAATAGCTTTGCTCTTCCATCCTTCTCAGTTTTATTTTTAGTGAGATTTCTTCATTAGTGAGAGAAGGGCTGGGAGGGGCATGAAGCATTTTTTCTTGAAGAGTATGCAGCTTTATCCTAAGCAATGACTCCCTTACACTAATGTGACTAAAGTGAAGGGAGTTCAATTTTTAAAGAGGCCCTTTTAAAATCATAAGTTTTTTAGTCAGACTAAACATTTGAGATCCTACAATTGGGGTACTCTAAATGACTTTGATAATTTAAATAAAATCTGCATGGGATGTCCACATATTGCAAAACTTAAGCTTTTAAAAGAGACATTACTAAGACCAAACAATGGTTAGATAGAATCCATAGGGGGAAGAAGTGTGCATGGCTTTCTCGAACCAAGCTTGCCCATTCATGATTAATAAGGATCCTACCCAGTTTACTAGAGATCTTTCTGTTTGTTCAGGTGAGATAAGAGCCCGAGGAGGAAAGATCTTCTAGACTAAGAGTAGAACAATAATTTATGAAATCAAGATATTTGTAGTTTGAAACTGTATGACACCTACCTTGTCTAAGCTTGAAAGAGGAGAATTGAAATCACCAAGAATGATCTAGGGGTCACTGTTAGACATGCCATCTGATAGGAGGAACTTTCATATGGGCCTTCTAGTCACATTTGAGCGTTGGTCATAGACTATAGTCATTTTAAATATAGTCCTTGATTCTCTATCTAAGACCCTAACATGAATGTGCGTGCTGTGTCGAGTCTGACAGCCATTCAATTTAAAAGGAAACCTTGTCCCATAACACAACTATTCCATTTTTTATGGTATAGAAATTGTCATAGGCAATAACTTTTTTATTCATTAGCCAATCATGTTTCTCTTTGTTAAGTTTAGTTTATAGAATGCCTAGTATCTCAATATGATGGGTCCCAATAATCCTTAGCACCTCCTTGTGCTTGATGGGGCAATTAAATCCCCTGATGTTCCAGCACACGATTTTCATTTGTCAACGTATATGCTTATGTTCATCTCACACCAGACAAGGAAGGGGGTGAGACTACATATCCAGTGAAAATGTTTTAAGTGTGTAAAACATTTCATATCGAAGACCATGGTGCTAGCACAAGAGATTCTAATTACCCAACTGCAAGACCAGAAAAAAAGCTTGCATAGAACAACAAGGACAACCCAGAGTGAGGACTCAATTATCATGATAAGAGGAGGCAATAATAAGTTAGCTTGGTAGTATTTTCAAGGGATTTATTCCTCGAAAACAAGCTTCTCCAAGGAGCCTTGTTTTTGGAAGAGGTTTTAGGTAGAGAAACATAGTCCATCTTTACTGGATTTTTTTAAAAGTTCAAGTCATGTGAGTTTTTGGCTGAGGAGAGTTCATTTCCATCTTCATCTTGTTCAGAAACATAGGGTGTTACATGTGAGGAGAGTTTTTGCCTTAATCAAATCTGCATGTGTTTCAGACTTACCAGATTGAGGATTGGCACCATGTTTGATTGAGAATGATCAGTCGAGTTTGTGCTAAACTGAATGGGAAACTCAGAATCTCTGCTAGGGCACAATAAGGTGAGGTTTAACGCGTGCATATCCTCGAGTGATTTTGATTGTCGAAGTTTAATAGAAGAAGTTTTACCATTAATGACAATAAATGAATCAACTAAAACATTATCGAACACCATTTTTTGAACTTTATTTTCTTCAATAATGAACTCTGATGCTTTGGAACCCATATTCGAGCATATGATAAATCTTCTTGTTGGGTTGGAAGGAGGAAGCTCTGGAGAATTTCCATAAAAAATCCTTCATATTATGAGGGAAAGAGGATCTCGAATAGCAGAAGTTAGGTTTTAAGGATTTTTAGAAGTGATATTGGATTTATCAAGGTCCCTTAATAAATGAGAAATCGGGAACTCAACTAATATGACAACTTTGGCAGTTTGATTTTAAAATCGAGAACCATAATAAGAATTTGATGAGATAAATGGAGGATTTTGCGAGAAACTTATGAGATATGATGGGAGGAGAGAGGGAGGAGAGGAGAGAGGGTATTTTGCGGAAAATGGGATTAAGTACTTAAAAAAGCATAATTTTATTCTTTATAAAATGAAATAACATTGGCGAAAAATAATAATTTAATTTTCTTACAAAATTTTGAACTCGACAAGCTCTACTTAAGCTGCTGGCCGCCGGAGGGCGCTCTTTTAATTCTTCTCGCGAGTTCCCGTGCTCTCTTAAAACCCAGACGTAGCTGGCCCCCTTTTCTCCATCAATGGAGTCACTGATCCTGAAACTCCACGAAATCTCGGCCGTAAAATTCGGTTCCTTCAAGCTAAAATCGGGCATAACTTCTCCAATCTACATTGACCTCCGTGTGATAGTATCATACCCGACCGTACTGCGCCAAATCTCCAAAACCATCATTTCATCACTCCACAGCACGAAATTCGACCTTGTTTGTGGTGTCCCATACACTGCAATGCCAATTGCGACTTGCATATCGATAGACAACAACATCCCCATGGTGATGCGCCGCAAGGAGATTAAACATCATGGTACTGCAAAAGCTATCGAAGGGCATTTTGTGAAGGATCAGACTTGTTTGATTGTGGAGGATTTAGTCACCAGCGGGGCATCAGTTCTGGAGACCGCAGTCCCATTGCGTGCCGAAGGTTTGCAGGTTAATGACGCCGTCGTGTTAATTGATAGGGAACAGGGAGGAAAGGAGAATTTACAGGCGAATGGGATTCAGCTACACGCGGTAATGAAGTTGAGCGACATGATTAGGGTTTTGAGGGACAAAGGGAAGGTTGATCGGGATGTAGAAGAAGAAGTACTGAAGTTCTTGAACGAGAATAAGGTCGGCATTGCTCACCAGACAGTGCTGAGATTTGAAGAGAGGGTGAAGCTCGCGAAGAATACTACAGGAAAAAAGTTGTTTGAGATCATGATGGAGAAGGAGAGTAACCTGTGTGTAGCAGCTGATGTTGGGTCTGCCGCTGAGTTGCTTGAGATCGCAGACAAGGTAAGTGTCGAATGTTTTTTTACTCGAATGAAGCTGTATAGTTGCTGCTTTTTTTGGAACCTAGATTGTCTTCTGCTTTGTTTTGTCTCCTGCTTTATCTTTGTTCCATGAAAATAGTAATTAATCGACTGCATGGAAACACCTTCTTCAATTTATGTATCCAGGTTGGATCAGAAATTTGTTTGCTGAAAACCCATGTGGACATTCTTCCTGATTTCACTCCTGATTTTGGCTCTAAGCTTCGTTCTGTAAGTTACTAGCAACATCACTGGAACCTCTCTGCTTTGTTTGGGATTATGATGTTCTTGTTGAGAAGATAAACTTGTGTTGGTTTAACTTAAAAATTCCAATTTAGTGATCTGTATTGGTCTGTGCAGGTTATCTATCAGTAATTAATGTGGCTATCCAAGAGTCACTGTTGCGTTCTTATATATGTTGTTATTTTGAATGAATCTTCAGTTGCATACAGTTTCTTTAATTGCCGTCCATTTCTTCTATCTAACAAATGTTTCAAAATGGGAAATTTTAAGGTTGTAATGTGGGGCTTTCTGTCATACTGCCTCGTCATGAATGACTTTATTTCCATTTTTTTTCTTTTTGGGATGGCAAACAAGCTTTTAGTTGATTGCAAAGCTGGTTTAAATTGTAATGAATAGATTGAAAATGTTCTATCAGGGTTTTTTTCTTGCAGATGATACATTTCTGATGTGGAGAAATGGCACGAAGATGTATTGGTAGGCTGAATTATAGGCTCATGCATGGAATTTCTAGTTTTATTTCTTAGGAATTGAATCTTAGGAAACAAGATACTACCATTTCTAAGGCTTAAAGTTTTTGCACAAACAAATATAGTTGTTAAATTATAATAGATTGTTCTTTGGAAGTGAGTAAAAGAAATGAAATTTCCATTGAAGACGTTGCTTACTTCAATATGTTAAAAAATTTTGATGAAGATAAAATGAACACATTTAAGTAAAGATGGTAAATTTGATTGAGCCAAATGGGCTTGCACATTGTATAGTGATGACTAATGTCTCATAGTACATGACTACAATTAGCTATATTTTGTCTTACATCTTAGTTGGGTATATGGATTGGTTATCATCATACCTTATTAGTAATCACTTGGGTTAGATGATTTGTCATATCTATCCATTTGCAAGAGTTTTATTTGAGTTAAATAATATGAAAAATTATTTTTTTTTGTTACCTTGAATTTGTTTAAGTAATATTTTTTTTTGATAATTATGTGTCATGGATCCTATAGTATTAGAGCATCTCCAACAAAGCTATCTAAAATAGCTACTCACAATATATTAAAATATTGTATTATCTATTTTAACTAATTATTTTTTTTCAAAATCACTCTAACAATGCTAGCAATTTTAGTTAGTTATTTATACTAATTTTAACTAAGAGTATCTCCAAGAGGCTTAATAAACTTCTCTCCTTATCTATTATTAGATAATTTTTCTCTAAAAATTCAATTTAAAAGATTAGCTATTTGACCATCTATTTTTCATAGTCAAATGATGATTATAACTAGCCAAATAATTAGTCTTTTGGAGTGAATTTTTAAGAAAAAATATCTAAAATAGCTAAGGGGAGAGATTTATGAGCCACTTGGAGATGCTCTTAATAATTATTTGAGAAATTATTATATTGTGCTTTTGTTGGAGGTCATGTTTGGTATTATGAAAGTTATTTTCTTCCAAGGGGGGTAAGTCTCGGGTCTGAAACTCAACAGAAATAGTCTCTCTGACTTTTAGGGTAAGAATGTTGAGCTATTAACCTTTCAAGACTATGTGCTAAAGTGGGAGTCTTGTGCATTGAGTATAATTTTAATTTTCATAGTTATCTTGACTTGTTTGTGTGCATCTTATCTTTTGATTTTTTCTTGTTTGAAAGTGATGGCTATATCCACAATATTTCATAGTTATCCAAACCTTAGATAGGAGCTCTGTGTAATAGCATATAATAGATGGGATTAAAGTTTAGGTAGGTTAAAGTGGGTATTTTCTCATTTGAAAATGAATATATTATTTTTTAAAAAATTAGAAAATAGTTTTTAAACAAGTGTCTCAAATTACACAGTGAGTTTGATACTATGATCTTAGGATATTGTGGCTTTGTTTGAAGTGGTAGCATTGTGTAGATCTAGTTAGGATAAAAATAACTAGAGATCGAGGCTAAATTATGCAATTTTTTTGATTTTTTAATATCGAATCATATCAATTAATGTATTCCCTACATAAACGTGAATTCATTGTTATTATAAGCTTGTTTTTTTATAATTTCTATCTTGTATTATTGATATTCTTCTATTCGTAATATCTACCTAATAATTATTTATTGAAATTGTTTCTTGATGATTATGATGATAATTATGATATTAATAACATGTCTTCAGATTGCAGATAAATATAATTTCTTGATTTTTGAAGATCGAAAATTTGCAGATATTGGTAATACAGTGGCGATGCAGTATGAAGGGTGAGTAAGAAATTGTCTGCTTGTTCATTTGTCTGGGATCTTTTATTATTTATAATTTTATTTATATTTTTAATTTTAAAAATTATATTTAGAGGTTGTCACTTAGTGTTATGACAAGTTGTTTCACCTAATGATGATGGTAGGTCATTGGTTTGAGATCTTAAAGATTTACTTTTATGATTAATTAGGGCTAAGTAAGATTTTCCTTAATTCTAATCTTTCTTAGACCCAAATAGAGATAAGAATCTTGTTAGATGTGTCAGACGAGTCATGTCATGTCCGACAGGGTTGACTGCCAGCCTGCCTGGCCCGACACAACATGACATGCATGATTCAATGTAGACTCGTGCCTATCGTGGCGGGTCATCTCGGGTCATGCCGGATTGGTCCAGGCATAGTCTAGGGTCATGCTGACCCATGACCCGTTGCTGCGATGCGGTCCTGGGTCATAGTTGCTATGCCGGTGGACCGTGCCAATGGGCAGCCACGTGGATCGTGCCTGCCCATTGGCACGACCCAGGTCTAGACATTGTTCTGGACCGTGCCATGCTAGGTTAGGTAGGACTCAGTCAGGCTGTGCCTCGTTCCTTACCCGGGCCGCCCGCCTACTTGACACTTCTAAACCTCGTGGGTATGATCTTTTATTTTCAAAAACATTTTTTTTAGGAATGATTTTCATGAATCAGCATTTTTTGAAAATTTTCTTTTTTATAAAACATGTCTGAAAAATGGAAAACAAAAATAGAAAATTGTTTTTCTTTTTAAATTTTCTTTCCTTAATTGAATTTCATTTGGTTGGATTTCATGTCTACAGAGGCATATTTCGTATATTAGATTGGGCAGACATTGTTAATGCCCACATACTCCCCGGTCCGGGAATCATAGATGGGCTAAAATTGAAGGTCAGGCTCTCCCTCAAGGCTCAGGCTCTGTGATCCTGCCCGAATTTTAAACACAAACACATTTCTTAGCTTTTTCTTGTTGGATTTTCAGGGTTTGCCTCGTGGCAGGGGCTTGTTATTGCTAGCCGAAATGAGTTCTGCTGGTAATCTTGCCAAGGGAGAATACACATCTGCTGCAGTGAAACTTGCAGAAGAACATTCCGACTTTGTGATTGGGTTCATATCGGTTAACCCTGGCTCATGGCCTGGTGCACCCATAAATCCAGCCTTCATCCAGGCAACGCCAGGAGTTCAAATTGTAGCTGGTGGTGATGCTCTTGGGCAGCAATACAACACTCCATACTCTGTGAGTATTTTGGAATCTCGTTAAAAAAACTTGGTTTTTTTTTTTTTTATTTGAAAATGGGTTCGGACACAGTCCCACATCACGGTGACATGCGACCTGTTCTAGAGACACGATCCTGGCCCCCTGGGTCCCAGTCACCATGCCGGTGGGCTGTGCCAATAGACCAGACACGTGGGTCAGCCATGACCGGCCAGGCATGATTCACTCTCGCCATGCCTCTTGCCATGCCCGGTCTGTTCGGCTCATTTGACACCTCTAGACAACACTATAGGTTATTGATCAATTTAAGCAGAAAACTATAAATTTAGAGAGTTACACACGAGTCTAAGAGCTTTACGATTAATAACAACAAAATATAATACTTGAAATATGAGTTTAATAAGATAAGAGATGATCTTTTTAACACTTTCTATTGAAATTTAAACAAAAAAATTAATAAAAATTATAAATAAAAAATTAATAATTAAATGATCGAGAGTAAATATAATTTTTAAATGAGTTGATTAAAAAAAATTGATCCATTTAAATGATCATAAATAAATAAGATAATTTATTGTGCATTAGTATAGAATAAACTAAAATACATATGAAACTAACCTATTATACTTTGATTTTCTAATTTTATTATATGATACAAAATAAATTATAATTAAAATAATCATATATATATATATACATATATATATATATGCACATACACATACATATATATATATATATATATGCACATACACATACATATACACATACATAAATACATACATACATACATATATGTATATATATAATCACAATAATATATACAATGAAAAAAGATCTTGAATAAAATAAATATTATTAAAAATACTAGGAGATTATACAAGTAATATCTCTTCTTGGTGTAGCATCTGCAAATGCACATCACAAATAAAAAAGACATAAGAAGATTTTTAAGTTGATATAGTAATTTGTGGTTAAAATTGCATTCCCTAAAGCTTTACAGAACATGTTCATATCGAATCATTATAATAATTTTATTCTAATTTTTATTCTTTCATTCTACAACTTATTTTGTTGAGGTGTGGGTTGTCCTTTAGAAGAGGTTTTAGAGGAATTCTAGAAGGTTTTAAAGGATTCAAGATCTCTTCCAATCCTATTCTAGATCATTCTAGGACTTTCTCATATTATAAGATTATAACATGTGGCATAATCTGAATTATTGGCGAATGAGAGTTCTCACTATATAAGAGATTCATCAAGTTTAATTTCTAATTTATTGTTTTTCCAGGTATTTTTCTCTCTTGTTAAGCTCATGTGCGAGGTTTTATGGATGTAATTCTTGTGAGAGGTAAGAATAGGTTGACCTAGGCAATTTTTAGAAAAAAAAAATAATTAAGCTCAAGGCTGCGCTTGTAGCATTAAAGCTTGTGATCCATGATAAGTGATATTAGAGTGATCAAGTTTCTTGTTATGATGTTTGTTCTTGAGATTGAGAATCCTAGGCAATATGTGCATGATGCCAGGGGTCAAGTGATGAAAGGAAACTCAAATTATATAGTGATATTTATGGAAGCTTGAATGATTAAGGAAAAATTGACTAGTAATGAATTGTGAGATAAATTTGAGGAAGCTGGTGAGAGCGTAGGAGAGGTAACATCCTTGAAGAAGGAGATAGAGATACATAAGTGTTTTTGAAGATACCCTCAATATTGTCTTGAAGATACTAAGCCAAAAGAATTTTATTTTGAAATTCATGATGCTTGCCATATAAGAGGAGATAAGAGTTAAAATAAGTGTTTTTGACTTGCAAGATAATGATAGCGGACGATATGATTGGCCAAATGTCCTCACCACTGATGTAAGTTCCAAAATTGAAAGCTGACAAATCCAATTCTTTCAAGGATAAAGAGAAGAATATGGTTGATCGTGATGAACTGTTAGTAGCATGTTTTTTTGTCATAGGTCTCTGAGCCTGATCACAGGCCACTGAGCTGGTGGGTCATGCCTGGCCTGGCCTGGCATGAGCCAGCTATCTCCAGCCCAGCATAGGATGAGTCGTGCCTTAGGCTAGCATGGTCCGGGTCCAGGTCTAGGCAAGGTTTTAGATTGCGCCTTGTCGTTCAGCCCACCTGATACCTCTATAATGTAGCTGTTGATTATTTTCAAATATAGAAGATGCTAACTAACATTGGAATACAAGCTAGGAACTCATGGCCATTAGTTAATGACAGATGCTTGAAACATCATGTTAGAGAAGCATTGTCCAAAGACTTTACAGTGTATTGATATTTTATGTGAGCATGCTGAAGTTATGAAAATGATCATAGGAGTTATTTTTGTGGAATAAGCCGTGAGGTGTAAGAGCTACGTGTAAAGGCAAGAATAGGGAAGAATGTGAGGGCCTATTGAAATTTCAAAAAACATAGATTAGGAGTTGCAATTCTGAAGAGTTTCTAAAGGAATTCTAGTAGGTTTTAATAATTTCAAGGTCTCTTTTGATTCTAGAACATTCTAGTGCTTTTTTTTATATACTAAGATCATGACATGTAGTGTAATTTGAGTATTTAGCGAATGAGAGCTGTCACTGTATAAGAGTGCTCTCTTGTTATTGTACTCACTTGTTAAGCATGTATGTTGGATATTGTGGGTATAACTCTTATAAGACATAAGCGTATGTTGACATGAGGTGTGTGTAATATGAATTTATGATTTATATAGTAAATACTAAATCAACTAGATATAAAAATTTTGATATTATTAATTCTTGTAATTTTACTTTTTTTATTTACTTATTTTTTATTTTTTATTAAATAATTGAAATTATATCAAATTTAAGCTCTAAAAAATGTATTAAGTGATGCATGTATAATTATTTTATTTATTTACTTATTATTTTTTTATCAATTAATATGTATATATATATACACACACACACACACACATATATATACATACATATATACATATATCATATTAATTGTCAGATAATTAATTTTTTGTATGAATTTATTAATGTCAACTTTATGATCAATTATAACAAAATTTCTTTAAAATAACATGCTAGTTTTTATGTGGTACAAAAGTAGATAGTATCTCTTTCTTGTATGATTGCTTGTTGTTGCTTGGGATAGGAAAATATTTTTTGAAAGAAATATCATTATATAAACAATTAAATATATTCAAGATGATAGTATAATTAGGTAGACTAATTATCTTAAAAATCTATGTATTTCATAATGTATTGAAGGTTTTGTCTTGGTGCGATGGTAAATTCTTTCAACTAAGAGTGATTTGGCTTGAATTCGAGGCTCATTGAACAATTTCGGAGGCTTTCATGGGTAATATTGTCAAATTATTGATCTCTCATAGACTCCACCCTAAAATTCATTGAATAATCTCGGTGACTTTCATGGGTAAGATTGTCAATATTATTAATTTCTCACAGATTCCACTCTAAAACTCATTAAACGATCTCGGTAATTTTCATGGGTAAGATTGTCAAATTATTAATCTCTCACAGACTCCACCCTAAAACTCATTGAACGATCTCGGTAATTTTCATGGGTAAGATTGCCAAATTATTAATCTCTCACAGACTCCACCCTAAAACTCATTGAACAATCTCAGTGACTTTCATGTGTACGATTGTCAAATTACTAATCTCTCACAGACTCCACCCTAAAACTCATAGAACAATCTTGGTGACTTTCATGGGTAAAATTGTCAAATTACTAATCTCTCACAGACTCCACCCTAAAACTCATAGAACAATCTTTGTGACTTTCATGGGTAAAATTGTCAAATTACTAATCTCTCACAGACTCCACCCTAAAACTCATTGAACAATCCCAGTGACTTTCATGGGTAAAATTGTCAAATTACTAATCTCTCATAGACTCCACCCTAAAACTCATTGAACAATCTCAGTGACTTTCATGGGTAAAATTGTCAAATTACTAATCTCTCACAGACTCCACCCTAAAACTCATTGAACAATCCCAGTGACTTTCATGGGTAAAATTGTCAAATTACTAATCTCTCACAGACTCCACCCTAAAACTAATTGAACAATCTCAGTGACTTTCATGGGTAAAATTGTCAAATTACTAATCTCTCACAGACTCCGCCCTAAAACTCATTGAACAATCTCGGTGACTTTAATGGGTAAGATTGTCAAATTATTATTCTCTCATAAAATTCACTCTGAAATATGAGTCTTATGCACTGGGTATGATTCTACATATCTTTTAATTGAGTATGCAAATACTATGTTGTAGTAGTAGTAGTAGTAGTAGTGATTTTAATATTAATTAGAAGCTTGTAAGGGTGAATAAAGGATTTTAAGTGGAAATTTATTGATGTTGTGGTCAAAGAAAAGTTAAATAATATGAATAATTAATATAAATAAATATTAGATTATAAATAGATACATAATAAACAAGTAAACATGAATGGTGGTTGAATGAAAATATTTTTTTATTTTTAATATAAGTTTTTTGAATACAATATGACTCAGAAAAAATGAGAACATGTTAAGCTGATCAAATAATTTATGATTAAATTTATATTTTAATAAATGACCATTTTTTAGAATAGGGTGTGGGTGCAGGTGTGCCAATATAAGAAGTGTATGCCACTCAAGAGTTATATTTTGATATATTATTTTTTTAATATTTTAATTAAATGAGTAAATTGATAATGATTCTATATAGAGATATAGGCTATATGTGATTAAATAGTACAATGTAACATTTTAATTTTATTTTTTAATATTAAAAAAATATTTTTATTGGCTTTGTTAATATTAACTACTTTAGTAATAAAAATAATGAAAAAGTCATCACCACCCTCATGATCATCACTTCTTTGGCAAACTATGTGAAAATTTATGTATGCGTAGTTCCTAGGCAATGAAATTAGATACATATATATTGCTTGATTTGGTAATCATATATGTTATTGATTAAAAAATATTTTAAAAAATTAAAAAACATTAAAAAAAATTAAAAAAATTAAAAAAATTAAAAAAATTAAAAAAATTAAAAAAATTAAAAAAAATTAAAAAAAATTAAAAAAAAATTAAAAAAAAATTAAAAAACGATTAAAAAATTTTAAAACATTAAAAAATGTTAAAAAATATTTTTTTTATTAAAATTTATTATTGTTAAATAATTATTTTGCAAGTGATCTTTAATATGATTTAAATAATTATCAATAACATGTAGTATGAGTTATATAATTAAAGTAGTAAGCTTTAATGTAATGTAAATGGCGATCCTTCAGGTCATATGCGAGAGGCAGAGTGACATTATAATTGTGGGTCGTGGGATCATCATGGCTGCAAATCCAGCGGATGAGGCTCGAGAATATCGGCTTCAAGGATGGCAGGCTTATCTTTCAAAATGCTTGGCCAATTGATTTTTTATTTTTTGTTTTAATTTTTTAATGTTTATAATATTTTTGAGAAAATCAACCAGATTATTCTTTCTTCACTTCTATATGATACAAATATATGTGAATTTTGGAGTTTTTAATTTTTTTTTTAAAATAAAGGTTATGCTACTCTGGAATCTCTTTGATCAATATAATAATTATTTTATAAAAATTGATGAAAACATAATATATAATGAAAAAAATTATAAGTTAAATTAAAAACACTAGATAAAAAAAATAAAATATGGAAAATATTCTAAATAGAGAATTCAAAAATGATGAAAATAATTTCTAAAAATAAATTTATCATATTCATGAGCTACGCTACAGTTAATCGAAAATTATATAATTTTTATAAAAAATCATAAATCTTGTAATATCATTAATTATGAAAAATATAAAAAATATATTGTTCTTATAATAATATATTTTTTTTAAAAAAATTGTGATTAGAAAAATGATTTTTCCTAGAACTATAATTTTATTAAAATAAAAATGTTAGTAAATTATCGATTCAAAATAATAACAATGTTATATAATTATTTAATTATAAATTAAACTATAATTCTTTTATAATTATAAAATTAAAAATAATACTTGACAATATAAATAAAAAATAATATTTCATTGTTATTATACTCAAGGCCAAGTAATTACATCATCACGTCTACTTTTTTTAATTTTATAATTATATACAAATGTAATAACTATTCATATAACATAAAATTTAGAATAAATTAAACATTTAAACCTAATTATTAATAAAAATAATAATAAATAAAAATTCATCTTGCACATTCTTCATATTAAAATCACAAACATATACACGACGCAATTAAATTAAATTTATACCGCTTATTTTACATTCAAAAAGAAAAATACATCAAGATACAATTTTTGTTTTTTTTTTCTGCTTGATCTTAAACAGCAAAAAACGGAAAAAGCACAATCACAATAAAAAACAAAAAAAAAATTATGGGGGCTAAAATTTCCCACCATAAATATTTTCTTTTGCCCACAAACCCCGGCCTCAGCCTCTACCTAAATAAATTTCCTGCCGAGCCTCTCTATAAGCCTTTACAATATAGAGATAGAGAGAGAGAGAGAGAATGAAAAAGAGAGAGAATTAGAGAGAATTAGAGAGAATTAGAGAGAATTAGAGAGAATGAGAGAGAGAGAGAAGGAATGAGAGAGAGAGGGAATGAGAGAGAGAGAGGGAGAGAGAATGAGAGGGAGGGAGGGTGAGAGAGAAAATGAGGAGAGGGGGAGGGGGGATAGTCTTACTGGTATGAGGGTGTAAGTATAGGCAAGGAGACTGTAAAAGAAACCCACGAAGAACAAAAGGGGTGGGTTGGGGGCGGATCAAGGCTCTTTCCAGATACGACCGGTGACTCTGAGCTTCAATTCTGATCGATCTCCGCCGGAGAAGAAAAGGGCCATGTTACGAGGAATAATGAGGCCGTCGAAGCTATCGCGAACTTTACGGTGGCCGTCGCGAATGCTCCGGGGAATCCCCTCCCAAGTCATCCTTCGGCCGCTGCCGCAGACCTCGAGACTGTAGCCGTACTCCTTAGCCTCGTCGTCGTCTCCCATAAACCGCAAGAAAGCAATGTAGACCGGCGCCATTCCGAGCTGAAATGCTTCAAAATGGAGACAGAAATACTGCCCAAAACAGCTAAAAACCTGCAGATAGAAAAAGAGGAAGATGAACAAGTACGACCCACGCGAGGGGTGGCGCTGATGGGAGGAGAAACGAAATAGTTACGGTGAGCATCCAGGTGGCGTTCTCGACTTCGTGAGGATTCGATTTGACATAGCGATGGTTGAAAGTGCTTCCATGGTGCATGTCCACCTTGTGGTCGCCTTTCAGATGAGCCACCAAGTGAGGAACATCGCCGGTAACGCTGCACTCCGATCCGGCATATGGGCAGTTGTACGGCTGGTAGCCGCACTGCGCTTCGTGTTTCAGCTTGCTGTAGTAAGGGTATACCCCGGCGCAACCCAAACTCTGATACTTACAGGGAAGCTCCAGCGATGCTGCAACTTTCTCTAATGCAAGGCATCTGATGTTACCTAGTTCGTGGTGGCAGGTGGGGCACCGATTGTGAGCCATTGGCTTGCACGCAGAACACAATGTGTGCCCATTGAAACACTACAACACATTTTTTGATGACCATTATTATGCACACTCTGCGCTCACACCCCCACATAAACACGCACACTCATGAAACTGTGTGTGTGTGTGTGTGTGTGTGTGGGTGTGTATAAAATGTATAGGAACATACATATATATAGGCGCACATACACATACACATACACGTATATATAGGCTCACACACACTATATTATTATGCAATAATATGGATTAATGAAAAAATATTTATGTATACCTATGTATATATATAGAAACACATACACGCGCACACACACACACACACACATATATATCAATAGAATGAAATGTGTGTATTTATACAAATTGTGTGTATAAATATATACATATTACATACTATATATGAATATACATGTAATATATGTGTGTGTATAATATATATATATGATTACATACATGATTACATAATGTATTAAAACATATTGCATATATGTGTGCATGCACGCACTCACAAACACATATATAGGTTATAGGCACACATGCAAACAATATCATTATATAATATATATGAATTAATGAAATAATATATATATATATATACACACACACACACATATGGATATATATAGACACACATGGAAATATATAGACACACACACAATATATATATATATACAATAATATGAATTAATGAACAAATAATATATATATATATATAACTAAGTATATATATAAACTCACACACACACACACAATAATATAAATTAATGAAGTAATATATATATATATATATATATATATATATATATATATACCTATGTATATTAGACACAAACACATATGAGTATGTGTATATATATACATATCATATATAAATATATATGTGTGTGTGTGTGTGTGATTACATATATAATTACATAATATATACGAACACACATATAGGCACCCATACACACTATTATATGAATTATGAACAAATAATATATATATATATACACACACACACACACACACACATGTGTGTGTGTGTGTGTGTGTGTGTGTGTGGAAAAGTTTGAATCTCACGTCCAACCAACCTAGACTTGCGTGGAGCCAAAACCAAGGAGAAGGCTAGTCTCGCATAAAATTAGTTGAGGTTCATGCTAACTAGCCCATACTAATGAGGAATAACAATTTGTCATTATTTAGCTCATACAAAATTCTTTATAAGTAACAAATAAAATATATGATAGTACTTATTGCTTGATATTATCATGAAAAATATTATAAGACACAATTTTAGGCTACTATAATATAAAATTTGATAAAATAATCATTATTAAAGCATACATTATGAGATAACTAAGAGAAATAACATTAAAAAAATATTTATATATCCATATAAGTGAAGAACAAACTTTAAAAAAAAAAAAAAGATATTTTAAATAGCTTGAAAATAAGAATCAAAAAATCACATATGACTAATTAAAAAAATATTTGAATTGATGTATGAAATAAATCATTCATAACTTAAACAAATAAAAAATAAAAAAAAATATGTATTTGTGAGACTTATTTAATAATGATAATATATAAAATGTATTTTAATAATAATAAATATATTTAACAACAAATAGTACTCATAAAAAGATCGTCTTAGTTAGGAGAACGAGATATTCAGATAATCAATCTCACATAATTAAGTATTTTTTTAATTAATTTATCTTCTCATAATAATAAATTTGCATATAGTGAAGAATTTTCTCAAAAGTCATGTATTATTAGGAATTTCTAAATATTTTATCAAATTTTAAATATCTCATATAAATATTATTAAAATATTTAAAAATATGGCTATTTGCTCGTACAATATATAGCAACATCATGGCCATTAGATTGGTAGGATGTAAAATAAGCAATAGATGTGTCAAACAGGCTGGGCCGGCCCGGCTTGTTTTTTTTTAGCACGAGCGTGCCTACGTGCCGGGTCCAGCACGGCCCGCAGGCACGGCGGGCCGTGCCTTGTCTGGCCCACTCGGGCTGGCCTGTCCATACGGTTCGGGATTCGAGGGACGGCGGGTCGGGTCGAATCAGACCCGACCCGCAGTCTTTTTTGAGAAAGGGGCCATCGTGGGGTCGGGCTCAAGGGACACCCGACACTGGACAAACCCGTGCCGGTGTGCCGTGCTGTGATGTGGGCCGAACTGTGCCGGGCCGGCCCGCCCCGACTAGGTTGACACCTCTAATATGCAATATTTGAGTTGTGGGTTAGATCTCCACCAACTAAGGAACTACCCTCTACCTCTAGGACATGGTTTCCATGCCTTTCCCCTAGATCCAGGTGGTTGGCCCACAACCCAATTGGATTTGAGGTGCCACCTGCTAATTAAAAAAAAAATCATAAAATATAACACACATTATTTTTCTATCTTTCGATATGATATATCATGCATTATCATGTATCAATATCATGAATTTTGCATAAGATTATGTTTTGAAGTATAAATTACAATCTAATACTAAAATTACAACTTTTTGTAGAATATAATTTTACATATTTTTCATTTTTTATGATTAATTTTATCTTTTAGTATATTTTAGTAATTAACATAATAAATTTATGTTAATTACTAAAATATACTAAAAGATAAAATTAATCATAAAAAATGAAAAATATGTAAAATTATATTCTACAAAAATAATGTAAAATACACCAAAATAATGAAATACATTAAAATTATATTTTACATAATAAAATATGTAAAATTATATTTTAGTAATATGTAAATATTACTAAAATAATGAAAAATATGTAAAATTAACATAATTTTATGAAAAATAATGTATTTAATGTAAAATACATTAAATTTTGATTTTTTTTAAATTATATAAAATAATTGATGCATATATCATTGTATCATAGTATCACATATCATATTGTGTATTATATGTGTGTGTGTGTGTGTGTGTGTATAATAAGATATCATATACATACATGTGTGTGTGTGTGTAATAAAATATCATATACATACATGTGTGTGTGTGTGTGTGCGTGTATATATATAATAAGATATCATATACATGTGTGTGTGTGTGTGTGTCAGTTGAAATGAAAAATGTAGTGTCATTGTATCATATCATATTTTCATAAGTTTTTAACAAAGATGGTGAAAACAATTTATTAAAAGAAATAAATTGAGAACTTCACCTTTGCAAGAGACCAAATGGGTGAGAGATACCTAAAACAAATTTATTGATAATAATTTCAAACAATTGCTACATGAGAAAACTTATGCACCAAGCCAATAAACAACAAAAATGCACAGATAAGGGCCACGCATGCATAAAACTCATTGAAGGAGAAGATGGGAATTTTCATGGAGGATAGAAACCTGGTGAATCGGAGGATACATTGAGTTTAAACACACGGGGCATTCAAGTAGCTCGCGCACACTGGTGGAGACGGACATTTTGTATTTCAACGCCAGTTGGGAAGAATCATTTGGAGATTCAGCTTTGAACAAGACGTCTTCACTTACTGGGGCATCGATGCCCACTAGCTTGCTTCTCGTGTCGCCCAACATAGGCTTATTGGTCGCCTTGCTGCTCAGCCAGACTAGCCAGGAAACGACGAGTAAGTTAAAATCGAAAGTCTGAAGCAAGAGCAGATGAATAGCAAGAAGAAACCAAGACTGAGTCAATTGTGATTTACAGAGGAAGGGAATCATGAATCCAATTTGTGAAAGATTTAACGAATTCAAACGCGATTTTATTTTCGAGAAGTAATCAATAAACAAAACTCTCTGCCTCGCCAAATTCCCTGAAGAAATAGGATCAGACAGGACGCGGAGAACATGGCAGCCATGGTAGCCATGGCCACGAGGTTGATGAACAAGATTTTTTCAAAAAACAACAAGATCAGCAGAGGCATGCCGTGAATAAGCTGTGATCTTTGCCTAATTGCGTTTTATTTAAAAAAAACACACATCATGGACCACGACGAAGGGCACGAATCATGAGATGAGCTTCACTCTTTTCTCATAGTTTAACTGGCAGGAGAAATCAACAGAAACCAAACTGTGTACCTTGAGCCGGACGATGAACAAGAATGGCAGCGAAATTGAAAATTTAAGGTAAACCCTAGGATTGATAACAAAATGTAGCTTTTCGTCAGTGTCGTTGGAGAGACTGGTGCGTCATAAATACGAAGTGGCCTAATCTACTGCAACCAGGTTGTTCCAATTCAGAGGAGCTTCAATGAAGCAGTCAGAGAGACAGTGAGAGAGCCAGTGGGAGACAGTAAATATCACTGAAGCTTTTATGAATGTTGCGAAATCGGAGATGACGACGATAACCAGCGCTAATCGCAGTGGTTTTAACAAGTTATTGGTACTTGCTGGCATTTAAACGAAATTTTGTGTTTAGGAAAATAATTTTTTTATCTTTAATTACACCAAAATTAAAAAAAATATTTATCTTCTATTCTATAACACTCATATACATCAACCCAAAATTATCCCATTCCCTTCCACATCATTCTTAAAAATCACCACATCATAATTCATAAAAAAACTGTCTATAAATAAATAGATATATGTGTGTGGGTGTGTTCGTGTGTGTGCATGCGTTTGTATATATGTGCATGTGTGTGCATGCGTGTGTATATATGTGCGTGTGTGTGTGTGCGCGTTGCGTGTGTATATATATTTGTGTGTGTGTGTGTGTTTGTATATGTGTGTGGGCGCATGTGTGTATATATATGTGCGTGCGCGTGTGTGTATAAGCATGCGCGCACAAGCGTGCGCGCGCGCGCGCGTGTGTATAAACACACGCGCATGAAGGAATATGACTTTTTCTATTCCTATTTGAATGAGTTTCACATACTGATCAACCAATTTTCTTCTATTAGCTATGGAATTAGTGATGATAAGAAGACAACTACCCCATTATGTTCAACATCAGATACATGGGATAACTTGATTATCACTATTGGTAGCAGCATAACATAGTTATCATGCGAGACAATTATTTTAGCTATACTATCTGAATATAGGAGGTATAATATGAGAAAATACTCAAAAAGAGGCTTTGTTTGTGAAGTGGAGATTGGAGAGAGAAGTGAGAAATTTGTAATCTCAAAGAAAACATAAGGAAGAAAAGTTGTCGGTGAGCTAAAACTAAAGTGATGGAAATGTAAGAGCATGGCACCTTAAAGGGGATTGCCATAACAAGTTAAATTGGGCGAAAGCTAGATTGGAAAACAAGCAATTATCTTGCAGAGAGTTTTATTTTGCTAACACTTGTGTTGCTTATTTTGATGAGGATAGTTGATATATTGACACAGCTATGTCATACCGCATGACTCCTCATCAAAATTGGTTTAGCTACTATGAATCATTATTCGACACTAAAAGTACTGGTTTTAATGAGTATTTTTAGCTCATTTTATGTGGTTTTTGTATTAGAATTAAGCATAGAAGATAAGAATTTCATGAAAATAGAATTTTGAAGAGTTTTGATAAAAAATAGTAAAATTTGATGTAAATTGTGTACAAAAAATATAGACTTAGTAGAATACAAAACTAAAATATAGAAGAGCAAGGTGATGTAGTGACATTTTCGATGTTGCGATATCGTCAACACTAGCATCTCTTTCAAGTAGTCATAATAAGTCTTTCTTGGTTATGGCTTTGTATATTGGTCACAATATTCATTATATGTCGTGGCTTGTCACACATGATCACAACTTTTTGTGTTGTAATATCTTCTTTGTTGCTGCAACGAGAAAAGACTTGCAGCAAGAAAGATTTATTATGACATTATTAATACTAGCATTCCTTTGAAGCAGCCATAACAAGTTTTTTTTTTTGGTTGAGAATATATATATTGGTCATAATATTTATCATACGTGGTGGCTCTATCACATGGTATTATAATATCTTCTTCATGGTTGTGGCAACATTTCTAAGTTACAATCATATTTACTTTAAAATATACTTTCGATCATGATATTATTTTTACATAGTGATAGCCAAAGTATTTAATCTCAGTTGTGATATCGAGATAAACTCACAACACCACTCACAGCATTCCAGAACCAAAAACAAAATAATTCAAAATTACAAAGTTATTTTTGGCCATGACATTCTTTTCACGTCGTTACATCATGCTCAAGGGCATTTTTAACTTTAGCAAAGATGACTTTTGCATCGCAACAAATGCCACCTCGAGTAGAGAACGAAATATACAATCACATGCAAAATAGATTTGATTGAGAATCATACTTTAAATCTTAATTCCAAATGCATGGTTCCTCTTGGGATATTTGATTAAGTGAGATAATATTTATATTACCTTACTCAAATATCACCACAATATTAAAATAATGCAGGAACATAGGGTTGGTTTATGTATTGGCGTATGATTAATATGATTTGTAATGAAAAATTTGTGATTTTGTGATTTATTGAATATTGATGAATGTGAGAGTATCATTGAACTTCTAATATAAGATTTCACATGCTGATATATTAGTTGTGTTGGATGTGGTAGATAATAACATGTAAGCCGCATGACAAATGCAATGTGACATGCATCGACAAAACTAATAGCTCTCTAGCCACCTCCCTCTCATGATGACTTCTATAAATGGAATAGTTAGGCTGACATAAATTTATTGATGTGAGCATGACACTAATAAAGCTGAAAGCACAAACATTACTGATATTGCCAACAACATGATGATTCTCTAGAATGGCACCATAACCTTATTGCTTGTTAGGCATATTCTATGAGCATTAATTATATTCTGTAAGTATCAAAGTCATATAAGTAATAAAGTAGATATAAGTTCAAATACGATCCCACAATGATTGGTATTGCATTTTGATCAAGTTTTAGGGATTTGACTAACTGCTTAAGTTGAAAAGTCAAGACTGAGTATCGAAAACATACTTAGACACTACGATTAATTTACTTTCTCACGTGTAATGGTGTTTTCACTCTCACTCTGGGTATTTTAATAATACAATACAAATTTGTTGGATGAATGATAAAAAGATGAGACATCTTCAATTAGCTTGTTAGTCTCTCAGAATTTATTAACTATGGGTTGTCACTACTATAGATGATCACTTTGCAATTGTGCCATAGATATACCCATCACCATCCAACGGAGTTATACATTTACCAATTAATTAGCAACCTCATAATTTATATACTTTTTAGGTAATTCATCAACTACACTTGACAATAATTTTGATAATGAATGCACATATTCTTCTGGCACTACATCTTAAGAATACAAAAAGATATGTTACAATAGCATTTGTACTTAAAAATTTGTTAGTGCCATGTTGTGATGACTATGAGAAATTGATCGACAATTAAGATATTTAGCCATAAGAAAATCATTTTGTAACTTGGAAAGGGGATGAGAGGGTAATTCTTAAAAAAATTATAAGAGCTTTTATTCCTTGTTCATGGAGTACAGTGCGGTGTTCATGCGATATTCAGGTTATGCTCATGTAATGGTCATGAGGGGGACATGAGGGGGATATGTGGTGGAAACAACTCGTGTGTCTTCAAATTAATTCAATTAGGTATTTTTAGTACATTATACATTTTAGTTTTGAATTATGGATGTTTTGTCTGAACATGGAAACATTGATAAAATTTATGTGATTTATTTTCATTTAATAATCTATCATTTTTGGGGTGGAATATTAATCAGTTGTGCAATTATATTATGTCAATTTTGAGTCGAATATATAATGATGGATTTGTGGTTGTAGAAATTTAAGATTTGTTTATATATATAAATATATATTCTATTATTTGTGAAATCCCAATCAAGGTATAAAAGGAGGTAAAATTAAAAGAATTTAAATTTCGAGTTCAAAATTAATTACCATTTTTGAACCACGAAACAGTTTCAAAACTATTTTTGGTTTTTGAGCACCATCTCAATCAGCCTCGACACTATTCTCTTTAAAACATAAATCTATACATAACTATAATATAGTTTAAACTAATTATTTACATGTAGTTTAGATATCATTATATATATACATATTATATTTAGTTTAACTATATATACATAACTACGTAGTTTCATCGTATATATTTTATCATATATAGTTGAAAATTTTAAATTATATATAATTATATACATATATATATATATGTGTGTGTGTGTGTGTGTGTGTGTAACTATATAGTTTTGATCTCTGGACTGTAAAATAGACCATTTTTTATTCTTTTAGGATATACCATGAAGAAACAAATTTTTATTTTTTGTCCCAAGTTAATTGTTTTCCCTTTCAACACATGTGTTGGGCAACCTCACAAGTGAATGTGTTTTTAAATTAGGCTTATGTCCAGCCAATAATTTAGTTGGAGTAATACTAGTAGGTATTGGCTTAGATATGACCAAGTTCAGAACATAAGTTATTATTTCTAACGCATATTCCCAAAAGAAATCAAGCATATTTGAATAACTCATCATTGATCTCACTATGTCCATAAGAGTTCTATTTTTTCTCTCTGTTGTAATATTTTGTTGAAGAATACCAGGCATAGACAATTGGGATGTAATTTCAAGCACTCCCAAGAGGTACTTTCCACCACGATCAGATCATAGTATCTTGAGACATTTATATAAATATCCCATTTGAAGAATATCTCCGTCGGGATTAAGAGCTCGGGGGAAACTTTCTAGAGATTCAGTCGAGGGTTCTCGCAGCTCACAAATACTTCGAAATTCTTTCAGATTATATTTCTCCCTGGCTTGTTAACAATCATGGCAGATGTGCACGCGATGGTTCAACATTTTCTTAACAAACTTAAAAAACGGTGAGTTCTAGAATAGTGCGGCCTTTCAAGCGGAAACATTATGTGTTGTTTCTCATGTTCATCGTTGTTTTTGTTCTACGAAAGGAAGGTCGAGGGTTCACAGGCCACTGCGAATCAAACAGCTGAGTTGCTGCGATTTGTGATTTCACAGCACAGACTGCCTTGCATAAATCAGGCTGGATCCTTGATAGATGCCATTAAAACTGTCGGAGAATTGCTGATCGCTGCAAATCCTGTTGGTATGTTCTTAATTTTTTTTTGTAATTTTGTGATTTTTGTTTCATATCAATGGAGACCTAGTTTCCGTTCTCGAGCATTTTGAAAAAACAAAGTGAAATTATCCGGGCGATAAGAAATGCAAACTCACTCTTAAAAATACTTAGCACTATTTCAGGGCAATAAGAATGTTCTAGCTCTCTAAATGTTAATATCACAATGAAAATAAAAGAAAAAATTATTATTAAGTATACCAAAGAACAACAACTTCTTCATTAGCTTGTTAGTAATTTCCTCTTGGCAATCTTTTCTAATTGTCACCCACTCAAAGATAAAAATTCTTTCTCAATCATCTCACCGAAGAAGTGGATTTTATGATGTTACATTTTGTGTTAGAATTAATTTCTTATTTGGGTCAATAGATACTATTTTAGGAGTCATATAGGCTTTTACTTGGTGGTGGTTTGTTGGTGACCTAGTTGTTATTGTGGTGAGTCAAAAGTTGACTCAATTACTCATGACAAATTTTGTGTATAATTTAATTTTGTTTGGTTTAGTTGGAAGTATTCTTGTTGATGTTGTTCGACATGACAACCCAACTTTTCTTATTTTTTAATCACTTCTCATGTTGTATATTTTCTCTCTAGATCTATATGGGTACTCTCATCACTTTTCTAAGTGCACATGATATTATTTGTTATTAGAATGAAATATAATTTGATTTTTGTTTAATTTACTTGGTGTAATTATATTTAACATGTTATCAAACTTGCTACCCAATTTGAACCCAACTTGAGTTCAATATGAGTTTCATGCTTTTAGTTTTGGTTGGGTTGGGGTTTAAGGATTTGGGTTGGGTCGTCATAACTCGGGTTGATATACGCTAGATTTAGGCTGAGTCATAACTCGGATTGATATGTGTTGGATTTAGGTTGAGTCGAGTTGCTCTCTATCATATCAAATATGTCTGAGTTGCAATTCCAAATTCTTTATGGCAATACAATGTCTCACAAATTTAGTACTAGATGATTATTTGAAGCCATATAATATAATTCATAATTGATAAATAAATTTGACAGTACTACTTAAAATTTATGTAATTGCTTCATATATATCTTATTCTTAATTATCATGAAGAAAATTAATTTTTATATTTGATTAGCATATTCTTCATCTATGAGATGGTACCAGTAACATAAATATCTATATTAAGATTATGTTGGCATCTGGAGAAAAAAAATTATTTTGATAATACATTTCAAATATTTGAGTTAAATTTCTTACAATTAAGACAAACATTCATGCGATAATGCTTTCATGTGATCTATCTTTTTATTTGGACTAATCTTTATAGTTAATGCTCATGTGAAATTAAGAATAGATGTTCCATAAGATTGAGATATATAATTCATGAGTCCAATTTGTTATTTGAGTGGAGGGTTTTCATTTATTCCAACATGACCAAATATCATTTTGAATAACACAATGTTTTAGAAGGAAACAGTGAATTTCTTATTACTATCAAGAGAAGCAAGAAAAATGATAAAGGATAAGGAAGACATACGTATGACATTATCTATAAAATAAGGTTCTAAGTAAGACCAATCCATTTCTTTCGGAGAGTAATTGGAAGCTCTTAAGTTATTTCTTAGCTAACATGTTTCACACTATAAGGTAGAGATTTCTCTTATATTATTATTCAAAATTCTCTGTTTGACCAGAATAAGTTATTGTTGAGAATAAATAAAAAATAAATTAATAATACTTAGTGCATTGTGAAATACCTAATCCTAAAGGTAACAACAGATAGTTCATCATGCTTAGTTTCAAAAAAAAAATTTCTTGAAGACATTCTGATTCTACAAAATAATATTAGTAAAAAAAATAAAATAATAATTTAGTTACCTAGAATGACAACTAACATAAAGAAAATTATTATAACACTCAAAAATAAAAAAAAATACATGAGATGGATAACATTAAGTTAGTCAATATGCTTGAAAAAAAAGAAATTTTAAATATACAGTAGATGCATATGAATTCTACATATTTCATGTTGGATTTATGTGCTAGATATTAATATATAATATTTAATTATGTTTTATAGTAAAATTGATAAAATAATAATCAATGAATCAAATTGAGACATGTAATTTTTATTGTTAAAATTTATAAAAAATTTTTCTGATATGATGAATATGTGTTCATTGGTATAAACTTACGTGACTGATATTATAAATAAATGTATATGTAATATGAGTAATATTTTTAATTAATTTAGAGAATATTTATATTTTAGTGATATAATTATTATGATGTAAATAAAATATTTAAAATATTTGTTCTTTATTTTATTTTTTATTACTTAGTTCCCTATTTAGATCTTAGGGTTAAAGTTGGATGGACATAAAATATTATTATCTATTTATAATTACTTATATGAATCAATTATAAGAATATGAGGATAATTTTTACGAATAATTAGAAAATTTATTTAAATTTCATAAAAATAAATTGGACAGTTTTTGTTAATCACTGAATATGGAGATTGCTATCATATTTGGAGATAATTTTTTTATTCAGTTAGTTATGAGCAAATGATAAAGAAGTTAGCCGAATTAGAGTGAGTTGTTGATATACTTAAAATAATAATTATTATTTTATCTTATCTCATAATAATATAAAATATCATGATATATTCAGTTGATGGTAATCATATGAATCTATTTTTTGTGTTATTTATAATAATATATGATTTACTGACCCCTCAGGTATCTAGTATATCATTGGAGTTTATTTTTTTATAGTTGTGAATATAATTTTAGATATGAGGATCATATTATTTCATATATTCTCGAAGCTTTGTCATACATAAAACTTCAAGAGAATACATGGATGAAACTCTGAGATAGAGTTAAAGAGTTGTAAGTAGATAATGACATATTCGAAACTAATGATTCATAGACTTCGAGGTGTAATGATATGAATCATACATAGTAATATTATATTTATATTACTAGTTACCACTACTAGTGAAGTACCGATTTGTATTTCATTTTTATATTTAATTCAAACTTCAATATATTTTTTTATTGTACTTATTAATATTGATATTCATTCATATTATATTTATAGTTTTAAATTTTAAAATAATTTGATCTTTTAAAAATTTTATACATGCATACATATACATACATACATACATATATATATATATATAGAGAGAGAGAGAGAGAAAGAAAGAAAGAAAGAAAGAGAGATTAAGAATTAAAATAAGATCGGGGGCCATGTCACCAGCCTAGCCTAGGGGTGGGATACATGGTCGAAAGTTAGGGCCTAGGGTGCTTGACAGTTAACCTAGGCTAGTTTGGGGTTAGTAGTGGGTTGGTCATGGTTTTGTTCCTAGCTTTGTCATATTGGCATTGACTTGACTCTTACCCCTTTGGCTAGTGGGCTCCCCCGTTCTTGCTGCCATATCGGCAAGGCATGGCCCCATGGGATGGACCTTGTCGTGTCCGGCATGACACCGTGGCCAGGTGGGCCCCAAGAATTTTTGGCAGGGTCTGCCCATCATGGCTCGTTGGACACCTTTGCTGCTTAGTAGTTAGAATGGCTCCTCATTTGGCATGATGTCCGTAATCCATGAATGGGTCATTGTTTGTCGGATTGTTTATGGCATGTTGTTTGAAGTGCTTGCAGAGCTTGCTGTGGGGAATATTGTGAGGCGCATTTTGCACATTGTCAGGGAGGAGGACATGTCTCTGGAAACAGCTTCGTCGGAGGAGTTGGCTATGACAAAGCTAAGTGATGATCATGGTGATCGTGATCGTGATCGGGATGATGATCCATCGCCACCTCATTGTTCTCGGTCAGGAGGCGACCCTGATGGAAAACCCAAATGTGAGTATTATTTATGTGTGAATTGGAACTCCTCCATCTACACACTTGGTAGAATTGTTGATTGCAATGTTTTTTTGCATTGAAATGCTGCCCTCGTGTTAAATAAAGCTATCATATGCATTTTTTTTTTATTGTGGAGGCAATGTAGCCATGGTAGCACGCATCTAAAAGAGTGAAACCCGACACCGCCCATTGGCCGGAAGGCTAGTGGTTGCTTGTTGGGTTGTGTCAGGATGGGATGGGCCATGCCTATCAAGCACAGTCGTGGCCCTGGTTAGGCCGGACTAGCCTGGATCAGCTCTAAGCTAGCTTGTTTTGCACCATGCTTGCCCAACTCCCCGACACGTCATGGTCTATCTGGGTTAGGTTCGTGCTGCCACGCCCTTTTGTTACCTCCTCCATGCCTACCTTTATGTGTGCCATTTTTTCCACCTTGTGAATGTGCTCCCGCTATTGCACGTGCTTGCTTCTACACATGATTCATACATTAAATATCCTTATATGATAGAAAAAAGTGATTACTGTGTCAGCATGCATGTCGGGTGTTCTCATCAAAAGTACAACAAATGCATTAATCTTCCCTCCATGTTTAACATCCTTTGTGAGATGCACTCGAGTGCAACGCAAGTGTGTTTGCTCCAACCCTTGTTGTGGAGCATCTACCATCCTAACTAAATCTAGTGAATTATGCTAACTCATTTCGAATCACTCTTGACCATATCTAATGCGCGCCCATTCAAATAATTATGAATATTGCATTTCATCACTTCTGAACTCATATCGTTCAAATAATTTTGAATAAATGCACATAAATGTTTAATATCAATTATATAATATATTTTATTTAAATATATTGGAACAAGGAACACTTCAAATGCTCCCTAATGTTGCCCAATCTTTTTTGGAACATATAGGTATTAGTCACATGACTTGTATATGTGTGTGTGTGTATACACTTATACGCATATTCATATAGATATATAAATTATAAATATGTTGAAAATTATGCTTTTTTTTTTAAAAAAAAATTACCCTCATTCCTATCTCTTCTTACCAACCTTAGGGTAGATATATATGATAAACTTACATACTGGTCAATCGTCTTAATAGTAATTATGACTAAGCATATTTAACTTTAGAGCTCTTATGAGATCTATGAGAATGATGATGGTATAATTGTTTTACTATGTGTATTTTTGAATTTTTGTTAGTTTTAGCATTTTCAGATAATGATTATTTCATCTTTATTTGATTAAAATTGTATAATATGTAGTGATATATGTGTGTGTGTGTGTGTGTGTGAGCGCTTAAAGATAATTAGTAATTACTTAATTTGAGTGTTGATTTGTTATATGAAATTACAAAAAAAATAAAATAAAAAAAAATTAATATGGCACGTGCCTTTACCAACAACAATGAAGCTGGTTTTTTGGTCATTTCTCATCCTCTGTGGGTGATGAAATAGTTGTGACGTCATTTCTCTTCAGCTGCTGATGAAAATTCAAGGAGCAGAAAACTGAGGCATAATGTTATGGAAGCAGTTAATGAGCTTATTCAGGACATTGCTACTTGTCATGAGCAGATTGCTGAACAAGCTGTGGAGCATATTCACCAAGAGTAATTTCTATCCCCTCGACTGCTATTTTGCTGCAATTTCCTACAATTTTGGTTGAATTAATTACGAGAATTAATTAAATTATAATTTCTTTATCCTAAAATATAAATATCATAGACATTATGTTTGGAGGAGGAGAGATTCATCAAGCATAATAGTATTTGATGAAATGCTTGCTAATTTTAATATTATTTGCCCCTTTGCGGAAAATTAAATCGAAAATAATATAACGAGACTTGATTCTGACAAACGAAAGTGAATGGCCGTGAAACAATAAATCTGATCTCTTCATATGTGCGATTCAAATAATCTTCTAAATGGCTCTAATTATGACTATTATATTTAGGGGTGTAATCGAGCCGAGCTACTCGCGGGCTACTTGACATTCGGCTTATTGGAAGCTTGCTCGAACTCGTTTATTAAGTTAAATAAGCCGAGCTCAAACATTATTTTGAGGCTCATAAGTTAAACGAGCCGAGTCCAAGTCCCATTAAGCTTGTCGGCTCATGGGCAAGCTCGTAAATTAGGCTCGTGAGCCAGGCTCACGAGCAAGCTCGTTAATCATGCCCGTGAACCAGGCTCGTGAGCAAGCTCGTAAATCAGGCTCGTGAACAGGCTCATGAGCTCATTCTAAACAAATGATCTAAATGAAATCTAAAAGCGCTCAATATAAGCCTTTTAAGCAACCAATCTAAACGAGCTCAAAATGAGCTCAAAACGAGCCTTAAACAAGCAATTTAAACGACCTCTAAATGAGCTTCTAGTCGAGCTTTAAATGAACCCTTTCCCGAGCTTATGACCTAACTAAGCGGGCAAGCTCGAGGTTGCTATAAATGAGCATTTGGCGAGCGGGCTCGAGTTAAGCTCGAGCAACTCATGAACCAGCTCGAGTCGAGCTCGAGCTCAGATTTTAAAATTCTTCTCGAGCTCAAGCTGAGCCGAGCTTGATTAAAGCTCGACTCGGCTCGGCTCGGCTCAGTTACACACCTTTATCATTGGTGTGATAAATGTATGATAAGATTAAGAATTATAGAATTAAAAATAAAATTTTTAGAAAAAATATAAAAAATAGTTATCATAGATAAGATAAATAATAAACATCTCGGATGATCTGACCACGTCTAATTACAAACAATTATCAGTAGGCTTAATAAAAATCAAATAAAATTATAAATAAGAATTTAATAATTAAAGCATTTACCGTAAATATAATTTTTAATAGAGTTGATTAAAAATAATATATTATATAAATAAGAATTTGTCTAGTATAATATATAAAATAAATAAATATGATAATAAGTTTGCCGAGTATGTCGGTGACTGTATTATTCAACTCATTTTTTGTAGTAATAACATTATCTACGTATATTAAAAATAAAATATATATTTTTTATTTAAATTTTATTAAAACAAAATATATTATATATAATAATAAGTTAGTCTAGTGGTGCATATTATTGTCTTGCTGGTTAAGTAATAAATTATTAATAAAAAATTATAAATCTATAATTTCTTCTCTTTTTTTCTCAACTCTCTATTTTCTGAAAATTTTTAAACTGCTTATTCTATTTTTTAAATATTTGTTATATAAAATATAATCGAGTAAATTAATTGTAGTGGCTAAGCCTTGTGGTTTTTGGGTTAGTTGGGTCTAAATTTTTAAAAGTCATAAGATTAGACGTGCCGGCATGACCTGATGGCCTTCTTGAGATATTTGACCGTATTGAGCCATGACCTGGCCAGACATGATCTAGTGCTTGGACTGGCCCGCGGCTAACCTATGCAAGCTTGGGTTAGCCTCCACAGGCTGCAGCTATGTGCGATGCCCTTGCCCCTATCAACACGTGACCAGCTGCCATGGCAATGACATCGGCATCCTCGGCTAACCTAGCTAGCCATCACAAAAATAATGGGCTAATGCAAGCAGCAGGCAGTAGGCATGCTGCCTAGTGGATAAATATAAATAAAAAATTTAAAAAAAATCAAGTTTTTTTTTATTCTAAACATGTCCGAGCACGGGCGGGTCACAGAAATCCAGATGCCCAATTTTCAGTGACCCGGTTCTGGGTCATTGTCATAGTGCTGGTGGACCATAATAATTGGAGAGGCACGTGCATGCCAGCTAGAGGTGTCAAATGGGCCGGGCCGGGCCATTTTTTGAGCACGAGCGTGTCTTCGTGCCGGGCCAGACATGGTTACTGTACCGTGCCGGGCCAGGCACGGTTACTCTACCGTGCCGTGCCTGGCCCGGCACGGTTTATAATTGCTTGGCCCGGCATGGCCCCCAGGCACCGCGGGCCGTGCCGTGCCTTGCCTGGCCAGCTCGGGCTGGCCTGTCCGTACTGTTCAGGATTCGGGGGACCGTGGGTCGGGTCAAATCAGACCCGACTCGCGGTCTTTTTTGCGGGAGGGGCCATCGCGGGGTCGGGCTCAAGGGACACCCGACACGGGACAAACCCGTGCTGGTGTGCCGTGCCACGGACCGAACCGTGCCGGGTCGGGCACGGCACAGCACGGGCCCCGGCACGGAATTTTCCCATGCCGTTCCTCGTGCCGGGCCGGGACCTCTAATGCCAGCCTCTGGCTCACCACGGCTCGAGCTTTGCCTTGGGCTGGCATGACCCAAGTCCGAGCATGGTTCCAGACCTTGCCGTGACTTGTTAGCACTGCAAGTTACTGCTAATGAAAGAAACCTAACATTTAAGGTGTAAATTCTCAGTTTTACCCCTCGTAATTTCGATCAGATTGGTCGATGCCTTGACAAGTGTACCCCTGAAAATCAGAAATATTGAGTTTGCCGGGTCTCAGCACTCGATATACTGCTCGTATGACGCACCACACAGAGTAGGAGTTTGGGGCCGCCCCTATGCCGGGATTATGTCTCACAGATTTTGTTTTGATCTCAGCGAGGTTATATTAACGTTTGGACGATCAAGGGCGGTGTCGGAGTTTCTCTTGGCTGCGGAGGAGAAGAAAAGATCATTCCGAGTGTTTGTTGCAGAGGGTTCTCCAAAGTTCGAGGGGCACGCTCTTGCTCGGGAGTTGGCTGCGAGAGGAGTGCAAACAACTTTGGTTGCTGATGCTGCTGTTTTTGCCGTGCTTTCGAGAGCCAATCTGGTTCGCTTCCAACTCTGTGTGTGTTTTGTGTCTCGTGTTCTCTTGATCTCGGACGCAGGTTCACCGGGCTTGAGTTTCAATCTTTGAAGGTTATTGTCGGGGCCCATGCTGTGCTGGCCGATGGCACTGCCATTGCCCCCGTGGGCTTGAATATGGTCGCCCTCGCGGCCAAGAGGCACGCCGTGCCCTTCGTGGTACTTGCGGGAATCCACAAGGTGAGCTCCGCACGGTTTTCATTAAGTTGTATCATATGGGCCACAGGTCAAGGGCTCAAGGCCCAGAACCGTGCCGCACATGGCCCGGAATCATGGTGAAATTCTCTAATTGCATTTGAGCTTGTTATGTCACGTGTTGGAGGTGGCTTGTTTTACAGTTGTGCCCCTTGTATCCCGAGGAGCTCGGAGGGAAGCTGAACGAATTGAGATCCCCGGGAGAGATATTGGATTTTGGTGAATTTTCAGATTGCCTTGATCTTGCAAGTGGGGCTGGTTCTCCTCTTCTTCACGTCGTTAATCCAGCATTCGATTATGTGCCTCCGAGCCTCGTCAGCCTCTTCATCACTGATATGTAAGTTTTAAATGATTTTGCAGCCTTCTTATATGACTCGAGCTACTAATATAAAAACTATTAGAACAAGAATAAAAAATAAAAAAAATAAAATAATAATAATAATAATAAGCGAGTCTGTTTTTTTACCAAACATCACATTAATATCGTACGGATGGGGTAGAGTTGTCGAATGGGCAGTGCTGGACATGGTCACGGTGTATAGGTGTCAACTGTGCCTGGCTGGCCCAGCCCGGCACGAGGCACGGCATGGTTCGGCCGTGCCTGGGCTTGCCCGGAACGGGAAAATCCCTTGCACGGGTTAGGCACGAGCCGTGCCGTGCCGTGCCTGACCCGGCACGGTTCGGCCCGTGGCACGGGTTCCTCCTGTGTCGGGTGTCCCCCGAGCACGACCCCGTGATCGCCCCTCCAGCAAAAAAGATCGTGGGTCGGGTCTGATTGGACCCGACCCACGGTCCCAAGAGGTCCGAACATACGGCCGGGCCCAGCACAAAGGCACGCTCGTGCTAAAAAAAATGGGCCGGCCTGTTTGACACCTCTATTCCCGTGGCATGCCGTGGGAACTGGCAATTTGGCCTGGTTGGTCCACATAGTGTAGGGCCGTGTCAAACCGTGCTGGAAGCTAGTTGCGTGAAAAAGAGTGGATGGCTTATGTGGTCGACCAATTATAATCGGACACGTAAGTATGATCCCACATATCTGGCTGAATTTTTTTAAAAAAAATAATTTGTCACATCTGGCGGTCACACCCGATGGGACTTGACCCATGGCCCAGAGTTGGTCCCTGGGCTTATGTGGCTCGTGGTTCTTTCCGGCCGAGCATGGTTCAGGACAAAGCACGGCTGAACCATGTCGCTTCGTGGATCGTGTCTGGGCTGCTCGGACTAGTTGACACCTCTAGGATGGCCACCTTACGCTCCTCAACCCCTTGGGCTACAAGGCCCATATATGAGGTATATTTTGGTACGATGAAAAAGTATTTTCTTCCAAAAATATTAGTATTTATGATTTTTAGGGATAATACTGTTGAGATATTAATTTTAATATTATTCATATTAATTTTATTATTATTATTATTATTATTATTATTATTATTCATGACGTATTTTTAGATTTTCTTTTTAATGTTCCATTTTTCATGCAGTGGCGGACATATTCCATCCTATATGTGTCGCCTCAAAGCAGAATATTACTCTGCTGAAGATTTGGTCATCCAACCCAGAACTGCCTCAGATTCATAAAGCTTGTGCCTTTGCCTCTGATACATAAAGTGTAGGTGAGTTTGTATTCCATTTTTTTATGCGACTTTTTTTTTCATCCGTTGATTAAGTGGAGTACATGAGATTGATGGTCCGGATTGTTGTGGGTAGGTGGCAATTTTGTAATTTGGAAACATGAAGGATATCACCATTACATCAACGCCACACACACACTAACAAAGATAAGTAGATAGAGGTATATACACACGCATACACACACACACACAGATAGATATAGACACACTCACCTAGACACACACACAGATAGATATAGACACACTCACCTAGACACACACACAGATAGATATAGACACACTCACCTAGACACACACACAGATAGATATAGACACACTCACCTAGACACACACACACATACACAGATAGAACAGACACACTCACTTAGACACACACACAGAGATAGAACAGACACTCACCTAGACACAAATTCCCACACCCACATGATAACAAGTATTTTCATCTAATAATAATAGATTCCTGTCATATATTTTGTTAAGTGCAAGTCTTGTACGCTGAAGATGTGTGTGGGTGTAAGTGTTGTATATATATGTGTTAGGTGTGTATGTATGTATATATGTAGGTGTGCATGAATAAATTATTTCACAAAATTAAGTACACTGAGGGTGTGTGTGCATGTAGATAGATGTGTATGTATGTTGTAGGTGTGTGTGTAAGTATGTATCTGGATATATAGGTGTTTGTATGAATGTATGAAGAAGAAAGTATACTGGTGTACGTGGGTGATTATGTAAATAGCTATGGTGGTTTAAGAAAAGTGAAAAATATGAATTCCATTGCCTACTTTTAAGAAAAGTCAAATGAAAATGTCAAACCAGAAATAAGCATGTGACGGAGAGTAAATGACACGAACGTGGTGCAGAGTGAGCTCACCATTGATGAGCACGGCCCTGGGGCCTCCTTCGATCCGAGTTTGAGACACCGAGACGCCGTGACTGCTGTGATTATTAACCTTGCTGGATGACGAGGTGCCACCATTGCTGGCCGAGCTAACAATGGCGCAGGAGAGGAAGTCTAGTGGATTAGTCTCGCACTGGAGGATACATGAGTCGATGGTTAGCCTCCCACTTCGATGGTGCAGGCAGCAGCCGAGCTCTGCCTTCACCGTCAGGTTAGATAGCTTGCACGTGGACAGCAACTCCAAGGCACTGCACGACCACGCATGAGTGTGACACAGACGCCTGATGGTTTGTTTTAGAATGGGCAGCACAAAACTGGCTCACCTATCTGATCCTCGAGAACACACGAGGGTAGTGTCTTCCGCGTGCTCCCCACCACCAACCTGAACTATTATTGCAAATCAATCTTCATTTTATTGTAAATAAGTGTGTACACACACACACACATACATATATGTGTGTGTGTGTAATTAACAAAGTCTATCTTATTAATCATAAAGAATACTGGATGGGATAGACTTTGTTAATTACACACACACACAGACGTGTGTGTGTGTGTCTTTATTATCATGTTTAGGTTGTCCAACTAGTTGGGTGTTAGGGCTGTTTCAAAATGGTCATGTGCTTTATCTAGTAATCATATTTAGGGCTATGTAGGACTAATCAAAAGGATATAATTATAAAAAATATAAATATAAATCATAAATGAGAAAAGACTTAATTTGTTAATATATATATATATATATTTATTTATTTACACACACACAGTGAATGAAATGTATGTCTGTGTGTCATATAATAATCATATGTACTTGACTTATTTTACTTGTGTCCCATGCATGTTTAACTTAAAATAGACATGTGACAGATATTTGCCACATTTATTTTATAAACAAGTTTAAAACATTTTGTGTTACATTCACTAATTGAATAATGATTATTCATATTATTATCCTTTATACTAAATTATTATGTAATTTTAATTATTTTTTAATATATATAACAATAAATATACCGTGCACTATAAATAATCATCAATATAATTCAATTAACTTTACCCTCCAAAAAAAAAAATCTAAAATAATAGATATTAGATTAGCAGCTCATCAAATACAAACTCTTTTATTTTTAATGATAATATTATCAAAATATTGATCTCTATCAAATTTTTTGCTAAACAACATATATATGTATATATATACACACACACACACATACATATACATATATATATATATATATATGTATGTATATATATATAAGTAATTAATTTCTCAATTGAATTGAAATTTCACCAATTTTCAATTCAAAAAAAAAATTATAACCAAGTTGTAGAGCACAGCGCATAGGATAATATGGTAAATATCAATTATGTAAGATGAATCCCGAATCTGAGACCTACTATTCTTAAACGAAGAAAGATACTTCATTTAAGAAACAGACAAATCAACATCGATTACCACCCGCATGATAGTCCGATCGACAAAAAAATGATAAATACTCTAGCCCAAATATACGGCACCTAACATACGATCAAAACGGGGATTTTACTTACTTCTCTCAGACCCTCGGGCCCACCACATATCGGGATAGTATAGTTCGGGAGAACAAAAAAAATTTAAAAAAAAATTTAAACTTTTTTACTTGCTAGGACAGACAAAAATTAAAAAAAAAAAATAATTAATAACAAAATTTAGCTAATGTAATAAACGGAACATACCAGGCAGAGCGGCTTATCAATTTGAATATTCGAGGCAAGATGAGACCCACCTTCAGAAATCAGGATGGTATCCCCGGGCCTAGACGAGCAACAACCAGCCGGATCAAAATCGAAAGCGCATGTGCAGTAAGATGGCAGTAAAGTGATGATGACCTGGCAGAAGAAACGGCTAGCTCGATGCTGGGAAACACTCCTGGCTCCATTGCATTTTTGGTAGACCGATCCACTCGCAGCCAGAGGCGGGGGTGATATGCCAAGTGGTACCATCTGTGGCAAACGAGGGCAGTGTTATGCCGATCTGCAAGCTCAATAGCAGTTCAGCACAGCTAGGATAGGAGATATTGGGAATACTCGCGGAAAGTTAATTACTCTATTTTTTTTATGACATAATATTTTTTTTGCTAAATATATATGCTACTTATTCAACACTTTCATCGCAATGAAGCCACAAGTGTGTGTGTGTAGTAATAAATATTATCTGTCTGCTGTATTTTTAGTTGCCATATATTCTGCTTATGTTGTATATAGATTAGAAAATATAAGTATATTTGTTACAGGAGGCCGCCCCCCAAGGACACAATTAGAATAGAACAATGGGATTCTATTCAATGATTGAGAAAAAAACTTTCAGAAAATCATAATGATTTTTTATTTTCTTTTTGTTGATTTTGGGGTTTGGCCATGACTTAGGATTTTCAACCAATAGAGAGAGAGAGAGAGTGTGTGTGTGTGTGTGAGTGAGAGAAAGAGAGAGGGTGAGTGAGTTTGTGTGTGTGAGTGTGAGTGAGAGAGAGCATGTGGTTGTGTAAGAGTGAAAGAGAGTGTGTATGTGAGTGAGTGAGTGAGGTAGAGAGAGAGTGAGTTGTGTATGTGTGTGAGAGAGAGAGTGTGTGTGAGTTTTGTGTGTGTGAGAGCATGTGTGTGTGTGAGAGAGAGAAAGAGTGTGTGTGTGTGTGTGTGAGAGTGAGAGAGAGAAAGAGTGTGTGTGTGTGTGTGTGAGTGAATGAGAGAGAGTGTGCGTGAGTGAGTAAGAGAGATATTAGTTCTCGAATGGTGGCATTGAAACTAGAAAAACCTAAAAAGTATGAATAGAACATCATTTCGCATAACTAGATGTGTCCTTTTTAGATGTAATCCAAGCAGGAATGTGTGCGTGACAAGTAGATGAAGATAGAATAATTTCTTGGTGTGATATTTTCTCATTACATAGTAGTTTTATGAAGTTTTATAGTTACATTTATGATAATCATAGCTGTTAAATCAAATTTCGAATCGAGAATTTGAATACTTGATTAATGAATTGAGATTCAAGAATCAAATCGAGAATCAAATTTTTTGTAATTTTTTTACATTAATTAATTCATATTTTCTACAGTTGTCAATTTTTTTAATATTTTTTATTTTTATGATTTTTTTGGTATTTTATTATTTTTTTCACATTAATTAATTTCTATAGTTAGTAATTTTTTTGATATTTTGTTATTTTTTCATGTTAAATTCATAACACCAACAGTTAAAATTATTTTTTTATGTTAATTAATTCATACAATTAATAATATTTTTGGTATATTAATTTTTATTTTTATGATCTTTTGACATCTTTGTCCCTTGAGAATTGATAAATAATCAATTCATGTGAATTAATTTGTAATTTAATGATTCAGTCTTTGATTTATGCATATTTTTAATTCTTTTAAAGAATCAGATTATTTATCCCATGAATCGTGAATCATACAATTTTGATAATACTGATGATGATGATGTAATCTCTTCCAAACCAAGCATTTATCATTAGGCAAGAGTACATATGAGATAGACAAAAACTCACTATAAGCACATCTCATGCATATCTTAGAATAAAAAAGATTAATCATCACATTAGAGACACAAATAGTAGATCCTTAGTATATAGTTCACATATCATAGGCAAAACTAAGAAGAACTATTAAGAGTTGTTTTCATATATGAGGTCAAGAGTTCTCACTAAATTCTCACAACATAATCCATTCATAAATTGAATATACAAAACTTCTTTCTAATAAGACAGCATCAAATATTTCTCATCCTCTAAATATTATAACTATTATGGCTCATATTTCTACTTCAGATTCTTTATTAAGTAAGAGATCAAAAATTACATCATGGGATAATAAGTCTTTATTACTTATTTTTTTTATTTACTTAATATTATGATAGATAATGATACATTATATGAAATATTCATCTTGATACTTCTTCTCATTAACACATTAATTTAATGTTAAAGAATACTACTAACTTTTTTTATGAGTTATCTTTTTAAATAATTTAATTATAATAAGATTTTATTTTTTATTGATATTATTTTGCATAATCAAAAAATTTAATAAAAAATATCATTTAGAATTAAGTCAGATAAATTATATGTCTTTATTTTTTATAATTATGTATCCCATTTAGTATTTCATTATTACTGATCGATTACTTATTTATTTTTGATTTGATCACATGTCTCCGACCAAGCTAAGAATTTTGAATACTCATGTTAAAAATAACTCAACATTAAATAGTGAAGCTTACCATTTTTGAAAACACATTAGAATTTCATATCCTGAGCACTAGACCTTTACGAGTAAGGACTCGTTCGATTTCATACACTAAATAATATTGGATCTATTTGAGTTCATGTTGAAGATTAATTAATATATATTTTTTATATTTATTAATAATTAAACATATTTTACTTATTTTTTTTGTTATATATCATATATTTCTTAAGTTTTAGTTATTTACAAAAAATATATAAAATTAATTTTATAAAAGTATAAAACAATCAAAGTAATAATATCTTATAATATATATAACTAATTATTTTAGCAATTATTATATTGCTCGTGAAATCATATAACAAATTTTTTGTGCCAACACATCATCACATAATAAAATTATTAAAATATATTTTAATAATTTTGATGAAATATAATTTTATTTAAAATTTAATCTACATCCCAAAAAATTTAGAGACATTTTATTTAGAATTTTTTCCTAAGACAACAAAATGACACTCTCCACCCAATCCCCACTTACCAACCCCATGATAGATACATACGACAAATTTTCACATTAGCCAATCATCTCAATTGTGATCACAACCAAATATATTTAACTTTAAAATTCTTATGAAATCCAGTGCATTTGAGATGATTTAAACATTAAACACTTGGCATCTAGATGATAATAACTAGTTAGAATAAGCTAAATTGATCTGGGCTTCTCTTTTCCAAAATAAGATTATCAGAAATCACTCGACATCAAATAAAATTAAGTACCAACTCGCGAATAAGAATCCTAGGGCACTGGCATAAGCTCGGCAGAAATCACAGTTTTGTCTTTAAGAGGCACGTGCTTGAATTTGATTCTCAGTCACAGACACATCAAAGTTTCTTTCACACGAAGCATTCCATGAGGTGTAACATGAAAACCAAGCATGAAAACTAAATGTCATCCTATTACACACAGAATGTTGCGATACTTATCATACTACCGAGTTATAGCAATTTGCCAAATTCTTCACACGACACAAATACTTCAATCAAATATCAGACTACATGTATGTGTTATTATGAGCCTTGTCAAACACGTGCATCAGGATCGATGAAAAAGAAGCAAGTATTCCTATAAGACATGGTCATTAGGGTTTACGAGCTTGACGGAGCCATGAGAAAGAGAAGTCATACCTGGAATCGGAGATAAGAAGGTGAAGATGTGCATCAGGCAGCCATCATCGAGATTGTTTATTGACGCATGGCTCGACGCCCTCGTCTGCTTTGCTCGCTTCCATCTATGGCCCTCTTGTTTCCTCATGCGCACCGTGTCGGTGGCACCCAGGAGAAGAATTACTTCCGGACCTGATGATCGGAACTGAAATAAATAACAAAAAATATAAAATAAATACCGTATGAATACTTATATGCTTGCTCCTTTATTTAATGTATATTATTTAATAAAAAACATGCAATGGTCTTAAAAGATAAATATTTAATAAAAAATATCAATTTTATAAAATTTTTTTAAAAAAAAAAACTCCCAACAAATATTAGGAAATTCGTGTTTGGTGCGTCAAACACAAAATAATAATAAAAATTATTTTTTTAATAAAAAAATATAGTAATAGTAAAAATAATTAAGTTTTTATCCACTAAAATTCATGAATCTGATTTTGTTTCCGCAAGTATAAAAATATTAAATTTGAATTTATGATTTTGAAATTCAAATATCCTTTTTTTATTCTCAAAATGATTTATATTAACAATAGTTTATAAATATTTATAGTGAGGTTCATACAAATGATCTAGTAAAACTTAATTGTGCCACTAATCATCCAGCTATTAGCAATAATTCATTTATCAATAAAAATTTGAGATGAATGTGTCTGTGTGTAAATATATATAAATATATCATCATATTTAACTATTTATAAATATATATAAATGTATACAAACATGTATATATATTTATTTATATATATTTAGATTTATTTATATTTATGTATTTATATATTTTTATATATTTATATATGTACGTAGATATATATATATATATATCTAGCAAATTGAAAAATAAATGATGCCTCTACCAAAATTGCACATGATTTTTTCCATTTTCAAAATATTATGTTGCATTTCATCATATTTTTTTCGTTCTTTCCTCCTCTCTTTTTAATCTTTTAGCCTTTTTTTTTATTTCTTTAATTTCTTTTGCATCTCCTCATTTTTCATTTACAATATATCATGAGTTTCATGCATCTCCTTGCGTAATCTCTCATCATATATTTTATTATAATTGGAAGAAGATGATGATGAAAAAATCCAAACATAACTTGGTTTAAATGTAGATGCATTGTTACCAAGACCGAACACTCGCCATTTTTTTGACTCCACTTCGACGGCCCAGAGATAAATATGCACAATATCAATCTTTTAAAATATAGCTTCCTATAATTATGAAGTGATTGTAACCATATTTTCCATAGCTTCCTATAATTATTAAAATATAGCTTAACTTATTAATTAATATATTAAAAGAAATTTTATACCAGCATAAGAAGATGTCCTTTCACTATTACAAATATTTTTAAAACAATATTAGTAAATACATTAAATGAGTTCATAAATAATAAAGTATCAATTATGGTAAAAAAAACCATACTTGAGTTTGCTTTTAATTTAGTAAAAAAATGTAAAACAATAATTTAAATTTTTTTTATTTTATTATTTGCAAATAGCAAATGAAATTACAAGTATAAAATGAGAAAGTTACATTTATATCATTTGAGCACTTGTCCACAAATGATTCATCATTATTTTTGAGCATTCGATTGGATATCTCGAATAGTGTCGATAGACATCCTAGCTCAGTCTCCTGAAAATAAAGATTAGTTACTATCAAGATACATCATTTATTATGACATGGATATTATCCGTTAGATTCTAAAAATTTAAATAATAACAAAAAAATAAAAGATATTTATACTAGATTATTGAATACTATCAAGATACATCATTGATGTATGTAGTTTGATTTTTTATCTCCCCATATATACTTAGTAGAATTTTTAATGAAAACATCGAATTGGTATTAAGTATCAAAAATATTGCTCTCCATCTATATTCCCTTTCTCTATGGTAATCCATTGTTGAATATCCCTACTTTTTATTTAAATCATTACTTATACACATACACCCAATAAAAAAATATTAGGTATGTACACAATTAAATGCAAGCTAATTTTAGGTTAATTTGTATCGATTGAATGCAACAATTAAAAAGACACAATGTCACTGTAGGGGTACAAGCAATGTAGAATGGACACAAACACATTTGATTGTCACAATGAAAATATATATGATAAAATGATAGATTTATGTTTAAGTACATTAACATGCATCATTGATCATTCCGATATAACCTCTCGCCTATTTAAAGTTAATTACAAGAATGCCAAGCTAACTGGCATTTTGATAATGCATAGACATATCAACCTGACATATGTCAATTTCAGCTTATTCAATATTGTCGAGATAGAGTATTGTATATAAATTAGCTTATTCTTACTCCATGATGGACTGTGATGCATTTTATCTAAGAAATTGAGGAAATATTTCTTGATTTAATAACCATCGTAAGTTGTTACATATGGAACATCCATTTCATAAAAATATTAAGGAATGTAGTAAAAACTAAATATTTGTAAAAGATGCATTACCTTTTGAGGTCAAGTGCAAAAATACTAGAGGTAATTGCAGGATATGAGTTCAAAAATGTTATAGATATTAATGCTGATTGCATTAATACACAAATTCCTAAGAATTATCATTGTGGTTGGTAAAACAAAACATCTTTTGGGATTTGCCTTATTGAAAAACCAATCTTATTAGGCACAACTTAGATGTGATGCACATAGAGAAAAACTTTTTTGAAAATATTTTTAATACAATGATGATTTGTGAAAGGAAAACCAAAAGACAATGTCAAATTAAGAGAAGATTTGCAAGAGTTATGTTCACCTCCAGAGTTACATATGAATGAACTAATGAATCAATTCTACATGGCTTATTATAGTCATGACAAAGATACAAATGACAGATAGAGCTAGAGGTGTCAAACGGGCCGGCCTGGTACGGTTAGTATATAGGCGGGCACGGCACGGCCCGTAGGCACGGCAAGGCTGTGCCGTGCCGTGCCGGGCCCGCTCGGGCACGCCTTGGCCATACAGGCCAGGCGGCCGCGGCACGGCCGGCAAGGCGGAAGCCGCAACGCGGGACCGGGTCAACCGGGGTCCGTGTTCGTGAGGCCTCACGGTCACGGCCTCACGGGCTAATGGCAGATTAGAATTTTTTTTTTTTTTTTTGAAAATTTTTTGATTAAGTAACCGTATAGAGTATTAGTAATAAATAAAAAATATAATTTTATGTAAAAATTATAAAATTTAAAATTAAATAAAACAAACAAATATTAGAAAAAAAAATTTTTATCAAATTCAATTAAGTTTAGCTTTTTTTATTATTATAATTTATTAATTATATATTAAAATTTAAAGTTATTAAATTTTAAAATAAAATTTAAATCGTAAAATAATAAATAAATACATTAAGTTAGTAAAAATTAAAATTAAAAAAAAATTAAACTACACAAATGAAAAATTACCAATCATGCTTTTGAAACCAATAGTCAGAACAAAACAAGTATAAGTTTCAACACAACGTATGGTACAAAGTACAAACAAAGTGTATAAATAAAATAAATAAAAAAACATCGAAAAAAAAGAGCAGATGAGCATTAATCGTCAAGCGGCATATCATGAGAATCATAAGCCGCAACATCAAGATCAGTATCATATGGATCAGTATCATATGGATCATCATCATTGGCAATCAGCTCCTCCGCCATCGTAGTGGATGTGGATGCGACTGCAGTGTCTGTCACAGTCCCAGCTTCAGCATGATCACTGATGCTAAATCTCGATTCCTCCCAATCCTTCAAACATGCCAAGGCCTCAACCATATCTGGACGTAATCTCGATCTCCTATCCGAAATCACGTTCACTGCAACAGAAAAAGCAGACTCCAATGCTACGCTCGACACCGGAGGAGTCAGTAGATCCCGTGCCATCCTAGATGTCACGGGATAGGCGGACTCATATGATTTCTACCACTGTAATAAATCAAGATTCTTATTATCGGAAGGTGATAGGATTGAGCAGTAATCAGTATCTAAGTACCGAGACAGCTCGCTCCTATGTGATGGTTCACCCCTACGTTTCCCCCTCGCTAGGTTAATGGAATAATCGTCATCTCCGAACAAGGTATCAGTGTCCGTACTCACAGTCTCACCACCACCACCACCATACCTAGTATCGTAGTATGTGAACAGGTCTGTCAACTTCTCGTAAATGAACCCTTCAGGTGGCTCTTCCAGGTTCATGCACGAGGAAATGAAAGTCAGGGTATTTTCAACCCCTTCCACCTTAGCCCTAGGGTCCATGCATGCTGCGAGGCAATAAAGAGATGGAATGGTGGACCAGTACTTCAGGTACTTGGTCTCCATCTCTGCAACCATATGGCTAAGCGTCGGGTCCGCTCGATAATTCCTAAACATGCTACTAATGTTGCATATGCAACGGAGTGCAATGCAAGTGGTGGGCGTATAAACCGACGAACACATGTTCGTCGTGTCATAAAATATCTTCAGGAATTTCATAAATGAAATTCCTGAAACCCAGTCAGTGTCGTCAATAATAAGTTCGCCACTCTTACTATTGACATAGTCGGATATCACGTGTTCGTATACAACACATGATTCCAACATCAGGTACGTGTAATTCCAACGATGTCTCACATCCGATTGGAATTTCTTCTTCTTAAGATTTGCAGACAAACAGAGATTACCAAACTCTTGTAGTCTGCGAGGAGTGCAAATATACTTGAGTGCATTGCGTATATTTTCCAATGCGGGGGAACAGACCTTCATACCCGCTTGAACTATCAGGTTAATAACATGACACATGCATCTGACATGAAATATCTCTCCTAAAGGTGCGTCTCTAATATTCCTAACAAACATATTGATCGCTACTCCATTATTCGCAGCATTATCGAAAGTGACACTAAAAATTTTATTTTGAATTTTATATTCCCTAAATATTTTCATCATACACTCAAAAATGGCCGGGCCATCATGAGGATGAAGAATCTCTGTGAATCCTAATATTTTTTTATTTATTGTCCAGTTTGAATCGACATAATGACTAGTGATACATGCATAAGAAGAATCATCGTGACATGTCCATATATCGGACGTCACGGAGACCACACCACTAAATGCCAAAAATTCCTTAATTATTTTTTGTTTTTCTAACTTATATATCTTTAGTATGTCACTCCTAGATGTGGACCTAGGAATCCTACGATAGGATGGCTGAAAATAATTCTGCATGATGCGCACTACCCTCGGATCTTCCGAAAATCTGATCGGAAGACCCATCAATGTGATGAGTCTGGCCATGCCGTCTCTACCCAACTCGCTGGAGTATACGAAGGGAGTAAACTTTGAGACGGAACTCGATCCAGTCTCAAAAAATGTAGTGCCAAGTTGGGTTTGCTTAGGATCTAAGGGTCCATGTTTTTTGGAGCATATTTCAGCATGCCTCTTGAGGTGCCCAGTCCCACATGTACTCTTGCATGTTAAAAGTCTCATACAATATTTGCACTGTGCCATTTCAAGTTCTTCACCCCTAACATTTACTTGTGTTATGATTTTAAAATATGTCCAAACTACATAAGTCCTCCTAGTTTTTTGTTTTTTAGAACTTTAGGTTGAGACGACATGAGAAACCAAAGTTTCAGGAGCCACAGACGTCTGTGTAACACTAACATTTTCATTTTCTAAATTTAAATACGTGTTAGGTGTATTTGTCATTTTTTATTTTTCATAAGTTTTTCTAGAGAGAGAAGCTTTAGAGAGAGAAAGTACAAAAAACTGTAAAATATATTACCGGTAAAAGCAATGAGGTCAGTCACATGCAAGGTGCACCGCAGGAAGCTCTGATGTTCAAAACTCAAGTTGAGTTTCACGAAAATCCAAGTCGAAATCAAAATCACGAGGCCCGAGAGAGAGATGCACGGTTTATGTAAGAGAGAGAAAGTATTGAGAGGTTTTATGTTTTTGAAAAACATAAATGTTATAGGGAGGGGGGTAGAATCACGAGGACCGTTGGATTCTGCCTCCTAGCCGTTGGAGGTGAATCTAAGGGCTGAAAATCGCTCAAGTTTGAATTTTTTTTTTTTGCCGTTGGATTTGCTCGGATCAGGACTCGGGTTTTGGCAGAAAAGACCGCGGGTCGTGTCTGATTGGACCCGACCCGCGGTCTTTTTACCGGGGGGGGGGGGGGGGGTCCAGGGGACGGCCGGACGGGTCACGACTCAGGCCACGCGGCCCATGCCCCACGTGGCACGCCGCCAGTGCCACGCGTGCCTACGTGAACCGGCACGGGATGGACCCGTGTCGGCGTGCCGTGCCAGGCACGGCACTGCACGGGATGAACTTAACCCGGGCACGGCACTGGCCCGGGCATGGTTTAAGAATGTGCCGGGCCGGGTTTGACACCTTTAGATAGAGCTCATGTTCCCTAAAAATTCATGACTACCATGTCTTTATGTAGATGCTAATACTCATATCATTTTTGGAATTACTCCCAGAAAATGTTTGGAAAACATTAACTAAAATTAGTATTATTTAAGAATCTCATATGTAATGTCATGACAAATGAATACATGGAGCAATTATAAAATGAGATACCCATAATTATATGGAGACCCGAGCATACAGTAGAACCTCTCTAAATTGATACTCTATAAATTAATAACCTCCATTATTTAATGAAAAATCAATCCACCGACTTCGTGGAATGTTTATAATTTAATAATTATACTATCTATTATTTAATACAAAATAGAAAATACCCTATGTAAAAATATTAATTTATAGAATCAATATTCCATATAAATCTAAAAATACTATACATCATAGATAAAATATATTGCTTCGTAAAATCAATATTCCTTACAAAAATACCTATCTAAAGTAGTTGTTTTTTTTAATAGTCCATATCTCAAATTGTATGTTTCTAAGTACCTTATGAGCTATAAAATGATTTGGATTTGAAAGATTAAGAAATGAAATACAAGAATGAAGAACATTTAATTTTTCTTTTGTTAACATGGGAGGATTTTCATCCATAATTTCATCATCTTCCTCTTCTTCTTGATATTGAGATGATGAAAGTATTATTAAATTTTCATCTGAAATTTCCTCATGGGCAACTTGTTGTGCTTCCTCGGGATTTATAAACTCGTGAACAGACATTAGGTGACTAATTGGCAGTTGATTAATAGCATCTTTAAGTTCATTTTCTATATCTTGTTCTTCCGAACCCACTTCATTTTTTTTGAGTTTCTCTTTCAAATAGACCTGTGTGCTTAAAGTAATTGGCTATTGTGTTACTAGAAATGTCATTCCATGTTGCCTTAGCCCATTCATGGCTATCAATTGATCAACCTTATAGATGTCTGCCTTTTGTTGTTCATCTTTATCAATTGCATCTTGGAGTTGAAAATGCCTATATCACCTCTTGAATGCTGCTATTATTCTAGCATTCATTGGATGAATTTTAGAAGTTCTACTAGCTGAAAAAAGAAAAACTTGAACATTTGTAAGAGGCAAATCCCTCACCACATGTGAAGTATGACTTTTCTATTAGCATTTATAAGAGGCAGGCTTTTTTCTATTAGCATGTGAAGGAGCCATTTTTCTATTAGCATTGTCTAACAAAAGTAGGACTTTTCTATTAGCATCTTGCATTTGTTGATCCATCTTTTGCAGCCATTCCCTGAAAATAAGTCCTGTTTTCAAGCTTTTGCTTTGGTGCGATAATAGAAACCCAATTGCTCTCCACTTTTTCTATTAAAAGCACGTGGCCTTTGTGCATGACCAATGATGAGAGGTTCCATTTTATGAGACCAATCTGCATTTGTAGCAAAGACAAAAGTAGGACGTGTTTAATCCTTCTTAGAACCTTCAACTTGATATCGTGTAATTGTTCGATCAGGAGCCATGCGATAAAAGAGTCATGTTTCATCGATATTGTATATGTCTTGAATTGAATAGTTTTGAAGTTTTTCTTTTTTTGTTGGCATATTTCTGTCAATTGCATATAAATCTGCAGAGCCACTTTCTCCATATGATTTCTAATCTTTGAATCCATTGTAAATATTGAACTTTTCAAGCAATCAATTTGAAAATTCTGGTGTTCTTTCTCCAAGTTCAAGTTGTCTAGCAAATTGACGAGCATTTTTCTTGATTAAATCACCTGATAATGCTACTCGATGTGATTGGCATTGTAAAACACAATTTGCTAAAACATAATCAAGTTCAGAATACTTCACAGCTCTTTGACGCTTAGATGTAAGTTCAATTGAGTCCATGCTTTCATTTGTTGACTCTTAGCAAGGATGTTGCTGATGGTTCCTTGTGTTGGGACTTTTGATAGCTTGAATTCTTACATTGCCCAATTTGTATTAGCTGATTGTTTGATAGATGGATTTGCTACTTTATGATGACAAATTTAAAGCTTTTGATCATTACTCAGAGAAGATGAAGGCTTCATTTTGGAAGAAGAAAAAAATAAAAAAAAAGGACAAACTATAACTCAATTGTTGGATGCATTAGCCTTTATAATTCAAGTAAGTAACTTTTAATATTTCACGCCTAGAAAACTTTCTTGGAAACATGGTCACGACCTTTGGTATTTCAAAATTTAAGTTGATTAATTTAAGCATAACTTTTAACTTTGGAAATTGACGTTGAATTTATTGAGGCTTGCATGGATTAATCATGCAATATCTTTGATATATTTTCTTATTTTTTTAGGTGAAGGTTCTATAAATTAATAATCTCTGTTAATTAATAATTTTTTGTGCTACGGTTCATATTAATTTAGAGAGATTCTATTGTATTTTTTATCATATCTTCTTCGACTACATGAAATATCTTCTGATCCACTTGCCTTATGACTCCATGATAACAAGCCCTATGCAATACAAATGGATGTATTCATTTGATAGACTATATAATTTTTATTTGTTCATCTAAAAATTTAAATGTTTATGATGAATAAATCTTATTCTAATTATGATATTTTTTACATATCTTAGAAAATTAAAAATTAATGTTTGAAATAAAGCCTAAGTCAAAAGATTGATACTGAATGCCTTATAGTTGAAGAACTTCAACTTTTTTGTGAGCACTACTTTTGGCCACAAATGTATAAGTTATATTACAAAATATTATCAAATAATGATTATGGTATGAGATTGTATATTTTCCATTTTTACCTAGGCGAGTCAATTACATGGTAGAGTAAAATCAATATATTTTTTAGATGACCAGAAGTATCATGCTATGCACTCATATATTTTGTTAAATTATGAGGAAGTTATACTTTATATTGAGTAAGATTTATAATCATTTTACATTATTATTTCTTTTTCATTGTATGTTATATAACTATTTTAATAATCAACATACCTTTAATGATATTTTTGTAAAATTTATGATGAGAAATTAAGGCACAGATAAATGCATATTGATGATATTGTAATTGATGCTAAGATTGACAAAGAATTCACATGTTGGTTTAAAAAAATCTTTTAGTATATAACTTATTATTTTTCCTTCTAAAAAATAATGTGCCACGTTATATAATTATCATTTTTTTTCATTTTTAGGTACATTTTCCATCATAAAATATATGTAATAGACAAATGAAAAACCTTGCAAATGGGCCATTATGAAGTTTATAAATTTATTTCATATTTTATGTTAATAGATACAAATTTGATATTTTGAAAAATGGTTCAAATAGAGCTGCAATGAACATTTTTGTATGCATGAAGATGTCTAACTCTACTACATTCAATTGACTTTAATGGTTGATTGATTAAAATTATACACTTGGAGTATCTTACTTTTACCAATTAAAAGGATACTTATGTTTAAGTTGAATAGTTTGATTCTATTCTAAAATTGGCTACTAGAATTCATCATCAATATAATATTATGGATGTACATTATAAGAAATATTATCATAATTACGAGCTATTAATTATTGTGATGTATGCAGAACAAGTGTGTTATACCACTTATCTAACCACAAAAAGAAATACTTCTAACTGGTAGACTATTTATAAAATAAAATGTAGATGAGTTGTGGAAGTTCTTGAAAATGATGTAATTGTGACACCATCGTATATACCAGCCTTTTAAGAAAATAATATGGAACTTTATCCAATCAATCTTATGGTAGATAATGGGTTTGAAACATTACTTGGTGAAGGTATAAATTATTTGGGCATTAATGATACACACGTTGAAGAAGATAATGATGAAGATTTAATTGCACAGTTAGATGAGAATGAATATGTAAATAGAGATGATTTGTTAGAATTTTTTTTGATGATGAGTTGATATTTTTTGACTTTGATTCTAAGTTATGTTACTTATTTTTTAATTATTACAACCTGGGCATTGAATAAAAAAAATTCATAATTGTAAATATCAATGTGTTTCTCATTATGTTTAGTTAGAATGACATAACAATCACATGTTTTTATTATATTTGAATTTTGCGATGTCTATGAAACTCAATATTCCCTATTCAAGTGGTTGAGGATGTCAATCCACGAAGAGGAGTAAAGGAAGTCAAAAAATAGTTTGTAGAGGAGGAATTAAACATTTATTTAGTGCTAACAATACTACAAAATATATTTCCCTATTCTCATACAAATATAACGGATACATTGCTATCACCTTATCATGAGACACATGGATTGCCTATCACTAATATTCCATCTTCGTCTCATTCTACACTAGATGGTATTGGTAGCTTCGTCCCACCTATCTTATGAGGTATATGCATTACTACAACAACATTGAAATTGGCTGGATATTCACAATCAATTATTTGCATGAAAAACTATAATAAAATCTTTATTTGATCCACAATTAACAATAAATGGTTCGTGCCTTTCAAAAATTTACTACATGCATGCATTATTAATTGTTACTCTTTTTTTTATAAAAAATATAAATAACAACTATGATTAAAATATCAATAAATCATTTTGGTTATAATATGGTAATTTTAATTAATAAAAAATTATGATGTTATTACTTATCCAACATTATCATTTATAATTGAAATTATATTTGTATTACGAAATTTTGGATAAATAATATAAATGAAGAAAATACTAACTTAGTAACATAAATATAGGTGTATTTTGTTTATGTGTGTGTGTGTGTGTGTGTACATGCTAATGTTGAGTCGCCCACATGTTTATTTCTTATGATTATTGTAGAATTAGAAAGATTTTAAATGATAAATTAGTTGCAGAGGATATAAAATAAAGCAAAATACTTCTAAATATGAAAGAATATTAATGGGAAATTTTTGAAATATAATTTTATTGTATTTATCAGTATGTGAAATTATTTTTTTTTATGAAATACTATAAAAAGAAATACATCACAATGTATTGTTATTTTTTTTCTTTTTCATAAATAAAATATAAATGGAATAATATTTGTTGATATCTGCGAATGACGTATAAAAACACGTGGTTAGTGTCATATACAATGACAAATTTGGAAAATGAAGAAAACTTTATGATAGAGATGTAGAGACAAATAGTACTCCCCTATATATTTGGATAAAATTATGAAAATACTAGAATAACGAGGAGTTTAAGACCTTGTTCGAGTTGGCATCACAAAATCATCGATCAGAGAAAGCATATAAAAGATCAGGACCTTCCAAACATATTGGAGGTTCCAATATGCCTTACTAGTATTTGATAGACTTGGTAAAATTGACTTTCTTATTTTATTTTGATTTTAACTTTATGAATGCAAATGATACTAAATTTATGATAATGCATCATATATATCATTAGTAAATATTATTTATTTTCAAAAGGCTGAGTTGGGATGTCCATTAATACTATTTAAGGTGTTCAAGTGAATTCATAAGAAAATGACTGAATCATTTGTAGATAAGCAGTCAAATGATATTAATGTGAGATTCTCATTTTATACTTTTAGTGTGCTGTGTAAAAAAAATCAAAAATCTGGCAACCACGATAATTCACTTCCAAAGTCAAGTATCTTTTTTTAACATTAATGACCAGTTATTATATATCGACTCTTTAATATAATGACTCATTTCATTTTTATATTAATTTTTAGCAGGATGTTGATAGTTTGATGTGCTAATTATAATTTTATTTCAATATAATACTAGTGCATTATATTGCATTGTAACAATTGTAAGGAGCTGTGTAGAATATAGTTTCCATCTCATAACAATTGATAGATCATTATACACAGGCTCAAAAGATTAATATTGCGCATATTTACTTTCAGATAGTTGGAGTGGAGCCAAAAAAAAGGTGTGTATGATTATATTTGGAGCTCTTCATTTTTATCTTCCAATTATAATAATTTATTTGATGGGCAGTTATGAGAAAACATGCAGAAAACCCAAGATACTATGCAAAGAAAAAAAAATGAGGAGATACAATAAAACAAAAGAATGAAAAAAATGTAAAAACAAATTACATAGATGAAAAAAAGAGATGAAGAAAGAATGAAAAGAGAGGAGAAATTACAAAAAAAAAAAACAGTTTCACAATTGGAGAAAATTTTATGCAATTTGGCAGATGCTTTATCTTTTTTTCACCATTTTGTAGAAGATCCATCCAGATCTCCAGAAGAGAATACTAATCTCTACAATGAGTTGTAATTGTTTGTTATGTTATTTTATGGTATTTTTGCAACGAAATTTGTTGTGCTAAACTTTTTTTTTTGTGATCCTATTCTGAATGTGATACTTGTGTATTATGATGGTTGAACTTTGATGTTTGTTATTTGTTATTATAATTTTTAGTGGATATTATGTTAATATTATTAGATGAATAATATGCAAGTATAAACTAGATTGTAGCCTGTAGGGTATATGGGTTATGTATGTATTTGTATATTATATACAACATATAGAAACAACAACAAATAAAATATGTTTTCATTGTAGAAATTAGAAATGAAATATGACATTTCAATTTCAATTCTGATTTAGAAATGGAATTTACGTTTTTATCCTCTCACTATTTCCGTATCAAATTAGAACCAAAAACTAAGATCATGATTTCATCGTTATATTTATAAATGATAAATTTTTGTTGCACATATTAGAAATGCTCGAGTAATTTCTATTTCTAAAATTTATAAAGAACATTTTAGAAATTAGATATTTTAATTTCTATTTGGGTTGCTAATTCAACACAGCGACATAATTAGAAATAAATTATGCCATTTTTTAATTTGCTTCTTTCTTGTAGTGATATATATTTATAAATGTGTATGTGTATATATATATATATATGTTTATATATTTATAAATGTTTATATTTATATATGTATATGTATTTATGTATTTATATATGTCTATGTTTATATTTTAAATATATTTATGTATTTATATATATCCATATTTATATATCTATATAAGTTGTGTTTAAATATATATATTAATACATAGAATGTGTGTGTGTGTGTATATATATATATGTATGTATATATATATATGTAGTTGGGTTGTTGAGTCTATTTTGCAATATAAAGTACGTGAGTCTAGTCTTATGATTTATTTATACGTGGGGATAAAATTGAGTTTCTTATATTTAATATACCTAAATGTAATTATTTTGTGCATGTTGTATTTTTTATAATTTTTTTTAAAAAATTTATATATTTTTAAATATTTTGTGTTGTATATATCATCAAAAGACAGAGCTTCCTATTTTTATTATCTCAAGTACGGCGGCGAGTGCGACTCCCTTTGCGAGTTTTCTTTGTCTACAAGCTGCCAAACACTCCCGAGTCCCGACGAGGTGTGCCGGGGAAGATACTATTCTGGTGTCTTCCTTTCGCTTCCCAAATGGTTCCAGGGTGCCCCACTTCATTTCTGGGACAGTTGACACGCGTTTGATATCGCAGAGCGCAGAGGCTTGCTCGTCATAATCCTTTGATTCTGGCCCCCGGCGTCTTTATTCTCATAGGCCGCACTTCCACTTCATTTGTAAATTCAATTTAGTCAGTGACATAGAATGCAGAATTTGCAGCAGCCGGCTGTCAGGGGTCCGTCGCCCCAACTAATGTCCATGATGCGGCAACCTCCACCACCTTCTAATCTCAATCCTCAGTATTATCACCAGCCGTCTCTCCCGGCGCATCATGCTCCACATGAAGGTAATGGTTGCGTCATGACTAGGTTATTCGAAATTTCTTTCCTTGCTCGTCATGATGAATGTGGAATTTTTGTTTTTATTGGCATTTGAGTTGGGTTATGCTTTCTGTTCGATTGGCATTTGTGTTGGGTTATGCTTTCTGTTCAATTGGCATTTGAGTTGGGTCATGCTTTCTGTTCAATTGGCATTTGAGTTGGGTCGTGCTTTCTGTTTAAGTGGCATTTGAGTTGGGTCATGCTTTCTGTTTAAGTGGCATTTGAGCTGGGTCATGCTCTCTGTTTAAGTGGCATTTGATTTGGGTCATGCTCTCTGTTTAAGTGGCATTTGAGTTGGGTCATGCTTTCTGTTTAATTGGCATTGAACAATTTTGTCATGTAGAAAACAATTCTGTGTTCTTTATTCTCTTCTGCATTAAACGGTCCATAAAGGAATTCACCATCTTTTATCAATTTTGGTATTTGGGAGAAGGCTCTCATGGGGTATTTTAAGGTTGGTGTCCATAATGCCAGAATTATGCGTTGATGATATAATGATGATGATCCATTTTGAGGTGGGATGGTAAATCCCTAAAAATGTTGTTGGGAGCTTATGCAACTTTCTCAAGGAAGCTTTCGCAACAAATAATTCGTCATCATCAATCAAATATTATATTAATTATTTGTGGTCGGTGGTATAAATCATTTTTTTTCAATAAACTATATTAAAAGGTATGCCAACTCTCAATAATTTAATTATTAAATCTTGGATTATATTTTTTACCAAATTTTTCATAGGTTAATTTTATATATTTTTTTATCCACTCAAATAGTCTCAAATGATTTTTTTCTTATCTTATTATCTATAAGATTTTTTATTAACATTTTCTAATAATTTTGTTTGCAATTCTATCATTTCTAATTTCATCACACATCCATCTTATTATCCTTATTGTTGATCTTCATGATTTGAATATATTATTTATTTGGTGTAAAACATTTTTTTTTCATACAGTATGTTTGTTTTAATAATTATTTTATAATTTTTTAATCTATTTGATATTTTTCAATCACAAAGAAATCATAATACGACTTTCCAATAGGTTTATTTAATTTATATTTTATGAGATATGTTTTTGTTAATCTATTTTTATTTACTTAATATAGAACTTATATATTTGAAATGAATCATATATTTTTGTTAATCTCATCACTTGTAAAAGTCTAGTAGTCTATTTGTTATCATAATATATTATAATTCATTGTATATTTGTTCCATTGAGATGAATATATTGTTAAGATGGTTTTTACTATTAAGTTTATTATGTGATATATATACTCAATGTAAAAAAATTATTGATAAGGGATCAACTCTAATGATTATCATGATAATATTTAATATAATAATATTATTATTTTAGGTATTATTAAATATTATATTAAATATTTAATTTTATATTTTATATTTTCTAAAGACTTTGAACATACACTCAAATATAGTAGAATCATTATGAGAATAATTAATTTTTATAAAATTCTAATATTTTTTATTTTTTATTTAGCATCAACAAAGTGAGTAGTGATACATGCAAATACTTTCTCATCGTAACTAATCAAAATGTAAAATATTATCGAGATGACTTAATTTTGTATTTTATGTTTATTAATTATTACTTATTTTTTATTTTATAATTTTTTATTATATTATTCTTATTGATTATTATAGGGATCATACAAAAGGTGAACTGAATATATTTTTATATTTAATTAAACTAGGATCTTATAAACTTCCAAACTAATAGTGATAAATAAATAGGATCATTTAATGTGAGTAGTTTTAAATATAAAGATTTTTTTTACTTAATTGTGTTTGCTTAGGGTTTAATTTATTATATATTTTTATATATTTTATGAAATATATTATAAAATATCCAATTTCATCATTATTTTAATAAGTATACATATTTTTATAATATATATACATATTATGTTGATTTTTTTTGATCTACCTAAATTTTTTTTAAATAATCTTAAAATGAGTTTATATTACTAATAATTTTTTATTTTTAGGTTTTTGGTCTCATGGAGAAGATTGACCTATGATTGTGACATAATTCAGTTTAGGATTTTCTTTTGGTTTTTATTATATAAATTAATATTTTTATTATTTTTGTTATGTTTACATGTATTTTTTTAAGTTTTAGAGAGTTTTTGAAGATGAGAGATTTTTTAATTAATATAGAAAAAAAATAATTAAAATAATAATTGTGTATACCTTGTAAAAATTTAAACATGACTCTATACAATCCGATGTTGAGTATATGTTTGCACTCGACAACCATAAGACTCACTCAAAAATATTAATTCACATGATTATATTTTATATAACTATAAGATTTTAATAAATATTTTATAAAAATATAATAATTAATTTAGAATATTTCAGATCTCTACTCTTGCAGTGGCATGACATGGTGAGTTGGGCTTGTAGTGGCACGACATGCTGAGTCATGCCGAGCTGGGCTTGCAGCTGCACAACATTAACACTAGCCAACTAGCCAATGGTAGTGGGAACTGGCCATTTTAGTGATCAATCATCACTCACCAATGGCCACAGGCCACTGCCTAATTGGCTAGTAGTTTTGGCTGAGTGGAATTGTTGGTGCTGCACTACTATGGCAGCACCATGCATCATCTTTCATTTTTATATTTAGATTTTTAATTACACTTTCTAAATTTTACAAATTAAAATATTAAAATTAAAATTATAATTTACTATAGATTAAAATGAAAAACTTTTACAACTTAATCAGATAAATACATTTATTTTGATATTTGATTTTGCTATATAATAAATAACAAAAAATTAAAAAAAATTTAAAAACACAATAATAATATCAATAATAATCAATTAAGTTTTATAATATTCATGATTAGTATGTGCTTGTAGTATATTTCAGATCATCATGTTTGATTCTAAAGCTATTGTTAGCAGTAGCCTTAATATTCTCAACGTCATTGTGTGAGTTATCATCTATCAATATTTTTTATAATTTATCATTAATACTTATTAATGAATTTTCATAGTTTTTTAAGTATAAAAATATTTTTATGATATTTGATATTTTTAATCTCTTATTTAAAATAATATTTTTATTAAAAAAAATTATTCGATGCTATTTTAAATATCGTAGGTATTAATAGATCATGTGTCATTTTAAATAATATAAGATTGTGTTTTTATATGATTTTTTTTTTGATTTAATATATTTAAATTTTTAATATTAGCATATGACATGATAAAATAATAATTAATATATAAATATTCAGATAATTTGCTCATATATGATGGATTATATTATTATTAGTCCCTAGCTAAGTAAATGATATATTCATCATATTTGAATATACTTGGAGACCATGTAACACTATCATACCTAGTATAATAATATATAAATATATTATCTAATTTTTTGTGATCATAATCATCTCTGGTTCTTCTACTTGGTTAATGTCAGTGAATATATATATATATATCTATCCATGATAAAAATAATTAATAAGACATTTATAAGAACTTAAAAAAAAATATAATTTTTATATGTTAAACTAGTTTTTATGCTAGAAATCTGATAATCATTGGATTTCTCCAAAAGAGTACTTGACGGTTTAAAATTTTAATAAAAATATTTTTTATTGTTTTTGATTCAACAACGATAAGTACAATCCTGTCGGCCATTGCTTTTCACCTAGAATGGGTGGAAATAAATAGATAGTGATTAAAAATGATTGCTTATTTTTAAAACAAATCCATGCCATGGGCTGTGCTTGGCATGACAGAATTGAGTAGTGCCTCCTGCTATGCTTGGGTTACCCGACCTACTTAACACCTCTAACTTTAGGTTTGATTTGGATTTCTAGATGAGAATCTCCAATTAGTTGTTTGTTGCCTATGCTAGAGGTGATACAAATTGATTCTTGAGGTCATACTTATAAGTAGAAAATTATGTGAGATAACAAAGAAATTTCAGACAAATTTTCTGGAATGATGGTGACCTTGATACCGAAAGTAGTTTTTCAATTGAACAAATCATAGGGTTGGAGATATTCGTGGAAGAAGAGAGAGGTTGTGAATCACAAGAATGAAAATGAATTAAAACATAATCTATTTTACAACTTTAGGCATGTGCCTGAGTGCCTCAATAAAAGAAAAGTAAAAAAACAAAAAAGAAATTAAACCCAAACATTACATTATAACAAACAAATAATAAAACATCACACTTTTAAATAAATATTGTATGCTACACTTTTAAATAAATTTCACATTACTCAACAATGATATTATAAAATATCTTAATTTTGATAAAATATAATAATTTAAAAATCATACACGTTTAAATAAATATCATATAACTCACACATCAAAATAAATATCACATTACTCAACAATGATATTATAAAATTATAGCAGTATTGTGTCAATGATTTTGGAAATATTAACTACTTGATAATTTGTCATTCATACATGTTACTTTTTACTATGCTAATGTAATTTGTACATTAAAAAATTATTAGGGTTTCATTATATGTTTTATTATTATGTCATGTCGTATATAATCATTGATCATTATTATTAAAGATTATCATTCAAAATAAATTATCTAGGATAATTTTTAATGATGTTCTAATTAATGAAGTGATAATAAATTTATTCGTAATAATTATTAGATAAAATTTCTTAGTTGAAATATTTTATGTTAGATATATATATATTATATTATTAATTTTATAGCATACACTGAATTAAAATTAATTTTTATTTTTATAAGTTATTTGATCTTTATAAAATTTATTAATACATCTAGTAAATTATAAAAATTTTATATTTTATGCAAGTCTATAGACTTAAGGAAGAAAAAAAAAAACATGATATATCTTATCATTGGAATCAACATACATAATGATAAAATTTTATGTTACTATGAAAATATTTTATTCTATTTGGTGAATAGTAAAATTGATGATACCTTAATAATTAAATATAATTGAAAGATGATTTTTTTTAAATATTAGAAAATATTTTATAATACTATAAATATGTATTTTTTAGTGTACACTCATACATCTTGTATTACTTTTTAATGTATTTGTACATAAGTCATGTGTTTGAAGAATATAGGGAATATTTATATTTTAATGAATTGATGATAGAAATGACAAGAAAGTTATAAAAATATTGGCTGAATACTTTATTATTTAACCACCTTTTTGAATTTAAGATTTGTTGTGGATGATATATAAAATATTTAAAGTTTCATAACCAAATATATGAATTGATCATCAAAATTAGATGATAAAATACATGAAAATGAAATAACATATATAAGTATTATGAAAATAAATGTAATTATGTAACTTTGAGTTTTAAACTTAATATATATTTAAAAATGATTAATTTTTTATTCAATCGGCTAAGGAAATACAACAAAATAGTTTATCCAATACGTGTGAGCTTTTAAATATTTAGATATGAATTATTATACATACTTAAAAATTTTAAAAATTAGCATAATAAGCTGATAGAAATCTTATAAGTCTATTTTATCTTTATTATTTCAAATGATAAGTATTCTACCAATCTTTTAGTATCAATTGTAGTATCATAGTTTTTTTTGTAGTTTTGACTTTTGAATGTAATTATAAACCTAATGATAAATCTTGTATTAGATTTACTTAAAGTTTTGATATGTTTGAAGAAGTTAGAAGATATATTGATGATACTTCATGTTTTAATATATAAATTAATGAAGATTTTGAGAAATTAAATATCTAGAAAGTTAGTGATTGTGATCTCAAAGATCAGAATGTGAATGTTAAATAAAATTTAAAGATTTAATTTTTTTTTTCATTTATTTTTTTATTTTCTCATATAAACTATACATAGTTTTATTATTTAAAAAAGTTTAACTAATTAAATATTATATTGTTTACAACTTTACATTAATATTTTTATTTTATTTTTTTTATTTGGAATTATTTGTTTGTGATTATATAAATATTAGTATACTTGATCTCATAAGAATTATACAGTTAAATATATTATAAAGTTTAATATATTTTATTTTACATTAATATTAGGATGATTGATCACTTAGGAAGTCTTTGTTTGTATAACACACATATATTAGAGTAGAGGTGCTCAACATCCCATAACAAGCCTACACTTCCAATTTTTTTAGGTCCAACTAGGTTGACTTGCCAGGCTCTGCTGCATCTTTTGTGGTGCATAGGTTATAAGCTCTATCCTAACACAACTTGAGTCAATGTGGCTCCGCTGGTCCACATTGATTCTAGGCATGAGTAATGTCTGTGTTTTGGTCTGATTTTAGTGGAATGTGTCAGGTACTCGGGTTATGCCAAGAGCCACTCATCCCATTAGGCACCTCTATATTAAAGGTCATGTCTTTATGCGATAATAAGTATTTTCATCTAAATGTAATAGGACTCATGTTTAAGATTTATGAGATGTAGTTTCTATAATTTTTGAGGATAAAATTGATGAGATATTAATCTCTCTCAAACCTTGTACTAAAGTGAAAGTATTGTGTACTAAGTACAATCTCTTCATTTTCATATAGATTTTGTATGGCTCATGGGCTAGCCAAGCCCAGGCTTGGCCCATACTTGTGCCATGTCATGGATTCTTTCGTGCCCGTTATTTGCCAACCTAATTGGACATGCTGGATACAAACCTCATTGGTTCGTGTTGACATGTCAAAGTTCATTTAACACCTCTATTAGCATGACATGATAAGCCTCCATGGGCTGATTGTGGCCATTTACATCCCAATCAAGCTCTCTTAGCATGCATGTCTATGGGGCTTGATCATGTAACTTGGCGTGTCTCAAGCCTTGCTATGGGCTTGTGCCTCATCAAGACATGAGCCATGGCGTAGGCATGTGCCCGACACAAATCCATGTCATTCCTAGTTGCAAACTTGTGTCCAGACACAAATCAGGGTCTTAGTGCTAGAGGTGTCAAACATGCTGTATATGGTCGGCACGACTCATTTTTTGGCATGACTTGGTCCACTATGTTGGGCTGACACCATCTCATTTCAAAATTTAGCTGTATTGACACAACATGCTAAGGCAGCCCGAAACGGCTCGATGGCCTGATGGTCAATCTGAGTTGTGCTAAGTTGGTTTGGGTCAAAAATGTACTTGACACATCATTTCCTGAGCATGGGCCGTGCTTGGGTACGAGCACATTGCTAGCCCTACATGGGCATGATTCGAGCATGAGCCCAGATTCGGCTTGTGCCCATGGATAATTAGACATGGACTTACCATGTTTTTGTGCTCATCGCCCCATCCACGGCAGGTGCCCGTGTCAGGAGCTCATGGTTCACCCGTGGCAGGAACTCGTGGCTTGCCCTTGGGACCCTCTGGTCGTGTTTGGCTATTCTGGGCTTGAGCTAACAGTTTTTCATGGCTTGGGTTATTGGCTTGCCTCTACGTTAAACAGACTTAGGCTGGGTCGGGTTGGACGGCAACATCTGGCGTGCCTCTCTGAATCAACCCAACCATCATTTTTTTAAATGACAAATGATATAATGTGTTGTTTTTGAGTCTGAGTTTATGCCATCCTGCAGTACAACCTGAGCACGACCCATTGTCCAAGAGGTTCCCTATAGGCCAACAAGGTGTGCCATGCTGAACCTCCTGCATGTGTGTCACATGTGCCGTCCCTCTAGACCTGACACAGCCCATGCCTTCTAGTAGTGCTGACGTGTTCCACCTTATGCTTGGTTTTTTATCTGACATGGAACGCCAGGCCTTGTTTTTGTAGGCGCCGTGCCACGTGTTGGGATGGTCTGTATGACCCATTTGCGATCTTGATGGGTGTCGACTCATGCTCTGTTGGGGTATCATGCTCGAGCATGGGTCTTGCCTACCTGTGCTGGGTATTATGGTCATTCTAACCCAACACCCATACCCCAGCACATTTTTGTTGCCCATTGGGCCAATGTGGCTTGCAAGGGGGTCTCTTTTTGAGGCGCGCCTTGTTGAATGGTCTGTATTTGGAACAATGCCATTCCTTCCTGGCACGACCTATCATCATACATCTCTATTTTCAATGGAACACATTGTAGATGGGAATGAAAAGGATTCGTTTTACTGATATAAATTAATAAAATTGGCAAATCCAACCTCCTAATCTTAGTGTCATTGATAATGTGCTCATCACAAATAATCTCTTTGTGGGTTCCAAGGTTGAAACATACGCTCTTATATAATTATATTTATTGTAAATAAGTTTCAATAATCTCAAAAATAATAAAGAAAGTACGGTGCTTCATTGAAAATTTAGTAAGAATCTTATTGATATTAAATGAGAAGAATTTCCAAAATTTTCTCAAGATTAATTAAAAAAATAAATTCTTAAAAATTCATTTTGAAAATATTAATAAGTATGTTATGTCGAAAGAAGGTAGTATTTAGATTTTTTTTGGAAACTATGATTAGAGGTGTTAACCGGGCCGTGCCGTGCCATGCCTGGCCTGGCACGGTTCGGCCCGTGGCACGGCAGACCTGCACGGGTTTGTCCCGTGTCGGGTGTCCCTTGAGCCTGACGCCGCGATGGCACCTCTCGCAAAAAAGACCGCGGGTCGGGTTTGATTTGACCCGACACGCGGTCCCCCGAATCCCGAACCATATGGACAGGCCAGCCTGAGCGGGCCAGGCCAGGCACGGCACGGCCCGCCGTGCCGGGCCCGTCTATTTTAAACCTTGCTGGGCCAAGCTCGGCACGCTATAGTAACCATGCTGTGCCTGGCCCGTCACGTAGACATGCTCGTGCTCAAAAAAAAATGAGCCGGGCCGGCCGGCCCCGGCCCGTTTGACACCTCTAACTATGATAGTCGATAAACACACACTTGATCACTCGAGGTATCCTCTTTTGTATTTTAGCAGAAATTATATAAACAATACAAGAACACCCATAAATTTGCTTCGCACAAGAGAAGCAAATCCATTGTCATGTCTGGTCGGCCATAATTTTGGCTCCATGTTTAGAATTCTTGGCTGTTTGTCTGTGATGTGGACATTTTGAACTATGAATTAGGATTGTATTTTGAATAAATATTGTCAATGCTTGTTTAACTGTTATCGATGCTTCTAATTGATGGTTTTCATAGCTTATGTTGATAGTTATGGTGTAAGACGAATAAGAAGAATCAACCAGAGGCGATCAATTGATTATACGAGCTCTGTTGTATGCTATGTCCAGGTTTGTTATAATGAAATACATGTCCATAAATATCTTAATATATTCTTATAGTACGTTGAATTGAACTAATTTGCTGGCGAGAAATGAAACATAGAATTTTATGGGCAAGGGTGGTGCTGAAGATAGGAGGCTTGGTGTCATGGTGTGTGATGTTCTTCAAAACAATAGCATATTCAAAATGTTGTTTTGATTGCTTTTAATAATGAATCTATTAATTTTTTTCTTCAGCACACAAAATTGTAAAATGATAATTGTGAACACTGTGTGGCGTGTATGCTACTTTGACTAGTAGTCTGCTATTTTTTAAAGTTAAAACTAAAATTTTGTGCCATCCTTTATTTGATATTATTTTTTTTAGCTTGACATATGCTAAATTTGTACATAGTTCACAAGGCTCCTATTTTAGTACGTGGTATGGGAGAAGTTAGTATCTTGATAATTTTAATGCTGAATGTTGGAGAGATCGTATTTGATGAGTATTGAATCTGTGACATATCGTCATTGAATGAATGTACTTATTATCGCATAAATGTATAATCTCTAATATATGCATGCAAGATAGAAGTGTCAAATGGACCATACATGCCGGCACGACCCATTTTTGCTCGGCATGGTTGTACCATCATGTTGTGCTAGGCGTGATCTTGTCACCTTTTTGTGCTAGGCATGATATGGGAATCATTTGGCTGGCTCAGCACGACATGGTGGCATGATCAAGTGCAGGGTTGTGTTGGACCTTGTCGGACCGTCCTTGTGGAACCCTTTGCTTGAAAATGAAATGGGTGGCTGGCTTATGTGGCCGGCCAATTGCAATCGGCCACATAAGTAATATCTGGCTTACGTGGAAGGAATTTTTTAAAAATAATAACTCGTCCCATTGTGCGGTCACCCGACTGGATTTGACGCATGACTATTAGCCAGTCTCGGGTCTCCAGGCCGGTGGACCATGTTATCGGGTCAGACACATGGGTCGTGCCTAGCCTAGTATGCCAACACGATGCATAGTTCACGCTGACCCAATTTGGCATGAACCATGCCATGGGGCGGCACAGCCCATGACCAGGCATAGTTCTGGACTGTGCCGTGTTGGGTTTGGCAAGGATGAAACGGGTCATGCAACGGATCATGCTCCGGCTATCTGGCTCAATTGACATATTTATTGCAAAACAAGAAAATTTTAGGTGATCAATCATCTTAGTATTATTCCCGGCCTAACAGACTTAAATTCGGAGTTATTATGATATCCGATGTGCTAGTATTTGAAATATACAATATTACTTAAAATTTGCAAGGCAGTGACTTTGAAGATGTAGAAATGAATATCATTTTGGGTTTCCAATTTTAGCACGATGATATAGTTTCTTTTATATTGTAATTCCATCTAGTTTCATTATTGTGGACCTTGTTGCAGACAAGGTTGTGGCAGCGAGATTCAAGAGATATGACAATATTGCAGCCAACCCCAGCAGCATCAATTGATGTGGGTGACGTTCATACTTTTTTATCAGTTTGTTAACGTCATTATTATTATTATTTTTGAATTTAACTTAGTTGTGATGGTGACAATGTTTGAGTAAGTTTTCATAAATCTCCTGCAGATGCTTCCAGCAGTTGCTTATTCTGATAATCCTTCGACAAGTTTTGCAGCGAAGTTTGTTCATGCATCTCTAAATAAAAACCGTTGCTCAATTAATTGTGTTGTGGTAAGGCAGATTGTGCAAGTTTTTTGGGATTACTGTTGCTAAAATATTTTTGTATTTCTTTTCAACTGATGTGCATGACCTCAACTGTTGTCAGATTTATGTTAAAAATCAACTGTCATTTTTAGTTGATTTTGACTGGAATTATTTTACATTTCAAGTAATCACCGAGTTCAGCTTTGGATAGTTCAACTTTGGCTGTCTGTCAGAGGAAATATCGTCATAATAATGTTGCTGTTCTGCCATGTTGTGGCAGTTTCGGATGATTTCAAAAAAATTAACTACTAATTCTACTGAATTTGGTTTTTGTGTTGTAGGTTTAGGTTAGCGAGTTGTGTGCTCATGATATTAATTTGGGGCAACTTTAAGTTGAATGGAATGGACAGGTCGGGGAGTCAAATAGGGCTAGAATTTTTAAACTAGGGTGTTTGGGTAACAGCCACAGAAATAATCAAGAGAGTAATATGGTAGTGAAGGTTAGAGTGTGGCTCATTTCTCATTAGGTTTTGAAGTGTGTTAACTAAACTGAGTTGACACTTAAAATTCAGCATGACTATCTATATTATTTGTTAAGTTAAAATTTATAATACAACATTAAATCTCTCTCACACACACACACACACACACACACATGGTTTGAGGTATCCTACAAGTAAGGTGCTTATAAAAAAAAAAAAACAAATGTAATAACAAAAAATAAACTAGGGTTTAGTATTCTTCTTTAAATTGAGGCTTATTGTCATAAACCATATATTTGGAAGAGATGAAAGTAACTTGTGATTGTTTGAGAGGCTTCGTGATGATATTGGGCTGTGAAACACCTTAGATTTTTTCTTGATTGATGTGATAATTAATTTTAATATGTTTTATCTACTCGTGAAACACTGAGTTGATTGAAATATGCTGGGTTACATGATTGGCATTATAAAGTGTCATTGATCTTTAAACTGGTAGATAAATCTCTTCCAAGAAGTTACTGATCTACTAAAATTAATAAATAATTTATGCCATAGTCTTGTATTTTGTGTCTGTATTACATTTCAAAATAATTTTGAATATTTTTTATTTTTTTTAATAGATAAGGTTAATTACAAAAAAATATAAAGATTTATGGTGTATTTTTAATAGTCTGTATTACAAAAAAAATAATTTTGAATATTTTTTATTTTTTTTAATAGATAAGGTTAATTACAAAAAAATATAAAGGTTAATTTCAAAAATTTATGGTAAATTTTTGTTTTATTAATCTAGTCTTAAGTCAATCGACCTTTTCTTTGGGTCTTATTTTTGTCGTGTAATCTCATCTACATTGCATTATTGCCTTAACTATTGGTTTTAGGATGAGATGTCATATATGATTAGATATGATTATACTAAATTATTCCAACATAGATTATCTTCATTCTGGATGATTTAGCGTCTTAGAAAAAATGTTTACAATTTTATAATTATTTATGTAAAGATAAGAAATTAGAATATCTAAATTAAAAATAATAATAAGAAAGTATTTAAGATAAAGTAATAATAAATAGAATACACCATTGATTTCTTTTATAATGCAATTGAAAAGTAGAAATCATTATTCTGCTATATAAACGTATATGATAGAAGACTCATATTGAATATATTGTAAATGCATCCATCTATAATATATCTTTAGATTGAGATTATCAAGTCTTTCAATCTTCTTCTCTATCTCGTGACGAGATTCACACTTCGTGTTAAGTGAGATACGCACAACATTTTTCTCTCCTAGGTGCACAATCCTAAGAGTGGTGTCACTATACTTCTCAAAATCATTCGTAATAGTTGAATTGGGCATATGCATACAAGCAAGGTCAATTGTTTTTACTTTGTGGGAAATAATGTTTGAACAAGTAAAAGTGCATTAGTTATAATTTATGAAAGTATGTTCTCTTGGATCAAGTTTTAGAATGACTTATTCTCAAAAAATATGATGACAATACTGATATCACTATTCTAGTCTATGGTAAATAATACCTATATTCTTTTTGAATATTAGAGTATCCAAAAAAAAATGCACTTAATGACATATGAATCATCTACTCTCCGCCTGGAGAGATTTTGAAAGAAACAAATACATCCAAAAATATTGGGTGGAACTTGGAAGATGAAATAATTTCGTTTGAGTATATGAGTTGGCATGCGATAATTTGAGAGAATGGAAGAGGACATTTCATTGATTAAGAAATTAGCAGTTAATATCATTTCTCCTAATAAATATCAAGATACATCCTTATGAAGTAGAAGTGTTATATCCATATTAATAGGGGTGTTCAAATTTTTGTTTGGCTACAAGTTCCTATCCAATCCTACCCAATCCTAGTCCACCCTACCCTACTGAATGGTTAATCACAAAAATAAGATAGGAATGCGGAAGAGTTTTTGGTCTTCTGATTAAATTGGGTGGGAATGCTAAATAGCAATCCAATTCCACATTCCTACCCTATCCTACCCACCTTAATATATATATCTGTTATATAAATATTTATGATGGATTGATGACTAAAATAATTATTACTGTAATTATTTTAGATTTTAGTGTTATTGATTTATTGTGTTATTAAATTGGTACAATATTATTGTATGTTATTTAATTAAATTATTAAAATATTTCAACAATTAATAGCTACAAAAGTGTTTACCAACCTTTCTACCTAATTTCCTACTCGATTAATTGGATATAAATTTGGGTAGGAATGCTACATCTTATTGGTAGGGCAGTGTAAAAAAAAATTCTTCTGCCAAGTATTGGGTAGGAAGGCGGAATACTATATTTCCTACCCGTAGGGTAAGGTGAACACCCCTACATTTCAATTAGATAGTTTTTTTTCTTAGTTATGAGCTATCTCATTTTGTTTGGGTGTATCAACATCAAATGTCTGATAAATTATCTTGTGCTCCTTAAAAAAATTAGAAAACTAATGAGAATTATATCGTAAAATATTATTATTTCTCAATATTTTAATGTTATTTTCAAATTGAGTTTTTATTTTTTCATAAATTTTTATTAAATTTAAAAAGTATTTGAGATTTTTTTAAATATTGATAATCATGTAAATCTAGTATCATAATTAACAAAAGTAACAAACTATTTTAAGTCATCATACATGATCATCCTATAAGTTTCTCAAATATTAGTGTGAATCAGATGAAATGAGTTTCTACTAGTATCCTCTTGATATGTCAGACAAAAAACTAAAATATGTTTTTTAATTGAGATGCCTCTCTATTAATAAATGTTACTCATTTATTATTTGTCTCTAGAATCATTAATTTTTTCAGTGAATATATTATATTTGAGAGTAAATTATTAGTTGATAAATAGTAGACAAATATCTTGAAAAGTTTTTGTTAGTCGAGATGAACATGTATAATTTATGCTGCTTTATTTTTAGGAAGTCATCTTTATTGTCTGATGATTTTGCATAAACACATCAAAAAAAGAGAAACAATGTCAATTTTATTATTTCTTAAAATTATTAATATAAAATAAATAATGATAAAACTATGATACATAAAAGGTAGTGACATTACGTGCTCTTCTTTGATTTCAAATGTTGGTTTGACATATTTATTTTTTTCTACTCATATGAGCTCATCTAGATATATATCTATTGTTGATCATTTAGTGATACACTCTTGATTATGTCTTTCATTATTGGATAAATTTAAAATTTTAGAGAAAAGTATTAGATGATTGATATCTTCTTGATTTTGGAATAATTATTAGTTAGAAAAATAAATTAACATTTCTTTTTTGACATGTCAAGAGGTTATTAGGAGAGATTAATTCTATCTAATTTACTTATATGTTTGAGAATCTTGTATGAATATCATATATGATTTGAGGATCTTATCTGAATATTTTATTAGTCTTGTTGATGATTATGCTCAACATACACGAGCGTAAGTTTTTAAGAAAATATATCCATTTTTTTTTTCATTTTTATAAAATTTTATGAAAAATAAAAATTCAGTCTGATTGTGATATAGAGATATGTATGATAAAATAATAATATTTTAAAATATATTTCTCATTATTTTTTCTTAGCATGTGTACCCATAAAAAAATTCTTTAACCTTCAACTTATTTTGTTCATGATCTTCTTCCAGATTGAGAGAAGATGGATGCACTTATTATCAAGTATATTTTTGTAAGATACTCTAGTACTCAGAAGAGATATAATATAGATGATATTCACTTGATACCATGATATCATTACGAGTGTAGATATGATATTATTCAAGAATAAATCATTATTTAAGGACTCGATCTAAGACAACATACATTTGGACACTATATTGGTAAGCTCTTTTACATGTCTAGATGTTATTCCTTATCACCATTGATTCTACTAGTCTACTTCCATGCCTATACTTGATACTATGTTAGACCTCTTATTCATATTACTCATGCCAGGAGGAAATCAAGGGTCAAGTTGTAAATAGCATGGTTAAACAGGGGTGTGAGAGGGATTTGTGGGTCATAATCTGCATAGTGGGCAGCAAAGAATATTTGAGTGGTAGTATCTTGGAACAAAGGGGGGAAAACCACCCATCATTGTTTTTTATTGTATGAGCTCAGGCTCTTAGGAATGTCCAGGTCTCTTGGATATCTGAAAACTTGCTTATTTCTGCATTCACATTCATCTCTTGGATGCATTCATTTAGGGTTTTATCATTTTGGTATCAGAGCAGGAGATGGGATAACATATGCTGTAGGATCGATCGCTGAGACTTGAGGTGATTTCTCACTCTTAGGAGATGGTGAAAATAAGGTCATCTTTGATGCTAATTCTTGCTCTTGTATACAATTCTTTAAAAAAAAAAAAAAAAAACTTCAATCTCTAGTCAAAACCATGTCGGAAGCGACTTTGATCTCCTTTTTATTAGCTTACTTTTGGCACCCATGTTTTATATTCGACAAAATATGAGAAATTTGAGAGTTTTCTATCTGAATCCGCGCCAACATGTCTTCAACCAGCCGTGATCGGACCTGCACATTGCCACAACTGAAAGTTGCCAATTCCTTTAACCATTGCAAAAAGTTAATGTTCAATGGGAAGCTACTTTCTTCAATGATGCTGCAAATTATCATATGGAAAATCAGCATCCGTATCCTCCACAATGGTACTCAATTAGACTAATAGAAGATGATGGCAGAAAAATTAGCACAAAATATTGCTCCTAGCTGAAATGGGGGGGGGGGGGGGGGAATAATAGAGGATGATAGAAAAATGTAGATCAAAATATTCTTCTATAACTAATTAGACATAATATAAAATTGTAACAAAATTATCACAATTTGGGCTTTGTTTTCCTAGGTTGTTTCTTTTAATACCATGTACAAAATTATCACAATAAATAATATAAAAAAAGTGTAACATGATTCGATACAACTCTAATACATCTCAATAACTCATTTTGTTACTTAATAATATGCATAAAGCTCTTATATAATGGACAAATTGATTGAGACAACCTATATGGTGGGTACTTTAATCAAAATCATAGAAAAATAAAAGATAAAAATAAAAAAGAAGGAAAAATAAAAAACTATAAACTTCAACAGAATCAAATTCAAACCTAGACTAGGTCGAGCTAGGACTAATCTATGATGTGCACTGTGATTTTAATTGTCGCCACATGTGGAAATATCGATATGATCATGGTGGGAGTTTGTTCGATATCATATTAAGAAGAACAATTCATTTTGACACCAAGACTTGTTGGCTAAACTATGATTAGACATATTTATTAGCTAGAAACTAAATATGTAGTTATTATTCATAATATAGATCCAAATGGACCTCAACATTGTATCTTGGTCGGCCATACATAGTACAAAGCAATTCCGAAAATATTAGTGCCGAACTAAAAATCAGATTTAAGGAGGTCGTACCCAGTGCACAAGCCTCTCGAATAGCATGATTTCTTTGGAGAAATTAATATTTCGGCAGTCTTATCTTCGATAATCGAAGATGTCGTGTCTGGTGAGTCTCAAATATGAGATATATTTAATTTGAACAAATGTATTTTTTATTATATCAAGACATGATCTCCAATTCATGCACGCAACATGAGACTTCTCAGGTGATTAATTATTTTAATTTTATTCTCTCCCAATTTATTACTCACTTCAATGTTCTAATGAGATCTTGTATGTTAGTATTTGTGTAAGAGCACAAAAAAAAAACAGCTTAAATCAAAACCACAATAAAAGATCTAGGTACATTAGACCCTACTATGATTTGGTTTATATGAACATATAAATGCTAGTTTTCAATTCATATTGGGTGCTTTGCATTAGGAACGATGGATGACTCATGAATTATCCTGGTTGCTATCACCAAGGTTATGGTTAGGGCAAGACTTAAAGGATTATAATGAAACTTATTGAAAATGTGCTGACCATAGTTGTGAAAGGCGCGCTTAAGGCGCGCCTAGGCTTAAGGCACAACCACTCCCTAGCTATAGCGTCTCGCCTTCCAAGGCATGCGCCTTACTGAAGAGGCGGGTCTTATATACTATAGTTTTTTTAAAAAATATATTTATTTTCAAAATTTATAATTATATATTGAAATTTATATAATTTTATTTATTTTTTTTCATCAAAATTATTTAAATATTAGGAACATTTATTTTTTTATCAATAAAATTATATTTAATAAAAATTTAAGTACATCTAAAGTCTCATTTCACTTCACAAAAGCCTACGCCTGAGGTGCGCCTCAAGGCTCTAAGAAACCTTTGCTCCTTGGTGTGCCTTGCGCTTTCTAAAACTATGGTGCTGACAGTTTTTCTTATTCTCAGTGGACTCCTAATGGTCGGCGTCTATTAACAGGATCACAGAGCGGAGAATTCACTATTTGGAACGGGCAGTCTTTTAATTATGAATTGATTATTCAGGTGATAAGTTGTGGATGGTCAATGGTGTTGTTGATGTTCTTCAGGATCTCTTTTTCTGTCTTTATTTTTATTTTTGTGTGCTTGCTTGTTGTTCTGTTTAGGGTCATGATCAAGCGATCAGGTCTATGCGGTGGAGCCACAATGGCAACTGGATGATCTCTGGCGATGATGGAGGCTGCATTAGGTATCATCATCCCTCTTCTCTGCGGCATATTCATAGTTGGTTCAGAGGCTTGTTTTTGTCACATATTTCATCACTTTACATATTCCTGCAACTTTCAAGGTATTGGCAACACAGCATGAATAATGTTAAAGTTAATAAATCTGCTCACAAAGAATCTGTCCAAGATTTAAGGTGCAGTTGAAATCGTTGTTCTTTTTTTATCTATTTTAGGCGGCTAGCTTTCTAACTTGCTGTGTTCATCACCGCCGTGTGAAACCCCAACGGTGAAATCATTTTAAATTTGGTACTTTAACAGCGAAATCATTTCAAAATCTAAATTAGTTCATCCATGATTATATTATGATTATACTGCACCCTGCCAGTTAAAGCTACTTCTTTACCAGCTTTTCCAGGACTGATCTGAAGTTCTGTTCCTGCTCTGATGATGCTATTGTAAAAGTGTGGGACTTTGCTAGGTGCCAAGAAGAGCGTTCTTTAACTGGTAATGTGTTATTTCTTGTGTGTTGATACTTTCTGGCATGGTTATTTTTTTATTTTCAAATTCTTGGACGTACCTTTTTTTTTTTGCATTATTGAGATCTGATTAATTAGTTGATCTTTTACTTTGTTTCATATTTTTTTTTTTTTTTTTAATGTTTGATCAAATTATTGGATCCAATTTTAATGTTTTGATGTTTAAGGGCATGAATGAAACACCAAGATTTCTACCCAAATAACTACACTTTTGATGTCAAAAGCGATCCAATGCATTAGTCTCGTAAGATAAAATCTGTTAAACTGCAAGCCAAAATCTCATAAAACATTAATCGAATTTAGTGAATAATTGAGATATAATGGACAAGTGATCCTTATATTAAAGTGATCTCCTTATACAAGAAGATAATATGTTGATATTCTTATTACATTGGATGATTGGTTGAATATATCTCAATTGAAGATGTTCTCACAGAATTGTTTGTAGATGAACGATTTGATATATCTTAGGTAGAGGTGTCAAACGGGCCGGCACGGCCCATTTTTAGGGCACGATCGTGCTTCCGGGCCGGGCTGGGCACGTCACGTTACCGTGCCGTGCCTTGCCCGGCCCGCTCGGGCTTGCCTGTATGAGCAGTTCGGGATACGGGGTACCGCAGGTCGGGTCGAATCAGACCCGACCCGCGGTCGTTTTTTGTGGGAGGGGCATCGTGGGGTCAGGCTCACGGGACACCCGGCACGGCACGGCTCGTGCCAAACCCGGGCACGGCACGAGCCCAGGCACGGCTGAACCGTGCCGTGCCTGGTGTTGGGCCGGCCCGGTCCGGCCCGGTTGACACCTCTAATCTTAGGTACTTTCTGGGTATTGTGATTACCTATTTTAAAGGTATGAGTTTTATTTCATCGAAAAGATATAATTTTAATATTTTATTTGAGTTTGATATGATAAAGATGCGTACTGGTCAATCTATCATTTGGTTGATTGTAGATTTGTCTGCATATACCGGTGCCATTTGATTCTCGCAGATACAAGAAAATTTTAAGAAAATTTAATTATTATTTAATGATTAGATCACATGTTATTAATATTATTATTATAACGAGTTATTTTATAGATTTCTCAGTTAAATTTGTATGAGCGTAATTCTTTTGATTCTTAGATATGCGAAGAGAGTTTCAAGATGTTCGATTTTATTCAAAGATAATATACAGTTTACTTAGATTCTAGCTAAGCTTCTGTAATTACAAAGAATAGATTCATTACGTGATTTTATATATTTTTTTTTCGGAGATAATCTTATTTCCTAAAAATGTAAGAGGTAAACTATTGTCTGTAGGTCGAGTACATATGTAGAATATAAAACTATAATATCAATGAAATGAAATTTAGTAGATTGGTCACTTCGTGGAGGAATTGAGTTTTCAATCCAGAATTTAATAATATTTTACTGTGATAGTCCGATAATATAATAAATTACCGTTGATTTGATATAACTTTCATTCTGCAAGTAATATTAAGGTTATTTTTTTTTTTTTTGCATGAGAGCATTTAGTTTATGCCTTTGCCCAACCTTAATATATATATATGTGTGTGTTATTTTTATTTTATAAATTGGATAATATTATTATTTTATATATTTCTCTCTCTCTCTCTCTCTCTCTATCTCTCTTTGTGTGTGTGTTTTCTCCTTCTCTCTCTCTCTTTCCCACTGAAACTACCAAGCTCAAACATTTATTATTTCAGATTAAATTCACCATTAGAAAGCAACTACACTTGATGGTAAATCTAATGGTTATATTATATTTTATAATAAAAATATAATATTTTATTTTGTTAAAATATTTTGTAATATTTTATACTATTTTCTGTAATATTTTGTTAAATTTTACCTATAATAAATAAACTATATTATATTTTAATCATCATCATTAATGAAGTCCTATCCAAGAGTTATATTTTATAATAAAAAAAAAAAGTGTTAATAATTTAGTCTTTGCTTGCTTTTGAAATCAGGCAGGCCATGGCTCTGATGTGAAAAGTGTCGACTGGCACCCTACTAAATCTCTACTTGCCTCAGGTCTGCTGTTATATTTTTGATAATTATTCATCTTCTCCTTTCATTATTACTTGCTTAATGTCTGTTACTTCCCTAGGTGCCAAAGACAGCCTTGTAAAACTGTGGGATGCTAAATCTGGGAGAGAGCTCTGCACTTTGTGGGCGCATTCAAATTCCAAGTTTTTTTGGAATCCATGATTTGCTCTTTCTAATAACTTGTTGTCTTTCCCAGTCATGGCCACAAAAATGCTGTCCTGTGCGTGAAATGGAACGAAAATGGCAATTGGGTATTAACAGCTTCAAAGGATCAAATCATAAAGGTAATAATTGGGACTTGTATTCTTGCCGTGAAGGCTCGTGCGTATTTTTCTCGAGCATTCATGCTCTTCTCCTCGAGGTTCGGTCGTTTTTGATTTGTGCCTTTTGAACTTCAGCTCTATGACATCAGGGCCATGAAGGAATTTGAATCTTATCGCGGGCATCAAAAGGACGTGACGGGTGTGTAATATGTTCTTTACGTATTTTGTTCTTTTTTCTGCTTCATTATTCCGAGGTGTTCAACGGGTTGTGTAGTGTCAGCACGCCTTTTTTGAGCCAGGCACGGCAGTGCCACCGTGCCGTGCTAGACACGGCACGGTATGATTCCCTTGCCGGACCGTTTGAGCTGGCTGGCCCGGCACGGCATGGTGGCCTGGCCCCGTGCAGGTCTGTGCCGTACCCTCCCCGCAGAACCCGTTGTATGAAAATGCAACGGGTGGCCGTCTTACGTGCTCGGCCAATTGCAAACGGTCATATGCAAAATCCGGATTATGTGGCTGAATTTTTTTTAAAAAAATAACCCGCCCCGTCGGGCGGCTACTCGACTTGACTTGACCCATGACTCATAGGTGGTCTTGGGTTCCCAGGCTAGAGGTGTCAAAAAGGCTGGCCCGGCCCATTTTTTTGAGCACGAGCGTGCCTTCGTGCCGGGCCAGGCACTGCACGGTTACTGTACCATGTAGTGCCTGGCTCGGCACGGCCCGCAGGCACGGCAAGTCGTGCCGTGCCGGGTCTGCTCGGGCCTGGCATGTCCGTATGGTTCAGGCTTCGTGGGACCGCGGGTCGGGTCCAATAAGACCCGACCCGCGGTCTTTTTTGCGGGAGGGGCGATCACGGGGTCGGGCTCGGGGGACACCTGACACGGGAAGAACCCGTGCCGGTGTGCCGTGCCACGGGCCGAACCATGCCTGGTTAGGCACGGCACGACACGGCTCGTGCCTAACTCGGGCACGGGATTTTCTCGTGCCGGGCCGGCCAAGGCATGACCGAACTGTGTCGTGCCTCGTGCTGGGCCGGGCCTGCCAGGCCAGGTTGACACCTTTATCCCGGGCTGGTGGACCATGCCACTGGGTCAGGTACACGCGTCCTGCTTAGCCCGGCACTAGGAGCAGGTCACACGAGGCATGGTTTGTGTCGGCCCAGCATGGCATGAACCGTGCCTTGGGGCGGCACAGTCCTGGACCAGGCATGGTTCCGGGCCGTGCCGTGTGGGCCAGGCATGGCTGAACCATGCCATGCTGCTGACTGTGCCCTCTCTGCCCGACCCGGTTGATACCTCTAGAGTCTAGATCCTGATATGTCTTGTTTAAATGTTATTCTTAATTCACATTTTGATGAATTCCCTAAATGAATTTTTATAGAACGATTATATCAACGATTTCAAAATTTATTATTTTGTGAAAAAATTCAAAAAAGCATGGATGAGATAAGTGGACCCCGGTCACAGGACAGGATGTTCAATGAACCGGTTGGGAACTGCCCGGGCTAGCCATCCGTCCTGTTAACCGGCCGAATCGGCTGGCCTTGGTGGCACTGGATGGTTCCCAAATTGTATTATTTTTTTAAATGATGCTGTTTCAGCATTGTTATGCAACCCCGCGCGTTACCCTAACAAATTCTTCGTTGTATGCACATCACTTCTGCCCCTAGCTGTCGGGTAAAGCTGTGACTTGGGCCTTGTCAACCTGAGTAACTCAAACCTAACCAGAGAAAGAATTGAGTTAAGATTGAAGTTTTTTTGGGTTTGGGTTAGGCTCAAGTTAAAAATTTTCAACTCAACATAATTTAGTTGGGTCTGGGCCTAATGCTTGGGTAACCTAAAAAAACTTAAAGAAAAATAATTTCTCTGGCCCCCCAAAAAATGTGAATATTCATGGCCCCCCAAAAAATACAATGATTAATCATAATATGAAGTGTTGGTGAAAAGATTAATTTTTTTTTTTTGATAGTAGCACTATTGATATGCTCAGCCTACACCAAATATCTAGAAATATTAGAGTTGATTGATTTGAATAAAATTTATTTGGATGAGATTATAGGATATCAATGTGGTCTAATGATTATGGTCTAGGTCACTAGTAGCTCATATTCATAAACTAATAAATAATAATGATTAATTTTATAAATTTATATTATTTAAAATTTAAAGAAATTAATAATTAAGATTGTTAAGTTTTATTCACATAAAATATTAAAATAAGAAGGATTATAAAAGGTAAGGAAATTCATAGAATAAAACAGAAGAAATATTGTCAAATTTTTTATAGAATATATATATATATATATATATTAAATTTTTTTTAAAATTTAATTACATATAAAATATATTTATGATGTCACCGGTTTGGTCACTGATCCTACTGATGAACCATGAACTCGTAATTTTTTTCTGGTACAGTCTCTAGTCTAATTTTTTCAACATCATAAAAAAATCACTAATGGAGAAAAAATTCATTGTATTTTTGTGATTATCTTGTATATTATTATAATATTTATAGATGATAATCGCTATTTCATTGTATTACTGCTCAATAAAATATGTGAAATATAAAAATATGCATTCAACTATTAAAAAAATATAATGTGAGATTATTTATAGACAAACTAATAAATCTAACATTGAAAGGAAAAACTAACATATCAGTGTTGTACAATGACAAGGTATATCTATAACTTAAATATAGCAAAATATGAATGAAAATAATAAAATAAGACCATCATTTCATCACTTTTCAAGATGATGTATGTGTGTGTCTTGACTCTTGACTCACACATGTTCAGCACATCTAAAAAAAAGAAATAGACTTAATAAGGAAGAACCTCATGCTAGAGGTGTCAACCGGCCCGGCACGGCCCGGGCTACGGGACGGCACACCGGCACGGGTTTGTCCCGTGCCGGGTGCCCCGTGAGCCCGACTCCACGATGCCCCTCCCACAAAAAAAGACCGCGGGTCGGGTCTGATTCGACCCGACCCGCGGTCCCCCGTATTTCGAACCGCTCGGATAGGCAAGCTCGAGTGGGCCCGGCAAGGAACGGCCCGCCGGTATGGTAACCGTGCCTGGCCCGACACGGCGGCACACTCGTGCCCTAAAAATTCGGCCCGGCCCGGCCCAGCTCGTTTGACACCTCTAGGCACGACCCGATGTGCATGCAGGCCGTGCAGGGCCCGACTATTTTAAACCGTGCCGGGCCAGGCACGAAGGCACGCTCGTGCTCAAAAAAAATGGGCCGGCCCGACCCGGTCAGTTTGATACCTCTACCTCATGCACATATCTAATATGTAAATGTGTTTTTTAATTCTCTATATAATTAATTAGAAATGATTAAGGTAACTTTTTTGGTTGTCACCAATCGAACTCTCATATATATATATTTATGATGTCATCAGTTTGACTGTTAGTTTTATTAGTGAATTGTGTATTACTAATTTTTATGACTTAGTCATCAATCTAATTTTTACAACATTATGAAAAAATCACTAATAGAGAAAAGTCTCTTTGACTTCTCATGGTTATTTTCTATACTAATATAATATTTAACGTCCATAATCATTAATTCATTGTAGTTATGTTCAATAAAAATATGTGAAATATTTAAATATACATGCTCAAATATTAAATAATATAATGTGATGTAATATATAGACAAACTCATAAAGCTAATATTGAAAG